>JAUBNY010000359.1:3794144-3812989 GCA_032275445.1 Crypturellus soui | reverse complement strand
CATCTGCCTGTGTGATGGTGTTCAGGGCAGTGCCTTGCGCATGGGGCTTGCTGTCCTCCATGACACGTTTCTGGGAAGGACGGTCCAAGTAGGCCAAAGAGGTGGGAACAACGCTCATGCCAGAGGAGACAGCCAAGGAGACGGAGGAGGCAGAGCTTCACTAATGGACCAGGATGTTGTAGGCCTGGAAATGGGCCTGCAGCTGGTGGACTCAGTGTTTAAGGATCTCTTCAGGAAGGGTCTCACGGTACTGGTGACTGCAGAGCTCTCGTGGTGGCCTGCTCTAGCAGCGTAGCCTGCTGCAGTGTAGTTTTTCAAAAAAATGTTGATGGGAGGTTTGAAGAGGACCTTAAACATTATTTTTCTGGTTGTACTAAAAATCTAATAATATCACCCTTTTATCAGCAGCTTCAGCTGGGACATTTGAAAGAGTCACCCTCTCCATGCTGCCAGACAGACTGACCTTGACTAGGTCTAAGCAGCCCAGGGAAAACATTTGCAGAGATTTTACACTGCGCAAAGCGTGTTGTTCTGGAGTGTAAGAACTGAGGGATCACAAGGTGAGGATGAAAAAAAGCCGTATATGATGAAAAAATCAGGAACCAGACGGACGGGGAGAGGCAAAGAGGCCCAATAAGAAGAGCACTGGCGCATTTACACAGCTCTCCAGGAAACAGCACGGATGTTAAGCAGCTCATTAGGCAGGCACAAATCTCTCCCAATTCTAACACCAGAACTAGGCGAGTACAGCGTGAATCTGAACGCGGATGCGTGAGTGTGGGTGCAGGGTGCTTGACACCGCGCAGGCTCTGAGGCAGGTCTGCCACGAGCACTTATGCACATGAGCCGGGACGCTGCGATACAGATGTAACCTTGGTGACAGAGCCAGGAGCAAAACGCGCCGATTCCAGCTCCCCGTGCAGACCACGGCGCTACCTTCCACGGTGCCTTATCTGCACCCATGAAACACAACACGCGTTGCCGCAGGCAGAGCAGGCGAATGGCAGCCTGAGCCTGCCCTGCTTCTCATCCTCCTTCCCTAAGCACCCGCTCCTGGCTGTGATCAGAGGCTGGATAAAGGGACACACAGGCTTTGGTTTCGCCTAGTGTAGTTGTTCCAGTTTCCTTAATTCCAAATGGAGCCCTCATCCAAACCAAATAAAGAACAGGCTGTGGCACTGTAAGATCCTTTGTTTATAGTGTCTTAATAAATTCCAGAACAAATGTACTCAGTTTGGAAGCAGAGGAACATATTCTCGTTGTCAGCTCTACAAGCTCATCTTGAAAGCTGACACTCAAGTTAGATTCATTCTTTCCTGTGCATCAACCCCAGTTTGTAAAGCTCCGGAGGCAGAGGCTGCAAATTTCTCCTGCAATACCTTCCCATTGCCTTGTCTCAGCAGCATCTGCATCCCTTAGCTTCAACAGGTTTATGAAGGGTCTCAGTGGCATTAAATATGTTGCTATTGATACATGAGAAGGATCGGAATTCATTTCACTTTATAATGGTTATATGAAATTAGTTATGTTGACATCTTGGTAATAAAAGCTGCAAAAGCTGTATTTTTTACCGATGTAAGTAAAATGACTTTGAGGATTTTCCTGATATGCTATACACCAAAATTACTTTATATGATGATTTCTGTTCCACAAAATAATGTAAATATATGGATTGCAGAACTGTTAGTAAGAATAGAATTTGCTCATCGCAAGTAAACCATGATGTTACCTTTATCTTTTCTCCATTTAATGATTCTCCTTGTGACACTTGTTTGTCATAATAAAGACTCTACTGGGATTCTAATCAGTGGTTTCTTTGGAGCACCACTACAACAGTGAATTGAGAAGAAGGTCAGTGCCTCAAGCAATCTGGGAAAGCACTTGGATGTGAGAAAAACATCCCTCCTGTTGATTTATTTGGATAATTCAAATTTTTAAACAGGAAGATAACAGATAATGGTTAATACAAAGTCTACTACCTCTGGAGAAATGTATTCTTATCAAAGCCTGACACAAAAATTTATCCAACTAGATCTGTCATTTTCTATTTGGAAAATGTTGGCTTGTTCATCTTCTTCTTTGAAATGTGATTAAACAGACAAAAAAAAATCAGTGTACTCAGAGAAAGGGAACACCTTTGAGATTCGTCCCTAATACATTTCCATTGATCTTAGTGGAGTAACAGCAATAGCGTCTAGTCTATATGGTCTGCAAGGGTAGAAATGCAGTTCCATTGACAGAAGGCATGCTCTGGTTAAATCAATTTCCATAGCATCTTGTCTCAACATATTTGAGAGCGCTATCTTTCTCAATTAATGTCAACTCTGCTCTGGGAATACTCTTTGGTGGTTAACTGTTGCTGTTAGAGAGCTAACTTTAGATATAACACAGCTGGTTTGTGTATTTTGCTGTTAATTTTTTTTTTTTTTTGGTAATGGAACAACAAATGTTAAACAAACAAACTGCTAGGCAGAATGCAAATTTTCCACCCAAATAAATCAGTTTTAAGGACATGAAAACCTGAGTGTTAAAATTCTTTTGACTGAGTTCAGATAGAAAAATCAATGATAAACCTCAGGAACCAATTTAAGTTGGGTCTTAGAGTTTTTCTTTTACCAAGATTTCTAAGTCCCTGAAGTATCAGAAGTCGCACACATGCCTCTATGCGAAGACCAACAATCTGTGGAATACTTCATTTAAAATTGATTCTTGGGGAGCTCTCTACTTTCACTTCCACTTACATCAGATACATTAACAGAAAACCAAAACGACCCAACTCCTAATATAGCACATCATTGAAGGAAAAAGGTAAAAATTGAAACGCAGGGAATTCCATCTGAGCATAAGAAAAAAAAAAAGCTTTTTTTTTTTTTGAGGATACTGAACACTGAAAAAGGTTGCCCAATCTGCCTGTGGAGTTTTCAGTTTTGGAGATACTCAACCCCCAACTGAGCAGCCTGCTCTAGAAGGCCCTGCTTTGAGCTGAGGGCTTAGACTAGATGACCTCCAAAGGTTACTTCCAAGCCCAACTATTCTGTGATTCTGAGAAGAGCAGGTAAGATGTTAAGAGGATATCAAGGAAAGACTGAATGTACTTGGGAGAGAGATCACAGGCAGAAAAAAAAAGCAGCAGATTGAAGAAATAAGATAATAGAAAGGGCAAAGCAAATTCCTGAAGTACATCTCATTGCTTTCATAACTAACTACTCACTAGAGGGAGACAGACTGAAACTGCCAGGAGGATCATGGCAGAAGTTGGACTTGATGTCAAGATCTCAAAGGCGGAACTGCTATGGTAAGAAAGTCAAAGAAGATACTAATTCCCCACCTTGGCAGAGTTTCATGCTGTAAAATTTTGTGCAAGTTGGATTTAATTTAAATGGGTTTTAATGATTTACTTAATTTGAATTTCACAGGATTGAAATCCTTCCCCATTCTAGCCTAACCTTCATTACACTTTTTTTCCAAAAAAACTCCACCTTTGTTAATGCTTTTGTTCTCTTTTTAGTGGCATCAATTCCTGGACTAGTAACGATGGCAGATGTTGTGTTTCTCACCATGTGATCTGGAATTGCCTGAATTTTCATAGCCCTCCAGCCATGCATGCCAGCACTTAAGTAGCCTGAGACCCTCTGAAGTCAAATGGCCAACAACCCACCTATGATGGTCCTTCATTCCACCTCAAACGTCTTCTTTCTAGTCCCCATTTAGGACCCCTCTAAACTTCAAAGCAAGCTTTGGCATATCCTTTTCTCATGGGGAACTAGGAAGGGCAATAATAACGGATGCTTAGTGTTAGAAGTAGGCCAAAGGAAAAGGAGTTCTTCCCTTGCCGCGTCGGTGGAATACTGTGATACTGTGTAAATCAGTAGTTCAGGGACTTCCTGAAGCAGACGTATGTAGACAAACATCTGCATATACAAGCATCTTGAATGTAGTCAAGTATATTTCGAGACATTGTTAGGCCTAGCTCCAATGAATTTATCTGTTTTCTTTTTGAACATATTTGTTTATACTTATGAGCTTTATAACATCCTGTGGCAATGAGTTCATATGAAAAAGTATTTCCTTCCATTTGTTTTAAGCCTTGCTCCCTGACAAACTGAATTATTATGGTATTATAAGCAGCAATAATAACCATTCCCTACTCACTTTCCTCCCACCTTCATTATTTTCCGAACCTCTGCACATCCCCTCCTGTTGTGATACAGGATGCAGTCCCCAGTCTGGGCCCACTTTACACTCAGATCCTTGAATGATATGGGGCTTTTCACAGATAAGCTTTTTAGCAGTGATAGCAGTCTTTGCTCTGCTCTAACTTTGCCTCTCTGCACAAGAACTGTTGGGTAAATAAGTACATAACACAAGCTCAGAAAAGATGCATAATTATTTCCACACACTCTGCAAGAAAGAAACACAGGAAGTTTGCAGCCGATAGTCTGGTGTCACAGATAGAAATGACTAGTCTAACATGCTGTGAACTCACTCAAAGCAAACATCTTAGGCCCATGAACCCTCAAGGCCCTCTATACTCTATACTACCATGCCTAACACTAGAAAAGTGACAAACACCAGCCATCAGAACCACTTCTTCCTCTCAGATTCTGTTACTAGTTTCCCAGATGGTCTGTAGTTATATCCTGCCCACCTTCAAATTCCCCTGAAAAAGAGATTAGAGTTTCTGGTGACTAGCAGAGTCCTTTAACAATTCCAGTTTTAAGAGGGAGGCTCCATGTTTGTCAGTGCCCTCCTAGGATCTTTAACATAAACCAAGTTAAGGCAAATGTTAGTGGACTCACAAAAGTCCAAATATAAGCAACATGTTTGTGTTGCTAATCTGCAGAAATGCAAAGAAATAGGGTGCATGGGAGGTTTGAGAACCTGGAACAGCAGCTGGCCACACTCTGTAAGAAAACTAGGCACAGGTGCTGGGATTCAGCCCAGGGTGCTGATTCCCAGCTGGCACAAAGAGGCCGCCTTCCAGCTCCAAGAGAGTTAGATGTCTGTTCCTTGGGAGCAGAGGCCTCGGAAAGGGGAGGAGGTGTTTTTGTTAGCATGACAGGAGAGCACTGTCGTCTGAGCTGAAGTGGGGCGTGTGGGGGGGTGCATTTTTCTCTTGGTATCTGTTAGATTTGTGATTAAAAAGGGAAATAGTCAACCTATATTGCATTGGAATGACTGTGGTGCTTGTTATCCTGACCGCCGAGCGGTCCGGATGGCTTCATTTTCACCCGTTCCGTGCCGCAGTCCAAGAGTTACTCTTGCCGTGTCCGGCGCAGGCGCCAAGCTGCGAGATGTCTGCGACCTCCCGGCAGAGCCTTCACACAAAGGCCCCTCCTGAAGCCGCTTTCAGGGAAAAGCACCGGCTCTGGGGGACTTGACTCGCCCTGGCTAACGTTCAGTTTGTAAAGCTCTTTCATGCCAACGTGGTATTTTCATATAAGCACGTAACTGGCTGGTGACACCTCATGCAGTCACATAACTGGGATTAAAGCTTGCGGCACGTTACGGGGGAGGTAAGTAATCGCTTCAAGGTAACAGGACGTTTGGGGGTGACTGCCGCATAAGGCTGTCTCTAGGGGATACTCTAATAGTCATAAAGTGAATGGAGGCCTAAGACAGTCAGGAGAGAGGTTGTTGATTACAAGGGAAGCCCAGACAAAGCGTCCTCTGTTTCTGATGCCCGAAATCCAGCGTATAAGAAAAAGAAAGGATGCTGGCAAAGCAGCGCTGGGATGTACTTGTGCTCATGGCTCTTGGTTGTTTTTCCATACTTTTACATCAGCTTTTACTAGGTATTTTCTTCTCAGTACTCTCCTAAACCTACGTATCAGTCCAAACCAAGTGCTATCAACAGAACTACAGTTTCACTTGCCTTGGAGCTTGCCATTCTCTCTGTGTTACAAGAACAAAAATAAAGATATTTATTTTCAGACCTTTCTAATGCTTTATATTATCTGACAAACACCAAGATTTGGTTCTATAAATGCACAGCCACTCCAGGCAGTAATAGCAAAGGGATACATGCATATGCATTTGGAGAACTGGGGCCCACCAGCTTAGGTCCTCCCGAGTGCCAAGCACAAACACTAATTTAGAAAATTTACAGTATAGGAGACAGTTGCAGAAAGGGAAAGCACACTGACCATTCCAAAGGAACGAGCTCCTTTCTTAAAATCTCTTAATCTGCTTTTCATTATCTCTGTGGGGAGGCCTCTTGAGAAAAGCAGCTCTTTGACTCGAATAAAGGAGGGGCTGCGGGCTCCGAGGCTGGAATGGGGAGGTCATTGTATGGCAGCGAGGACGGGAATGTTAGTCAGGTCAAGGAGAACAGGATAAAAAAGTGTGAGCGCTACATTACAGGCTTGGTCTGGATTACGTGGGGTAGAAAGTTTAAATCTGGCAAGGTAAACAGGAGAGAGCGATCCAAAGGTTGGAAAGGCGTTTCCTGACAGGTAACACGGCTCATTTGGGCTGCTTGTTAGCGAGGGATACCGGCCAGCAGTGATAATATCGCCAGCAAAGCCAGCAAGAAAGAGGGAACAATAGCTGAGACTCACGAGGGCTAAATTCTGCACAGGAATTTTAAGTATCCAGCTTCAACAAATCTACTCATCCATCTTTAATATTTGTCTTATTTGCTCTTTTACCAGAACCGCTTCCCTGCTCGGAGGCAGACAAAGCCCCGGGTGCCCTGGGGACAATGGGGCATGTGCTGGACCGGCCACAATCCTGCTGCTTTTCCCCTAAATCAGCGCTAATCGCAAGCACCCGCAGCCCTGCCAAAGCACTACAGAGAGTTCTTGCCCTATGTTATCACCACTAAAACAGTCCTTGGAAGTAGCCCCTTTTTCCTCCCTTTCTTTTACAACACAGAGGTAAAAATTCTCCTAAAATGGTGTGTGGAGCCACTGCCGTTTCTTTGATCAGGGCATGCTCGGTTGCATCCCTGTAGTTTGTAGGCTCGCTACTAGTTTTCCTGCACTCCTGTGATACAGGCTGATTCAATGGGAATTTTGAGGTATCCGAGTGCAAGATCAGGTCTACAAAATCCTGATGGAGGGGAGTGTTCTTGTGGCTGCATTATTTTCTTGTTGCATTTCATGGTGGGTTTATGAGAGCAGAGGTGGCAGATTCCAGGTTTTTATTTACAGCAACACAACATCTGGTAGGGTTTTTTTTTATTTGTTTGTTTGGTTTCTTTTTTTTTTTCCAAGTGCCTAACTCTGTGAGGCAGATGATGCCATGAGGCTGTCGGCTTTCTGTGTCTTTCATTGCAGAGAGGAACTTGTAAACCTTAAAGGCTCCAAAAATCCTGGAGGCAAAGAACAACTCAAAATACAGTCTGTCATTCATAAAATCAAGTCTTTGGAGGCATGACAGGTGATTCCACATGCAACATTGGCAACACAGTTGCAGCATTTCTCATATCATCTGGAATTAACAGGTGCATTTTTAACCCTAGAGACTTTTTTTTCCCCCCGGATTTTTCAAGGACTCAATCAGTTTATCATTATAGCTACGTTCTTCCTTCCTCGCTCTGCATTTAGCTTGGACACTGACCTCCCTCCTCTTTTCTCTCCTACCTTGGCGAGAACCTTCTAGCTTTTTCCCCGTCCTCCAGTCCAGTACACAGTGGCGCCCAAAAAGATGGCTTTGTGCAGTGATTATGCGGCTTTTCCTCCTGTTCCTTTCACGTAAGCTCCATCTGCTGGTTAAAACTAGCATCTGTACATCTTTATTTTCCCTGTGAACCGCAAACGCTACTTTGTCCTGAGTTGGGAAGACTTTTTACCTTATCTGTTTGAACTCCCCCAGCTGGGTTCTCCTCGTCTGCCTCATGTCAAATTTAATCACTGTCCACATACTCAATGACTTTGCAGGGCAAATCTGGGTCAAATGTATGCAATCTCTTTAAAGTATTGCTTTTCAGAACAGGTAATTATGCTTAAGGCTGGAATGACTGTTTACTGAACGTTATTACTGCCACGGAGATCTCTGAATGGCTTTTATGTGCGTTAGTGGAAAATGCACCCAGTGCACATGGGTTCTGTACTGCTGCCCCTTGGTTTTAGCCCACTACAGGCAGGACTGAACTTGTGACAGGGTCATACACAGGAACAAGTCTGTAACATAGCTCCCACTTCAGCTTTTACCTTTAACATTTCACAAGGCAACATGTTTTAGTTTTCTCCTCCAAAAAAATGTGGTGATGAATGGGAGTGTTTTTTAGAGAACTACTAATAATCTATCGTTTTTCTCCTCCATGCTGTTTGATAACAGCGACTTTTTTCCCCAAACTTACGCTGGATGGAAGTGAATAAAGATGATGTTAATCCCACATAGTTAACTCTATTCAAAGAGACAACATGGGGATTGCCATGGAAACAGATTTCAGAGACCGAAAGCTAAATCCTGCTCTTAAGCACTGTACACGGACCCGCACCGCTCCATAGCTTAGAGGCACAAGTGTGCACATGAGCAGGGTGCCGCAGCAGAGCAGCAAACCTGCCTCCCGTCACGGCTCCCACCTCATCGTTTGTACAGCTCAGAGCATCCCGTGCCGCTGCCTCCTTCCCCTCCAGCCGTGGAATCTCCTCTCCCGGATCCCTCGCTGCCTCCGCTGTCAGCTCGGTCTGTCTGCGGGGAACCGTGGCCTTGTCTGTGCAGTGAGTGTGGTGGCTCTGGTCTGAGCGTCACAGGGTTGATATCCCTACATAGCCATTTTCAGAAGATAGTCTGTGTACACGTGGCAAATAGCCATGTATCTGAAGTCAAGAGTGAGGATCCACCCTCAAAAGATCAACAGGAAAATTATCTTGGAAGTGCTCAAGAAGTGCACTCGGTGAGAACCTTAACCAAGAAATGGTGAGAACCTTCGAGGGAAAACAGATATCTAACATGAAATAATAGTCTTGATTTTGTTTAAAGACTGCATTAATTTTCATCCTTCTCACAACTGTGCTAAATCTGGCTGGAGAAAAGGGCTTATATTTCTTCCTTTTGATTCCCAGCCTATTCTTGCTACAAAGCACATCATTTTCGACAAGATGGCTGACAACTTTTCAAACAAGATGGTCGCTTTAAGAACCAGAAATCCCGCGGTTATACGACTCTTTTGGGGTTGTTGTTTTTGTTTTGGTTTTCCAATCAAACCCTAGGAATTCTGCGTATCATACAATTTCTTGGGATGTGTGTTTTCCGTGTGAACTGCTGGTCTGAGCAGACTGGAAGATATTTTTCTTTAAAGCAAAAACTGACCTGCAAGGAAAACTTACACATAACCTACTGTCACTAGGCTTCATATAAGTACTTCAAAATTATTATTACTTAACTTTTTTTTTTTTTTTTACAATAGCACAATACTTGGTAAGTGTACAAAATCAACTCGTATTTTGAAATAGGGCGTGTGTTTACAGTATTGCCACAGAATGCACATTTCCTTTCACGGTAGAGAGCTGTAACTTTCAGAAATAAACAAACCTGGAACAAAAGGGTATACAAAAACATAACTGATGCAGCTCTGCAAAGGCTCGTGTATGTACATTGTCTGGCACCCTGAATACTGAATGCTGCTGAAATTAATGAAACTATTCAAAGCCTGGTTACTTGCATGCTTAAATGTACTGAGTCCTCTGTAATCATCTCCTTGCTGTCTGATATCTCTTGTCACTAGTTTAATGACTTCACAGCACATTATTCGTGTTGTATAGACTTCATATAATGTTTCTACATAATTAAGCAGCTTTGTTAAAGGATCTGCCATTAGTTGCCCCATTTCATTTGGTTTAGTTCTCAGCCAGCCATAAAGAAAAAAGAATAACAAGAGAATGATACAAACCCAGCCTAGTGAGAGAAATGTGCAGATTGGGAAGATGCTGATTTTTTTTTTTAAGATTGCCACATTAACATAAAGCACCACTGTTAAACAACGTGTTTTAAACAGTTTTAACCACTTAAATGTATTATATATTTAAACACTATAAACAGAGCTGTGTGAAAATTTGTAATATATTTGAGAGCTTAATATCTTAAAACAGGCTCTAATAAGTAAATAATATGAATTAAATTATTATAAACACTATATTTAAAAGGCAGTAGTATTTTTTGTAGCCATGATTATCTAAAGATACAAGTGGGAGAAAAAAAAAGTGTAAGTGAATTTTATTGAGACTTGGTCAGTTGAATACCCCATCTTCACATATGCTTTTGAATGAAAAAATAAAAGTAGTATAAATTTATCCTAGATTTTTCATACATAGGAGAAACCTAAGCATTTTCTTTGAATACATAAAAGAACTTCCAAAGATTGGTAATTAATTCCTGCATTTGCCAAGTCTCAAGTGTGAAAGAAAGACTTAAGAAACGAGCGTGCTTTCCCCTGCTCTATAGGCTGCTGTTTCAGTCGTTCATGCTTTGGGTCAATCCTGAAGATTCTGCAACCCTTTACAGGCAAAAAACAGGACCTATTTTATTTGGCACTTTGGTAGGTGTATAGGTGATTAAATGCCAGGTATTATGAATAATCTGTGAAACTGAAGCTGTTTAAAGCCACAGGATCTTTAATTGTGGTTTTAGCAAGCTCTGTTCTTGGGGCAGCCATCTTGTTGAAAGGGGGTGGCAGCCATCTTGTCGAAAAATATTTGCAGCAGCTTCCCCCCCCGCCCCCTTCTTTTTTTTTTAGGGAAAGGAAGGCATTTGGTGTCACCCAAATCTCGTTATAAGAAAAAAAAATCCCCATTCGCAGAATATAGTATGATTTTTGCAATTTGACTCTGGTTATTCCCCGTGTCTGCCTACATGATTAAAAGCTAAATAAAATAAATTGTTGTGTTAAATGCTGTATTAACTGAGTACTTTGATAAAAGATCATAATGATGATCAGAAGCAGATTGGTATCTGAAGAATAATATGTGGCTGGTAGGCATACTAATAACCAGCACTACCAAAGGGTATGCTGCAGGTTGAATAATTTATGTATGATTTTATATCAAAAATAACCGCAAGCTCCATGACAAAGGTGTTTTTATCTGCCACATCCTGGGAAAGGAGAAGACAGTGGGCATGCATGCAGAAAACAGATCCCATTCTCACAGGCTGCTAAGCAGTACTTAACTTTAGCAAATATGCCAGATTTTTGGCCCCAAATCTACCTGCAATCAGCTGCTACTGACAGAGCATCACTACACGCAGGTCTTGTTGTTGATATGGTATTAACATTTGAGATACTTGTTGGCCACATTGGCCTTAATTTCTCTGGGTGGTTTTATGAAGAGCAACCGCACGGCCCGCTCTGGAAAAGAGATTTGTCAGGGCAGACGCTCTCCTTGACCTCCCCTTTGCCAGCGGCTTTGCCGCCCTCAGCATTGGTGGGGATTATCAGGCTGCAAGCCGAGGCCACTCACTGGTAAACTCGCACAGTAAACGCGCCTCGTCTGCCCTCATAGGCAGCCGACGGAGCTCGGAACCGCCGTCCTAACCCTTTTATTTTCTTTTTTTTTTTTTTCGGGGGGAGGGGAGGGAAGGGAATTCTGTCCCTCCCTCCCCCCACCCAAGCCGCAGAGGCGAAATGGTTAAACGGCCGCGACGCCTCAGGCAAGACTACGCCTCCCAGCACGCACTGCGCCGGCTCGTCGGCGGATGCCACCGAGGACTACAGATCCCGGCGTGCCTCGCGCACGGCCGCAGCGCCTGGCTCTTGCGCCCGCGGGGACTACAACTCCCGGCGTGCCCCGCGCGGCAGGGCGGTGCTATGCACAGGCGGCGGCCGGCCCGGCGCTTGTGGCTGCCCGGGGAGCGCCGCGTGGGGTTCGCGCGCTGGGACATGACGGGGCCGCCAGCTGCCGTTGTCGCCGTTAGCCCCTTGTAACCGTCGCAACCGCTGCCGAGATGGCGTCCATGCTGCTGCGGAGCTGCGGCCGGCGGCTGTGCCTCCTGCCGCGCCCGCCGCGCCGACCGTCGCAGCCCGGTGAGAGGCGAGGCCCGCCGAGGCCGCGAGGCCGCCGCCGCGGGGTCCCGATGTGGGCGGGAAGCGGGTGGGGAGGAAGGGGGAAAGGGCGTCGGGCCGGGCCTGGCGGGCGGGGAGGCCTGCGCCAGCTCCGCCGCTGCCGTTTCCCCGCGAAGAGACTCCTTCACTTACCCCTCCATTTTAGCGAGGGAAACCGGCGTTTGACTTCCTGATGGTGGCGCGGGTTCGGGAAGCGAAAAGGAAACCCGGTGTCCCGGTGGCGTTGCCATCAATAGCAAAGCCGTGCGCGTGTCTCGGGGCAGTGGCATTTAGGGACACGGGGCAGCTGGCAGCGCGTGACGTAGGGGAGGCCTCTGGCTGCTCTTCCCATCTCCAATCCGCGGCGAGTGGCACTGGCTCCAGCCAGGCCTCAGTGGTGCCTTTGGGTCAGTGCTTTGGCTCTGACACTCGAGTTTGGTTTGTGTCACCCAAGCACCATCCGGGAGAGAGGGTCTCGCCCCCGTCCATCCACCAAGTGGATGTTTATTGGGCCTGATAACAACGCTAGCCCCTTGGTTACAGATAATCCTTGAATTGTAGTGGCTTCCTCCAGGTGATATTTTTCTTGACACTCTTGTCCAGATAGTTATTTTAGACTGTGCTTGTGCTGTTGCCTGAACAAAAGTTGTCAAATCTTAGCTATTCAGCTCATTAAAATAATAAAGAAACATGTTCACGTGCCTTAAATGGGAACTTTGATTCTCTTTGTGGCATGGTGCAAGAAGAAGTGCTAATAATTGCTACATTTTTGCATTTTGCAAATTTTGCCCTAAATTAAAATTCGTATTTGCTGAAACAAATTCTGTGAAACACGCTGTGAAATACTGTGATAAAATTAAATCACTTGTCTGAATAATACACTATGCTTATGGTATAATTTGTGGCTTTTGTTACAATATGCATCTATTATTAAGCCATTACACAGAAATTGGTACCATTAAATAATGTTTTCCTTTACTTAGCTCATCCTCTTTGCTTTATGTGTAAGTAGTCTAAGATTAAGTTAACACTAAGTGCTTCTAAGGATCCTAAATGTTCTTCCAGTAAAGATCAAGCTATTAAATTCTGCAAATACTCCTCTAGGGGATTATTTCATATTACCCCTTAATTTTTTAAGAACTTCAGAAATAGTTTCAATACACAATTATTTTATGTTTTAAAATTTTGGTTTCTATATGTGTTACATTTAAAAATAGAGTCTCATGATTTGCTTTCCACGAGGCATATGTTTGCATATAGTTTTCCTGGCACTATTGCCTTTCTTACTTCCAAAACAAGTGAATAACCCTAATGTGGATTTCTTAAATGGACAACGTAGAGAATGGTAAGGTACATTCGTCTTGTTAGGACTGTGAATTTTTCTTTTTTTTTTTTTTTTTTTTCCTCGAGAACATAGTTTGGGATTGCTTTGCTCTTATTACATGGATGTAGCATTAAACCTGCAAAATATAGAGTGCTTGTCTTTGGGACCAACAAAGGTGAAATTAACAGTTATTCTTTAGAAACTTTAACAGAATCTGTATTTTTAACAGGCTTTAACAAAGCCTGTTGATACTTGAGACTGTATGACAAGGAATTTTTGAGTCAGCATGTTTTCTTCCTTATGGGGACTGGAGTTCTGTTCTTTGGCACCTTCTTCAGCATTAATGATTCCTGCTTGTAGAATAAACAGAGATAAGTAAAGAGAAAGTATCTTGCTACTATGCACTTTCATTTAAGGAAGTCCATGCCAGCTTTTACCTCTTCCTGATCTTTGTTCTAGGAGCACCTGTTGGTAGCAGGGAATATGCCCCACCAGCAGAACTTGATTTTTGGCTCTGGAATCTTTCATACAAGTTAGGCTTTGTATGCCTCCTGGTACAGAGGTAGAGAAACAGGTTGCAGTGCTGCGACTTATCCCTCCTGACTCTGAGTACTGCCCTGCTCTGCCAGCTCTCCTGGAGCCACTGACCTCCTTTGGAGGTGGCTTGACTCAAATTAAGATCAAGCACAGACCTTTTTGTGAATATTAGAGGATGCCTTCACACATTATCCAGGCTTTGTCTGAGACCCGGAAGAAATATACATACATGCATACATGAATACATTTATTTATTTATTTTCCTGCAGCTCTTACTTGCATTGACAGTGAGTACTTGTTAAAAGTTTGGTGTAACTTGAGGTGGAAAAATCTTTTTTTACTTTTACTTGATAATCATTAAGGAGGTCTTTTTTTTTGACAGCCCAGTATCTTTTTCCTCTCCCCTCCAGAATAGCTTCTGATTGCTCTCTTGTGATTTTGGAGGTGTTTCTTTTGTTCTTGTAGGTTATTTTGCTGTGCAAGGCTTTTGCCCAAAAGGTTTTGGTGAAGCATTTTCTCTGAAACATATTTCTCTGTCATATCTTACTCTAGCTTTGATGGTGGAAAAACTGACTAGTACCTTGTGGTTAGGATTGACCTGAAGTAGTAGGTTCTGGGTGGGAGAAACAGATTACGTTGTCTCCTCCAGCCTGATGTTTTTGTTATAGTTGCAGAAAATTTTAAGAAGGTTGTCAAAGAAGAGCATAGGTATTTTGGATTCTTGCTCGTGGGGTCTTCCTCAGCTCTGTACAAGAATCTTTTTGCTTTTGGTATTGGCTAGCTATGGAGTCTTAGCAATTAGAAATCAATGCAAGGTCATTTCAATTGCTTTAGGGAGTTTAGTGATTCTTTCTAGTGGATTTGGGATGATTTCTGAGTCATCGTTGTGAATTCTAGTTCCAGTCCTGGATATTACTATAACATTACTGTTTTGGTTAGAATTCATTTGGTGGCATATACTTCTGGCTGAGAAAGCCAGATGTTTTTATTTATTGCATCAGTCCTTTACTCTTTAAGATAGTCTGTATCCTTTGCAGATAGGTCCAGAATATGGCTATTTTTACCTGGTGATAATCCAAGTGCCCAGCAATACACATAGAATGCGTTTTGGGATTTCTACTCAAATTTTATCTGTTGTCCTGCTAAAGAACATGTCCAACCTAGACACCTGGCTGGTGCTGTTTTTGGATCACCTAATCTTTGTCATGGAACTCTTCAGAAATTATATTGCTTTCACTGCAGTTTTCCAGAGATAGTCACTCATCTGAGAGACTCAGCAACTGGTGTTCAGGCAGTTAAGCAAGTTCAGACATCCCTTGCAGATTCACAAAGATTCACTGCCCTCGGTAGTATATTCTTGAAGATGTTGGCCCTGTTATCAAATTGCTTCCCACCTCCTCCTCCTTTCTATGCTGGAAGACAAAGAATTACAGATTGGGAGAAGTTAGAACGTGGCGTTGCTTTGGCTTGTATTGGAATAGGATGAGACATTTGGGCTTGAGTAATTGGTTCATGGTTATTACTAAAGCATCCAGGTATGCATCCACATACAAACAGTGCATCTTCAGAAATTCCAGGCGCTGTTATGCAGTAACAGACATTTCTAAAAAATATCAGCTGTTTAAAATCAGTTCTTTGTGTATAATTCCCTATAAAGATAATTGCCTGCATTTTGGTGTGTATGCTATATGTATATATATATGTACCTGTATAAAATATATATATATTTTCCCCTAGGTAACTTGGGAGATCGGGCTTGTCTTAGCTGTACATCCTTGAGATTGGCAAACAATATGTGAGTAAATATGAACTCTTTTCTAAACTGAAAAAAGTACCAAAGAGTCAGTCCTTCAGTATACTATGGTAGAACCTAGTTTTCGATGTTCCAGAAAGAAATGTGAAATATCTTGCTTCAGCTTATGTTACAGACAGAGGAAAGGAGAGTATTGCTCTCCTCATCTGCTTGATTTCTGCCTCTGGGATCAAAAGGCATGTGTGTGGATACAATTCCCTAACACCCTTCCTTGGAGCGTATTCTAGACTGCTTATGGTCTAACTCCTCTGGAAACAGTTCTCAGGCTTCCTAAGCTTCTGTTTGATTTAGAACATAAAGTTTTCTGCTTTTTTCTACTTATCTCAGTTCTGTATGACTTTATATATAGTGTAGTTAAGTTCTTAAATATAAAGCACTTTCAAATCATGGTTTACTTTTTTTAAAGTAGATTATTATATTGGACCTTTCTCATGGAAAAGTTGAAACTCAATGCTTAAAGTGCATATAATACAAGAAAATATTGGGACATATTTTTTGTTATCTTTATGAAAGTTCTTTAGTCAAAAGTTACTGTTAACATAATGTTCCCGCTTTAACTGTAACAAACTAGTGTCACTGCCTAACCCAGATCCAGAGGCAAGGGGCTGGAAAGATACAGGGGACAGCAGTACTGTCTTTTTGTTTGTTAGCTTTTTCCCATATTAAAAGAGGAAACTCCACTTTTCTATCTGCTTATAAGAATTACTATTACTCTATCTCCTCTGTGGCTGAACTATGTTCTTGTTATTTTAAAACCAAAAAAAATCAGGATAAAAATAGTGCTTAACATTTTTGTGCTCAAAAAGCAACTAATGAAGAGAATGGTGTAACTGAAATGAATAACTAATTTGTAACTACTTTTGGGATACTGTTATACAAAATATATGAACATATTTTTGATATGGGGTAGTTTTCTTGCATGGACATCTCCCTGTACTTGATTGCCTCTTTGGATGCTACAATAAAAATGGTCTTTTGGCTTGGAAAAGTACTTGAAAAAGTACTTTAAAATTTAAATGTTGCCAGTCCTTTATCCCATCTGAGGACAGGCCAGGTTCAGCTTTGTATAGTTTTTGAAGAGACTGAGGAAGAAGAACCTGCCTTCACAACTCCCAAAGGGGCTTGGGTCAGGAATTTTGTGTGTAACATCCTGCTAGTGAAAGCTTCAGTGTGTTCAGAGAGGCATTTCTTGCAAATATATTTTATTGTAGATAACTGAACCTGTGCTGCAAAGCCCCTTTCCTCTCTATTTGCAAAAATTTAGCAGTGAAACTTGATCTGTGGATCCAGATGTCTGCTGTTGTAAAGTTTGCATAGGGGTAGAGTGGAACAGTCTGTGTAGATGTTTTAATCTAGTTAAATGTGTATTTTTTAAATTGTCATTCTCATAAGTTCATATCAGTTCAAGCATGTGATTTGGTAGAATTTCTAGTTAATTAGGGAAATGATATTGTAACTATGTGTGCTTAATAGTTATCTGACCATTGGATGGACAGATACTTTATTATAAGCTAGAAAATGATGAATAATGTGTTTCTTTAAAAAGTAATAATTTAGTTAATGTTTTTGTTTGTAAGAAACTCTGTTCAAATGACCTTAAATGGACAAAAACCCATAATAATTTGATAAAGGGAAAAATAAACTTTGTGAGGTATTTTAAAGTGGAATTAGAGTGAAAGTAATATTTACAAGTATGCAAGAACCTTTTTTCCTCATAGTGTTCTTTAGAACGGTAAGACTACCTACTTTGAAGTTAAAAAATCTATTTTTTCAATGACTACTAGTATTTAATTTTCCTAGCTAATACAAAGGCTTGCTAGAATAAAAACTGTAGTCATTTCTGTCTTATACTGACATTTAAATTTATTGGCCACATCACAGTGATCATTTAATACTATATTTACTATTTAAGTTTGCCATAATCTTTTTAAAATGTGTGAGGTACAAACCTTATTGCATATAATGAATGGTTCTAATATGTCTTTTTTTTTTTTGAATAATAATTTAATTCTAACTTAAATTTACATTCATTTGAAAGAAAAAGGGCTGAATACGGTAAAAATGTATTGGACCTGTATATGACAGCTGAATACCATGACAGAAGTTTAAACATAAATTTCCTGTTGAAAGAGGAAAACCAGGAATGGGGAGATAGTAAAGGAGGAGCTATAATAAAAGGGGATTTGTGTGACACTAATTCTCTTCCCCCTTACCCAGCAGCTGTCCAAGTTTATAACCTGTGCTTTTCTTAAGTATCTTCTCCAAATAGGAGAATTAATAGAAGAGGATTTGCTACTTATGGATTTACAGATTTATATTTAGCTTTATAGATGGAAAGCACTTTCAGTTGCTATTCTTCATTTAATTCAAGTAGAATAAACTACCTCCTACACATAGTTTAAAGGATAATATCAAACAGGTTATTTTTGTCATAAAACAAAGCTAATTGCATTTTTGGGGTGCAGTCTTCAGGGTCTTGAGCTTCATAGATTTTCTTTTCTGATGTATGTACTATTTTGGTGTATGTGCTATTTTGATGTGCATTGAATGATGCTGAATCTATTGCTGATTTTAATGCTTTTTTTTTTCTTTGAAGGATTGTACGCTTTAAATATTGCACTAGTGTGCCTGCTGTTTACACGTACTCCAAAAAAGATCACTACTGTTGTTGGACTAAAGGGTCTGAACGAATGTACTTTTCTGTTATGAGTTCCTCTGGCTCATGGACGCCACTTGCAACCATGGGTGTTTTAGGTCCCCAGTATTTTCCAGTTAGATGGTGGCATTCTTCTCGTCCCCTTCAAGATGACTCCATGGTTGAAAAGTCACTGAAGTCCTTAAAGGACAAAAACAAGAAGTTGGAAGAAGGGGGCCCTGTATATAGTCCAACAGAAGTAGAAGTTGTTAAAAAATCTCTTGGACAGAGGATTGTGGATGAGCTGAAACATTATTATCATGGTTTTCGATTACTGTGGATTGACACAAAAATAGCTGCAAGGATGCTCTGGCGAATACTTCATGGGCACGCTCTATCTCGTCGGGAACGTAGACAGGTACTTAGTAAATATCAATTTAATTTAGTTTCATGAGCGATTGTTCTTTTCTGTTTAATCTGAATTGATTCTCTCTGTTTTCTGTTCCTAGAATTAAAATTGCTGTATTTTTGTTTGTTTGTTTTGTTTTTT
>JAUBNY010000359.1:3766944-3791714 GCA_032275445.1 Crypturellus soui | reverse complement strand
CGTTCATGACTCTGTAAGCTATCTCTGGGCAGCACCAAGTTAGCTAGTGGTTAGTTAGTGATTTTAAAACTGCTTCCTTAGATTTGGATTTTGCCTAATATAAGTACTTTTGCACTCTATCTAAAAATAGATATAGGCTAGAGATAGGAACGTTGTATTTTTCACTATATAAATTTTGAATTGGAGTGGAAGGAAGAGGGAAAGGTTAAGGTCAAAGCACAAAGAAGAACAAGATCATTTTCTTCCAAGTTCTTGCATCCTTTTGAATCCCCTCAGTCATCTGTCTTCTACTGTTAGATGAATGAGAGCACTGGACCAAAATTTCCATTCTGTAAAACTGGATTTTATATGTGCAAAAAAACCCCACAACTCTTCCAAGTGTGGAATTTGTGCTTTCCTCAGACTGCATTTAAGATTTTAGTTGTCTTTATGCTAAGAAAAATGTATGCTTACAAAAGCTGCTTTCCTGTTCTAGCAAAGCAGTTCTATAGAATACGCGATTGATACCAGCTTTTTCTCCTGTTCCCCTGGATTGATGTGAGCTATGTGGGGAGGGGATAGAGGAGAAAGCTGTTCTTATCGGTTATGACCGTGTTTATCAGGTCATGATGCCGCCTGGCAGTGCTGTGGCAATACTGACTGCAGTGTACATCTGGCCTTAGGTTTTGCATTTAGAAGCTGACATTATTCCTAATACCTTGTTTGCTTAGTAAAACAAGCTAGAGTGGAGGAAAATATCTAGTGCTTAATATAAACCAAGTTATCAAACTTCCAGCTAGCATTGAAACATTTGGCTATACAGCCTAATACATACATTTGTGAGGGTATGGAAATTAGACTTTTTCATGCATTTCAAGATTCAGTAACTAATGCATCTGCTTCAGAGGATTAATGCTCTAGAAAAGCTGTGATTAAAAAAACAAAACAAAAAACCTACCAAGCTGGACTCATTACCCTGGATTTAAATGTACATTGCAATTGTACATTGCAAGGCAGAGGGGGAGGGACCTTTCATTTTATTCTTGCTTACTTAGTCCATAGTAGCTCATACATATAAGAAGTGGTGGGGCAGAAGTAAAGATGAATAAAAGAAGTTAAGCAGCTTTAATGACAACAAATGACCACCTCCTGTTTTCAGGTGCTTTTAAGAGGTTTAAATGAGATACTTGCTCAGTAATCCTATTGAGACACAGTGAGGCTTTTGAAATGCTTTCTATAGTGCTGAAAACTGGTGAAACTCTGGCACTCTGTAGTGTACAGCAACTTTAAGAAAGATACAAAAAAAGACTTAGTCACATCCTTTTTGTTCCTGTTAATTTAAATTTCCTTTGCAGCTTTTATATATATAGTGCATGTGTGTGTGCTTAAATTGTAATTTGCATGCTCACTTTTTTTTAAAGTTAATATCTGAAATTTTGCTTATCAAATAATCTGATTATATATATTTTTTTCTTTCAGTTCCTTCGAATATGTGCCGATCTCTTCCGCTTGGTCCCTTTCCTGGTTTTTCTTGTTGTCCCATTTATGGAGTTTCTACTTCCAGTAGCTCTTAAGCTGTTCCCTAATATGCTTCCTTCTACATTTGAGACAAAATCTAAAAAGGTGAGTGAGTTTGAATTTATACTATAGTAGATGTACTTGAATGTTCTTTTAGGTCTGCTGTATGTGTTTGCAGAATCTCATTAACAAAGTCATGGTTTAGTTTTTGATGGCAGAGTACAAGTGCTTTTATTGGTTATAAAGTTATACCTTCTTAAAGTTATGATAGTTGGGTTTCATTTTCACTGACTTCACTTATCCTGCTAGTTCAGGTGATATTTTAATTTACAGATATTTTGTTTGATAAATTTCAGCTATAGTATAGGACAGTTAACAGACAATAGGTTGTTTTAATGATTCACAAAGATTTATATTGCCCTGTAAATAGAGGATATTTTATTAAGTATTTAATTATTACTGCATGATATTAAACAATATGCCAAAGTTAGACTTTGTATAAATTATCAGAAAATTCAGAATGGAAAGATTCACATAATGATTTTTGTAGTTACACATTTAAGTAGGGTTGGATGAGTCAGGTTTTCGAAAGAAACAGTATTGCAAGGCTTACAGCATAGCATTTCTGTTTTGTATTTTACCATATGTACGGTAGAGTACTATCCTTTAGTAAATATAAAGGAAAAGGCTTTTCTTTGGGGAAAAAAAAAAAGAAAGAGAAAACAGTGCTTAAAATTTGCATAGGAAACTGGTACTTGAAATGCATTTATTTAAGGCTGAAAGGGATTTTTATGGTGGTAAATCACAATGTATAGATCTATAATAGATCTATACAACAATATAAGTCTTAACAATTTGCTAAATATTTTTTTCAAATTCTAATTTCACTCTTCTGATTTTCCTTTTAATATGCAAGTCTGTTAGCTCTCAGGGCTGCAATTTGCTTTCCTTATATCCAGTTTCTGTAACCGTTACAAACCAAAAAGGAAAGCTGTGAAATCTTTTACCAGTGTGCAAACCGATAGGAGGACTATTTTAACAATTGTAGTCCTTATTCTTAATGTGACTTTTATGTATTTGTACTGAATATTAAAGAATTTGTATACGTTGTTCTGTTTAAATTGTCCCGTTAGTTTTTCTCAGTATTGTTTAGAGTTTTGGAAAAAACTCTTACTCTTGGAGCACAAAATAATGTTACGTGCTATATGAACTCGTGGTTAGTCGCAGATATAATTGCATCACGTACTTGCGAATTTTATTACTTCTAATTTTAATTCTGTGATTAAACTCTGGTTTATTAGGATAAGGATTTAAAATAGAATTTCTTTGTGCTGGATACAAGGCTTTGGTGTTAGAAATGAACCATTTAAACTTTGTTTTCTTTTTGTTCTTTTTTTGTTTGTTTTTATTGAATCAAAGGATGCATGTTAATATTAGCAGGTGAGGCCACTTGTGTACTTCTTTATCAGCATTGTATCTTATGCTGCATGGAGCTCTGTGAGCTGATGTTCCTCTTCAGTATGATTTGGTAATCTGTAAGAATGAATGTCACTTTACCATCTGTGTGTAGGAGCAGATAACTTCTCTGATGGCAGAAAAAAACAGTGGTTATATTTCTGAAAAGATGTTTTAAACCAAGTATTTTCTTTACTAGGAGGAAAGACTGAAGAAACAGTTGAGAGTAAAGCTTGAATTGGCTAAGTTTCTTCAAGACACGATTGAGGAGATGGCCTTAAAAAATAAAGCAGCCAAAGGAAATGTTACAAAAGACTTTTCAACATTCTTTCAAAAGGTAAAAAAAAAAAAAAAAAAAATCAGAAAATGTTTTCCCACGGGAAAAAATACAACTGGAGACATTTTATTTGGTAATTATTAGTTATCTTTATTTTGTTGGACTTGAAGGGACTTCATGTATTTTTTTTATGATTGTACTTCAGTATGCTGAAATTTCATGCATTTTGGGTATTCCTGCTTCATTTCTTTTCACTTGCAGAAAATAATCAAAAGGTAAGTTTTAACAGTAGCACAGAAGCACTGACACTGTGCTAGCTATAGACTCTGGGCATGTAGAACTGCTGTGATTCACACTCGGTGCATTTCATTTCCAACTGGAAGAAGCAGTAATGATTTAAAATCTGCGGTTAATTTCCAGTGAAGTTAATGACATATCACTTCACATTCACTAGCAGAAGTCTGCAGTTCCTGTCGTGACTAAAAGAAGCTTCAGGCACTGCCTTCGTTGTGTGTGGGTGTGCTTTTTGCAGCTATAGGTTTCTCACTTGTGCCATATAGGCAAACTTTATTGGTCTCATCCAGGCATACTAGATAATAAGTGTCAAAGCAAAAACAATCTTCAACTATTCCCACCTTTTTCCTATTCTTTGCATCTGCTTTTGCAATGAAGTATTTGATGTTACAGGAATTACTGGTTATAGGTGCATGCTTCAGAGTTTCAACATTTAATCTTTCTTGCTTTGGACACAAGAATAGTTTTATTTCACACTCTCAAGGAATCAGCTGTTAACATCAAGTTTTTTATTTATTTTTTTCTTTACAGATGTTTGGCTATGACAAAATTCAGTTTTAAATAGAGAAGAAAATGCTTTCTGTATGTTTAAAATTCCATTTTTGGCTCATGCAGTGAAGGAGCTGGTGAAGTAGAACAACCAGCTCTTTGACCTTTGTTTCTCTGAGTTTTAGTTTCTCACATGCAGGGATAACATGGAGGTTAATGAACTCAAGAAACCATCTTGTCTCCCACTTTTTAGAATGTTTTCCTTTACTAAATATCTGTTTACTAAAAGACTTGAGTTAGCAAGTGAAGGGAGTCATAATAAATCAGGCTACAGAGGTAATATTAGGATTTCAGACCGTACTTTTTATCACTTAGCTTGTGCTTTCTTTTTAAAGTTTAAAAAAGGTAGAGGGATCAGGAGAAGTGCTTTTTTGGATATGTACATATTAACTTATTTGACTGAGGGTGTTATGTGACTGGACATTGTCTGATTATTAGATTCTGTAGGGATTGGATTCAGTAAATTCGCAAGGAATGCTTTTGTTGGTAGGTTTTTTTTTTTTTTTTCCCCTTTGAATGGTCATTTTCATTTCAGGTATTTCTCTTTAATTACTGTGAAGTGCCATTTGGCAGCACATGAAAACTTAATTTTTCATTTGTATAAGCAATTACCCAGAATCGTTTATCAGGAAAGTTCTTTCACAAGTAATGATTTATATTTTGGAATAACTTTTATGTACAAGGGCATTTGCACTGAGGTGCTACAGAATAATCAGGAACTGCAGGCAAGACAGTATTCTAATAAGTGCATTTGTGGAGAGAATTTAGGTAGGCAAGTGACCAAACTGGCTCCTCTTAGGGACACTCATGTTAACAAGTTATTTTCTCATCAGAAAATGAGGATGTGCTTTTCCCATTATCTTCACAGGGTGGTGCTACTAACATGCTTTTATGTTTAGAAAGTACTGTACCAGGAGGAATACTGGCCAGTGTCACTTCTATAGCAACTATTTGTCTCTGAGATTTTTTTTTTTTTTTTGAGATCTCTGCTAGTAAAACCAATTCATATATAGCTAATCATTAGTACACAGGTGCATCTAACTTTTAATTGTTTTTACCCTTGGTGTATTATGCAGTGCATCTGGAAGTTATCAATACTATCAAGTCTCTGACTTTTTATACTAAATAATACAATTTCTTGAACATTTTTTTTTTCCTTCTCCATTCTTCCCAAGAACGTCCTTGCATTCTGTTTCCTGTTATCAGAATTCGTGCCAAGTACTTTACAAATGAGGAGAATAATACTTATTGTTTAAAATAATGTTCAACCATGGCACTAGTTTTGAGAGAGGGTCTGTTTGCTTTCTTACAGATCAGGGAAACTGGTGAAAGACCTAGTAATGAGGAGATCCTAAGGTTCTCTAAACTATTTGAAGATGAATTGACCCTGGACAATCTAACTAGGCCTCAGTTGGTGGCACTCTGTAAACTCTTGGAACTTCAGTCAATTGGAACAAATAACTTTCTCCGCTTCCAGCTAACTATGAGGTTAAGAAGCATAAAGGCAGATGACAAAGTGAGTCGTTCTAAATACGCACTTATTTAATAATACTTATGTGTAAAAGAAAGAAGTACATATATTTTTTTTCTAGGCATTTTCATTTTATTTGTGTTAATTACAATTAACTGTTAACTAATTGTTAATTAGCAATAAAAAAGCTTGAAAAACTTAAATCAGAACTTGTCCTATTGAAAAAGACAAAACTGAGCCTTTAATCTACCACTTGTTGCAATAGAACCAATTGATTTACTTGAAAGTATTTCTGTGAAGCTGCAGTTTGTCAGAAAGTTGATCTAAATCTTAAAAAATTACAAGGAGGTCGACAGTACAATTATTAAGCTGTTGAAAAGGGTAGCGTAATGTTCACTCTTGTTTAAAAAGATGAGGCTATTTTATGTTACCACAGCAGCATCTAGTGGCCGTTGTAAAAATACCGAGTTCTGGATGTGCATATGCAGATGTGTTTTGAACTGTTACACATTGAAGTTTATTTTACATTTTGTACAGCTGATTGCTGAAGAAGGAGTCGATAGCCTGACTGTTAAAGAGCTGCAGGCAGCATGTCGTGCACGAGGTATGAGAGCTCTTGGTGTAACAGAGGAACGTCTCAAGGAACAGCTTAAGCAGGTATATTTTTGCAAGAACAAATACCCAGATCTAAATTCAGTTGCAGCTGTCTATTATGATTCTGAACCATAAAAAAGAGTTCAAAATTTAAAGATTTTTATTTTATTTATTCAATTTACAGTGGCTAGATCTGCACCTGAACCAGGAAATCCCTACTTCATTGCTTATTCTATCCAGAGCCATGTATCTTCCAGATACCCTTTCTCCAGCTGATCAGCTTAAAACAACACTTCAGACATTACCAGATAGTGTTGTAAGTATTGATTTATCTAGTCCATAACTAATTTTCAATGTTATCACTGAAAACCTTTGTAATGCAGTTGATCCTCTGCTTCCCCTTGAAAAGGTAAAACATGCATAGGCTTTCTGAGTGACCTTAAAAATTGAAGAATTTGCTTTATATGCAGAGGAATCTGAAAATAAAGGAAGTGCCAAGGTGGTGTTTTAGTATATTAAGGTAGACAGTAATACAATTGGAAGATTGAAAATAGTTCATTTTTTACAAAAAAACAAACAACTGCACAAGCAAAATAAAGATGCTAAATTACATAATCTCTGCATGTTGTGTTGGTCTCTTAATAGCGATTCCTATCAAATGGGGCTGAAGTCTGAATTACTTCATGGAGATTATTTTTTGCCAAATATTGATGGCTGTCCTAGCTGAATTGGGGTTGTTTTTTTGTTTTCACTTGTAAATGGAATTTTGCAGGCCATGGTTCAGAACAACAGGCAGAACTGCTGATCAATTTTTTCCCCTTCGTGAGGAGTTTGAGTAATTTGTCACGGCTGAAATTCTGTATTAACTGGAGAGTTTGCTTTATTTTTTTATTGTCGTGCCAGGAGAAGCAGGAATCAACCTGGTTGTATTTAAGCTTTTTAAGGCTATGCTCTGTTCAAAAACGCTCTGAAACGTCTCATGAGAGACATGAGACAGGCTCTGATGAGTCTCTTGACCTACTGATTTCTGTTTGTCCTGTGAAGTTACCACTCTTGGACTAAATTAGTTGTATGAAGATGTTCTAACTAGGTTCCCAAAGCAACTTCTTTTCTTTTCTGTCCTGTAGAAAAGAAAAATAATGGTGATTTTAGGGGAGTTTGACTGTATGTGTTAGCATACCTGTACTGCCTAGTTCAATAAGAGTATATAAAATAGATTTCTTGCTTTGTTTTTAGGCCAAAGAAGCTCAGGTTAAAGTGGCAGAAGTTGAAGGCGAAAAAGTAGATAATAAAGCACGCCTGGAAGCAACTCTTCAGGAAGAGGAAGCCATCAGAAAAGAAAATCAAGAAAAAGAGATGGAAAGGATGTCCGAAGCTGCGGAGAAAGCCAAAGAAACTCTTCAGGTTGCAGCCATAGTAAGTTCTTTGTTCAGTTATTCAGCAGTAAGTTTGTCAGGAGAGTAAAAACAAGCATGTTATGAGTGCATGTTTCCTTTGAGAATTATTTGCCTCCATTCTGGATATTGTCTGCAAGAAACTGTAGTTTAAATCCACATACAGATAATCTTGGAACATCGGAAAATAGGTTGACGTACGGAAGGGTTTGCAATGAAATGTAAAAGATTGTATGACTCGTATCTCTGCTTCCTCCTCTTAACTGGAGGAGAAGCAGCAGCCTGTTTCTCTAGCAAGAAATTTTATATACAGTATTCTCTGTAACTCTTATCTTTGGTCATTTTTATTTGTGCTACCATCTTTGAAATACTGAGTGTAAAAGCTGACCTGCTTTACTTGTGATTCAATCATCAGTGCTCACAGGGTTAGTTTCTGGAGTAGGAACTGGATAGGAATTTCATATTATTTTTCAGTATGTTGCAAGCTTTTAAATGTCTTGGAATAAAATCTATGCCTCTACTTTGTCAAATGTTTCTGTTTTAAGAAGAATCCTGTACTGATGACAAGGCAGAAAATGTTATCTATGCTTTAATAAACTTTCTGGGGTTTTGAAATTTAGAAAGAAGTAGAATCACCAGTGGATCTTGCAGCAGCTGGTGTGCAAGTTAAAGAAGGTCACCTAGCTGTGGAAATGGAACAAGAACTGGCAAAGGTGGATGTGACAGTGGACTCGGAGACACTGAAAGATACAGCACCAGTGTTGGAAGGCATTAAGGTAATTTGAGTAGTTATTTTTATAAATATATAAATTTAGATTTTTTTTCCATGTGTCCACTTTGAGCCTTCTGTTTCCATTCATGTTTTTAGTCTCTTGTCATTTCACTGTGCATTTTAACCAGGCTTCCCGGCTGCGTCCGGCTCTTGGAAGGCTGCTGCTCTGTTCTTCCTGAAGCCTCTCTTTTCTAGGCTGGGCAGGCCTCACTGTCCACTTCCCTGGCTCATTCTTCATCAACTGCTCTGTAAGGTTGTTAGGGGAGACAGTGCCAAAAACCTTAACGTTGAGACAATATCCATTGCTCTCCCCTCATCCACCATGCCAGTCATGTCATTGTAGAAAGTTCACAGGTTGGTTAAGCAGGATTTCTCCTTTATATACTGCTTCCAATGACCATCTTGCCCTTCCTGTGTTTGGAAAGGGCTTTCAGGATCATTTGCTCCATTGCTTTTCCAGGGGCTGAGGTGAGGATGACTGACCTGCAGTTCCTCTGATTTTGCTGCTCCTTGAAGATAGGGAATGATACTTGCTTCGTTCCAGTCCTTTGGAGCCTCCCCCAGTTTTTGTGACCATAATAATAAAACGTTTTAAAATTAGAAGATTTAAGTACAGATTTCCAAAGATGCAAAATCCACATAATGAATCACCTGTACTTGATAGTAATGCTCTTAGATATATGCTATACCAAACTATTTGCCTTAGCACTGCTAAGATCTCTATTAGACTCAAAATGCCAGTCTATGATTTTGATTTTAAGCATAGAAAAAGAATCCTGAGCCTTTATTTTCTTCTAAAGGATTGAATCTTTGAATTTGTACCTTATCCTGTCACTGTCCACTACCAAGAAGAGTATTTATTTATTTTTTTCTTTACAGGGTGAAGAAATAACTAAGGAGGAAATTGATGTGCTGAGTGATGCTTGCACCAAGCTGCAGGAACAGAAGAAATCACTAAATAAGGAAAAAGAGGAGCTTGAGGAGTTGAAGGGTGATGTCCAGGAATATAATGAGGTGAAGGAACAAGAAAGTTTTTTACTTTCGTTCATGTATAGTCTTAGCATAAACAAACCACATAGATAAATATAATGTTATTTGGATGTCCATTAGCTTGTGTTTGATAGAATAATCAAACAGCTGAGCTTTGCACTATGTGACAATACAAAGCCTCGTTTAGTATAGTATGTTTAAAACCTTGCTGAAATTGTCGGTGTAGTTCTCATCAGGTGTGAATGCTGATCTTATTCCCAGGGTGACTAAACTAATGCTGCTGAGCATATTGCAGTTATTTGGTCTTCTCATCAAGCACAGATGTATGTTTACCTAGATGTAGTTAATGTAAAAATGAATCTCAGCCAAGGTGGTTGTAGTGAAAAGACATAGAAAATAACATCTTAGAGGTGAATGAATATACCTGCAGTGTTTAGGTTAAATGTTCTAATATATCATTATGACTTTGCATATTTCTCTGTTTGCTAATGGCTCTAATCTCTTAAATCAGTAGTGTCCTATCATTGAGAAGTCAGTCCCACAAAATATTTTATTCTTCTTGACTATATCTTTTTAGGACTTGCAAGAAATAAAAGAGCTGTCTAAAACTGGGCAAGAAGATGTAGTGGAAGAGTCAAAGGCAAGCAAGAGATTGACCAAGAGGGTGAACCGAATGATTGGTCAGATGGACAAAATTATTAATGAGCTGGAGACAGGTCAAAAGACAGTGGATGTCAAGCCAGAAGGGGGTGATGGTCCAGCTGCTGGGTAAGTGGCCTGTGAACAGTGAGTGTCTCTTGCAAACTGCTCCTCTCCAATCTGTCTCTTGCATGATGTCTGATTTCATTTCTTAGGCAGTATAGGAAAGATTTAGCAAATAAATGTTTTTTTAAAATCTTCAGGTACAGGTTTAAACACAAAATTAACAAAATTTTTCTGTAGATCTTTGTCTTCTGAAAGATGTTAAGTGTGGTGGAGAGGGGAGGTCTGATTTCCTCAGATGCAAGTCCTGATGTGATTCTGTGAGTCAGGTTGTCCATTAGTATCTTAGCATTTTACTCACACCAGTAGCACTAAAGGTGACATTATGCTTTTAATAATAATCCCCAGGCATTAGGTTTGCCCTGTGTCATTGATTGAATAGGAGAGGAACAGGATTATGAGCATATTTGTGTTCTGTTTTAGTAATGTGGGTGTCAGTAAGAAGAAAATTGCAGTAAAATCTATTTTTGTCTCTAATATAAACAAATGTTCTGGAGAGAAAGGGGACAGCAGATATAGTGGAAATGAGCAGATATATCTCCTATATCTCCTTTCCAAAACTTTACTCCATTTTAATTTTAGCAAACTTGCAGATTTGCAAAGAACATTCATTTGTTTCAAGATTTGTATAACAAGATTTAGAAAGATATGTGAAAGATCCTGTAGAGAGGTTGTTGATCATAACCATCCAAATGTGTAACCTCAAACACAGTTTTGCACCTGCTTCTTTTGATTGTAGCTATACGTTATGTATAACTACAATGGTTTTATGGGAAAAACAAATATAAATTAGATTTCAGAAGTCTGTAATTGATTAGTTAAACGTTTTAATATTGGAAGGGTGTTTTTTGTTTTTCTTTTTAACTTCAAGTTATATTACCATAGTTCACAACGTCCCAAATCAATGCTTAGACCCTTTTATGCTCTGATTTTACCCACATGCCTAGGCTAGAATTTGTTCTTATACGAAAACCTGCATTCCTTTGAAATGTTTTGGAAAATCCCTGCTATCTTCAGCAAAAGACAGGAAAGACTTCTTTGGAACAAGATTACTTTTTCCCCCGATATTTTTAAATTGATGTTCCAAATGGGTGATCTTCCACCCTCCCTTTGGTCTGCCAGCAGTCTTTGTGTTTTCTCCACTGAGAAAGCAGCTTATTGAAGTGATGTGAGGCACTGCTGATGTAGCCGTCAGCAAAAGGAAGCAGACCTGGAGCAGGTGGGAAGAAATTTCCACATGTTGCCATGAATTGCACTGATGCTGCTCACCAGGCCTGTCAGCGATCCAGCAGGGGTGTTACTCGATTGCAGTTAGCACTGACCTGTAGCTGATCTTCAGTGTGTGCAGAGTAACCCAGGATACCATGAACTTCTTGTCCAGTTCAGTCAATAGCCTCTGCGTGTGCAAATGTACCTGCTGTGGGGAGACTGAAACATCTTTCCCCTCTGCATCAGGGTCTTGCCTAAATCCTGTTGGTTACTAGTTGAATTTTCAAGTCACTGCATGAAAATTACGATTATTTTGGATTCACATCCCTTGTAATTACTGTGTAAGGTGCATTATATTTTCAATGGCTGAAGGAGAAGTGTTCAAGCTGAATGTAATGATACCTGTTTTTTTTCCCCCCTCTTTTCTATTCAAGTTACTTTTACCATTTGAATCTGGTCGATGCAGTCTTTGCCAAGCCATCAAAGCAAGAGTCGTAGGAACAGCAGAAGTCCAGGACATTTAGTAGCAGTCTGAGAAATGCTCCCTGAAAAACAGTCAGGCTGTGTCCAGAGGTTAGGCAGGTATGAAGTTAGGACTATACTAATAAAGCCCTTCTATTTAATATTTGTTGGGTTCACTGTCTTCTGCATTTCAGCTTGACCTGTGCTGGAAGGGGATTCTTCGAAATATAATTAATAAAGCTCTGTAGGCAAGCAGAGTCTTTACAGATGAAAACAGATGATGTTAGCTTGATAATACCATTTAAGCAGACAATGGAAATGTGCAATTTCTGAAGTCTGTTAGTCACAGGATGACATTGAAGCCTTTCTTCTAAATTTTATTCCTTGGTTTGATCAAATTAAGCCAGTTTGTTTGTGTTCAAACAAAGCAACTAGTTGCTAAAGAGATTATTTCTTAACTTTTGCTTTCCTGTGACTTTCACATCTTGTCTGCTTTATTTCCTAGGCTAGCCTCTCTAAATCCAAAAGAAGAACTGGGGCTTGGCAGTGCACCCTGGATAAATAGGGGAGGGGAAAGGACATTAGATCCACGTGCTGGGAAGCACTGTGATGATGCCAAATGTTATTTCCAATGCCACGAGCTTCTTGCATTTGTGCAGCAAAGCATGTGGAAACCTGAAGTGTGAGATTCTATGGAAAGATAAAAGATCACTTGAAATCTGCTTGCTGATCAGTAACTCATTTTGCTTCTTTGCATTTTGTTCAGAGTTATAAATAAAACTATTAATGTTTTATAAACGACCTGCAATGCGGTGGCTTATAGTACTGTGTGTTTCAGTGCTATCACCTTTACTTCTCTGGGCTTAACTGCGTGTCATATACAGGTTGTGTTTCCCCTTCAGGGAGAATCTCATCAGCATTTCGGAGCTTCTTAACGCAATGAAACAAATTCAGAAGATTCCAGAGGAGAAGCTCACTAGGATTGCAGAGGCACTAGATGAAAACAAGGATGGCCAAATTGATATAGATAATGTTGTTAAGGTAAGTCTGTGGAATATTTAAAGAAAATATAGCTAGCTATACTTCAAGTACTTTCTCTCTTTGACACAATTTCCCGTTGCTTTCTTTTTCAGAGAGTCTTTATTTGACATAATGATGAGGTTTTTGGGAATGTACTATAAATGGTGGTTGTTATACACATTAACATTGTCAGAACTTCTGTGGCTACTTTGGGGGAGATAACACACAGGATAAAAATCAGTTTATCCATGTTGTATTTAAAACTGTAGATTTACCTCTATGCATGTCAAATACTGTAAAATGTGATGATTTTGTTATGCTATTAATAGATGGGAGAGAACTTTGATAAAAGACCTTGAGGAACACCAGTATTTAGCCAAAATGCTGACATATGCATGTGTGTCATTTGACACTTTATGTCAATACAAATGAATGTCTTTTTTGCCTACCAATATATTCTCAAGTGTTCCACTGTGACCTGTTACTTCCTATGCTAATGAGACCATTAGGTGTTTTTTTTTTTTTTTAGGTCCTTAGCAAATGACTGATTCAGTGTGTAAACTCAAATCCTTTAAGTTTTAAGTGTTCTTGACTAGTAGAAGTAAAGGGACTGATAATTTGGCCATTCCTGCTCCCTTTCAGGGCTTTTCAGAGGTGATTTCTACTTGGTCAGTATTGTGTTACTTGTGTGATGCTGCACTTTTAGATACCTATTCTTTGCGTGCTTTGTTCTGTTTTCTCATTTTGCAATATTTCCTCAGTTTTCTTTTGTGGTTCTCCTTTTTCTTGCTTCTGTTCTACATGGTTAATTTAAAAAAAAATAAAAAATAAATAAAAAATAAAAAATAAAATTTACTCCTTCACAAGTAACTTTTTCTATTCAGTATAGAAGTAAAGACTTAAAGTAAAAAAAAAAAAGTAATATGACCAGTTGGAAAATACAACATTGGCCTTTGGAAACATGTTTTCACTCTTATTGCTGCTCTAAACAGCCAGCAAATTAATTTTTGCTCATCAACACAGGTAAAATGTATTTCTGTATTCAGTATATAACACATTAGTTCTAGGAATTTGAACTATACTGAGAATACAGTAGTAGAGAAACTGCTAGAAGGAATTTGCAAGTGTATGCTATTTTAAAATTTGTTTTGCTTTCAAAAGGCATCTCACTTTGTATTCCGTAATTTTATGCCTTGCGTAAATCTTTTTGATTAAAAAAAAAAAAGCCTATGAATTGGATATTGTTGTAATACTATTTCATCAGTACTAGATATTGAATCCCAGCGTTCCTTTGAAACAGAAATGATAAATGGGATCATTTTAGTAAATGCTTTAAAATGTGGCTCTGTGTTGGAGGTCAAAAGTTTTAAGTTATTTGCTTTAAAATTTGGCTTTTTTTCCTTTTAAGTACTCCAAGTCTGTCCTGAGGCATTGGTTATGGTTTGAGTTTGTTTCATGTAGGGAAAAAATGCCAAGGTAAAAAAAAAAAAAGACTTTTCTCTATCAGTTTTCTGTTTCAGCCACCAAGAGGATCAGCAGTAACACCTCATGTTCATTTTTAGAAAGGCTTTGTGTGTGCTGCTAAATATTTTTTTTCTCGTTCTCTTGAATGAGAGAGAACTGGCTACTTTACTCTTAATAAATTTAAAGTTGTCAAAATGTTTCAATCATGTTTAAATTAAATGTTATTCTCTGTTTCATTTTATGTTTGTGCAGGTAGTAGAATTGATTGATAAAGAAGATGTTGATATTGGAACCAGTCAGGTTGCTGAAATTATGGCACTGCTTCAAAAAGAAGAAAAACTGGAAGAAAAAGAGAAAGCAAAAGAAAAACTGGATAAGGGAGCTGCAGAAGCAAAGAACTAAACTTAATAATTTGAAGAAAAGTCTGATTTTTATTTAACCAAAACCATATGTATCTTTGTGTCTAATGGCTTCATATTAGTTGAGCTTTTGTGATTATGGGAAACATTTTGAGCTGATTCTAGTAATAAATCATAGATATGTTTCTGATACATGGAATGAAATTTCCGTTCATCGAACAAGCAATTTACTGTCATTCCATACAGATGAAAACAAAATATGCTTCTTTATCAGTGTTCCTGCCCACAAAATCATGTATTTGCACTCATTGTTGTGGTACAGTGATTCATTAAACTTAAGAGTTTGCTGTATAAATTAAGTGTATCTATCATGGAAGTATGTTTCTCATCTACTTTCTTTTATCATTACATAGGGCCCAACCTTGCTGTGCTTCTACCTTTTAGCTTTTTCAGACTTTGTTACAAACCTCCTCTTCCTTCAAAGTATTGCGCTTCTGTGACATTAGTGAAGAGTCTGTGGCTCCACTAGTAGCTCTTTAGGTTTACTTTTATTTAAGCATAATGTCATTAAGCCTCACTGACAGTGAATGTGGCATTCTGATTACTTTCTTGAATCCATAATTTTTTTCTGTTGAGGGGAAAATTTGGTTCATTTTTCCCTAGAACGGAAACTTCCCATGAAGTATGCTTCTGATGGGTGCCTTAAATTTCATAAAACGACAGAGTGGAGGGTGTTGCTTCTACTCGAAATTCCATTTGAACTACTAAAGCATTGGAATCACAGGAGCCTTTAAAATAGTTTCAGAACACAATCAGTTACACAGTAAAATGTGCTTGTGTTTGTCTAAAAAGTAAAAAGGAGAAAATGTCAGTTGTGATTTTTTTTTTTTTTTTTTTTGCCTATAGTTAAAAAAATGCAGTTATGAAGGTATGTTTGTTCTTGTTCACCTGGCAATTATTTACACCACAATTTCTCTTACCTCTCAATTCTCATCTCAGGTATAAAATTCACTCTCTTAAGTATATTTGGGACACATAAATACTCTTCATCTCATGGCCTTGCTGGCTGTACGGTCACCACATGATGTCTGATATAGCTAATATTTTGATTACATCATTGGTTTTCTAGATAATTTGTTATCATTTCTGTCTTTGACCTGCTTCACTAAAGTCTGTCTTTAACAGTAAATTTTCAAGTTTTAAAACAAAGATAACAACTATGGAATGTTCCATAATTGCAGGCATGTAAATTTTGATTTTGTGTACTCTATAAAGAGCACACTTTGTGATGGTGCTGTGCTCAACGATATTGAGGTAGGCTGTTAGTACTTTATGTTTATAGTTATAATTGCATATTTTCCTAGAAGACATTGGCTCCCAAGTGTATTTCAACATGATTATATTCTCAGTATTTATCTAGATTAACTAAATTATTTGTAAAAACTCATTTGAAGTTAGTGGAGCAAAAAAGGATTTGGCCAGTCTCATGGCTTGCGTGATAGACCATGGCATTTAGTTGTTCCAAAACAAGATATTCAGTAACATTAGTTTTAGAAGGGTCAGTGTTTAGTTCAAGCGTGGGGTTTCCGTATTCTCTACAGTTTGCAGAGAAAACTGCTTACGGTAATATTTCTGATCCCACAGAGTTACTGTAATTTTATCTCATCAGTAAAGTTGCCGTAACAAAGCTGAAGTTTCGAATCAGTATGATCTTTGCAATTAATGTAGTCCTACAGGATTGTTTCCTTTCTTGTAAACTGAAATTACAACGGAGATTTCAGCATGGAAGTCAGTTCGTAAATTTTGAAGATACAACTTCACTGTAATCTTTTTAGGTCAAAACTTACCTTAGATGAAAAGGCAAGACAAAAATACAGTTTTGACAAAAACTTGGCATTGTATGATTAAGAGCACAATTAGTGGGCTCTGCAGGAGACTAAATCTAAAATATCTTTAGTTGAAAAAAAATTTCATAGCAGTCTTACTTGAGATTCCTTGACCTTTATGCACGAATGAGGTCTGCTGGCCGAAATGTGATAAATACTCTACTACAATTGTCCGATGGCTACATGCAAAATCGAAAGTCTATGAGTAGACTTGAATGAATTTAGTTTTAAAATACAAAAATATCAGAAGAATCTGTTTTCAAAGATTTACTGATTTAATCTTTATATAGCTTTAACTGGCCTGGCAGTAAAGGATTTGATTGTATAATTTGGGGCTTTGCTGCTGCTATTGCTGCTACTGTGTTTATTCTTTTTCTTCTTTTTCCCCTAGAAGAAATAATTTTTTCCTGTAAGGAGCAGGAATAAGAACAGAGCCAAAAAATAACTGTATTTATAAAGAATGCCCTGATTAAAACAATTGTGACATTTTTATTGATCAGTGGTAGCTTTTGGATTTGTCTGAAACTTGGTGTATTGTGAAAATTGAATGGGTTATATGAAATACACTTAAAATGCATTACTTTCAATCACAAATGTCAGTTTTCCCCCTGCTACATAAGGAGTCCAGATTAGCTCTGTGTCGATCACGGCACAGTATTTGAGCGAGAAGTATCTGCCTTCTCCTGTGGGAAGCAGCTGGACTTCAACAACAGATGTTCTACAGGCTTGAAAAGATTAGGACGAGCTCAGTGATTCAGTCGCCCCGTTTCACGAGCAGCTTTGTACAGGTGACAAAGACAACGCAGGTGAAGCGCTGCCTTGCGGACTAGCTCCGCATCAGGTGCTTCGTTGTCTTTCGTGCTAACCAAACCACCGAGGGCTGCAATACCAAAAGCTTCAGAGAAATGGTGACATCGGAGTGTACAGTAACTGGTCAGAACCTGCTTTAGAATGAATATTTAGTCAGGAGATGTAAATATTTGTTAAAATAATTAAGGGATTTGTGAGGTTTAGGTGACTTACACAGGCAAAGCCTCTAAGCTTGGAGTTAAGTAATAAAATGTTGGAGTGGTTTCAGATCAGATTTTGTTAATATATTCAGGGCAAAATGTATTAAAAATAATAATAAAAATATAACAAGAGAAGAAAGAGGATGTCCTTTTGTATCATCCCTTCAAAATAATCAGATTATAAAATCTATTTTATTGAAGAATTTATTTCCAATTTGCGTCATCTCAAAAGGTGGTTTTACGAAGGCTTTCATTACTGAATGCATGCTGTGTAAGTAAATCTGCCTGCAAGTTAAAATACCATAAAAATAGTTTTATAGATAGTTTGTCAGCAGGACTGCTGTTGGTAGGGAATATTCTCTTGACAAAATTAGTACCTGATGTTATGGGCTTTGGGGACAACATTGTATCTTTTATACAGCTCCAAAATACTTCTTGTAACTTTATATCTGCATATCTTGCTAATCATTTAAATTTTAGCTACTTTAGCATGAATCTAAATATTTTTAAATTGTTTATATCAAATTATTGGGTATACTTAAAGAAAAAATCCAATATTCTGTTCTTCGTATGTATTCAACATTTGGCCTTTCAGTTTGAGAATTTCAGCCCATGCTATAATTTTAAATTGTAAATCATGTGTCTGTGCTCTGAGCATACTGGTCCTGTGTTTGCCATAATGTAGTATAAATTTTTTAAGCTAATTGGAGTTTGTGTTCAGTTTGAATAAATGTGTTATTTTGAAACCTAATCTCTTCATTACTTTCCTATTGCTTTTGATTATTTAGCATTACCTGTCATGCTGGTCAGTGTGGACTGACCATCACAAGTGAAATATTCAGGTTGGAATTTTTAAATCTAGCCAAATCTGTAAAATATTTGTGGAATTCTTTGTTTGGTTTGTGGTTTTATTTCATTGTGGTAGAAGTTTTCTTAATGTTTCTGGAACTGCTTCCCTGATGGATTGAGTAGTACCAAACCATTCAGGTGAGGAGGTGGAGAGCAGTTTCCCTTATAGTAAAACTGAAAGGTCAAAGTCTGTTCCAAAGGGAAACGAACCTCCTCAATAGCCAGCAGTGTTTCTAGCAATACTTGATTTCTCTCCAAGATATGTAGGGACAAACTGTATTTGAAAATACTTGAATTGGGCTCAATTTGTGTGTTGTGCCGTGACAAAATCCACCCCCAGCCTTGCAAAATTGTAGACTGTTCACTGTTGTCATCTTACTAGTGTCTACAGAAATCATCTTGGAGCACAGCCAATCTGTACATCTTGAGCATCCCCAACTATGCACTTTCTGTTCAAAGATTCTTGATGATTTATTGTTCTCTCTTGTAGAACCTCCGTCCAGTTGGGGTGGGCAGACAGATAGGAATCCAGGTCAGAAAGGTATTTTATGTGCTATCATCCCTTGGAAATAATTGTCTCAAATATGCTTTGCATTGCAATGGTTTTCGGGAGCTTCACCACCAGGCTTGGCCCAGCTGTGCTGAACACTTGAAACCAGTCTGTACCCAAGAGGTGGTATCACAGAGACTTACACTGACAGGAGGCTTTAGCTTCTTGCCCCTGTTTGAGTGGCTTTGGGGTATGCATGCACTTCTGTAGATGGGCTTTCTAGCGTCAAATATTTCAACAGATGGTTACAAATAAAATAATCTTCCTTGAGATGCTCAGTAGAGAAGATGGATTGGATTGCAGATTTTTCTTTTTTTTCCTAGAACCAAATAACATAGTAAATCATCATTTTAAAAACAAAACTAACAACCTCTTCGCCCTAAGATTTTGCTTTAAAACTTTCTTTAATGATAGACTAATTTGGAGTAAAAAGGGTTGTTGTGCAGCAGTGTAATTCATGGTAAACTTAAATGTGGGTGTTCAGCAGCGTGCTTGACCATAGCTACATGCCTCGCGTGCCCAAGGGAGAGGGAATCGTGGCTGCAGTGTTTTCTGTACTGACATGGATTGATTGCACGAAAGAAACTGTTTTCTTTTTTCTAAATATATTACCCATTTAGAACAATCATATCTAGCTATTGGTCTTTCAGGGAAAGGTATGGTTTGGGGCTCTCTTGCCTAGATGTAAAGGGAAAATAAAGTGGTATAAATGATGAAGTTGAGTGCTTGGTCTGCTTTATTATGGCAGACATAGAATAAATTCTAGGCTCCCGTTATTACAGATGAGTTTGTCTACATAGTATGAAAGTGTGTATAGAGGGAATTGTAGCTAACTTCACTAATGAAGAATCCTTTATGATTCACTGTAACTTCACTCAATAGAAGCTTATTTTCTTTTACACTAGACTGGTAGTTCAGGTATGAAGTCAAGTAGTCGAGAAAGTCCTGAGGATATTTGACTTCATGAAATCCAGATCTTTAAAAAAAGTATTAATGTAGAGGGAGTTTTGTTGCAAACTGCTTCGGTGAAGCGGTATTTCAAAGTTCTCTGTGTTTGCATTGGGATTCTACCTGCGGGGAGGGAGGAGGGAGACTCTTGTGGTTGTGTCATTGACTCGAGGCTTGAGGAGTCTGGGCTCAGTTAATGGTGGCTCTTCTAATAGCAGATTGGATGGTTCTTGTGTCTCAGTGCCGGTTACATAAACTTCCCTGACGCTTACGAGTAGGTAGATTACAAGCTCTCCAGGGCAGGAGCCTCTGTACAAAGCCTACTGCGGTGTTTTGTAGTGATAAAGCTTTTAGATACTTAATACAAGCAGTGACAGACCATACTTAACAATTTCCTTGGCTAGGGAATTTTACATTTCTCATTACTTATGTATTGAAAAGTGTTCCTGGTATTTTCTTAAGGCTTTTTTTTTTTTTTTTGCCTTTTTCCCCCTATGCTGATGTGAACAGGAGGATGTTTGTAGTATGTTTCTAATTCCCTGTACTGTGCACTCACTTCCATTTTTGTGTAATACTGGATATAAATCTTTCTCAGTAGTTAAATATCCTTCACAGGTCAAAATTCTTTGGGGGCTCATTAGCATGTAAAATTTTACACTTGCCAAACCTTCTGTGGTTTTCAAACACCAGTTTCTCTCATCTAACTGGCGTAAAGGATTTCTGCTATGCAAGAGATGGATCTAATTCAGATTTGCCTCTTTCCGTCTAGTATTTCTCTTCTTTATGTACCCTGGCAGTGCAGGCCCCTTCATGAATGGCCTGATTTATGCCGTGGTGGATGCTGCAGCCAGCAGTTCAAGATGTCAAGTCTCTTGTGCGCGCTGGGAGAGGCTCTGGATTCTCCTTCCCTCCCTCCTCCTCTCCTCCTTGTCTCAACTCCAGCGTGTGAGTAATCAAGGTTCCTTCACTGCATTTTCTAACCGCGTTTTCCAGACTGTTGGTTAAAGGAGGTCTTGAGACTCCATCGCAAGGAGAGCTTCTGGAGGGAGGTTAGTTGCAACGTGGAGATAAGAACAGCATTTTAAAAAGTCTTGAGTGGCGTCTTATTAAAGCGGGAATTACAGCTGGGAATCTGTGCAGCCTACTTCAGACTTTAAATCATAAAGTTCCCCCCCCACAGACCTCTAGGATTAATCTCCCCCAAAATAAGGAAAGCAGCTTGTTTTACTTCCTCCTCTCTCTCCCCTGTCCCGTCCTGTCCCTTTTCTCCGTCTCTTGTTAACCTTGTGGCACTGATCAAACCAGAGGCCTGGGGACCGTGTTACCCTTTGGTTTCTCAGCACCTTGCTTTGCACTGGTGGGAGTAGACATGAGATCATTCATGACCCTTAATCTTCCCAGAGAAAGTCTCCTTGCTAGTCAGTTTCCAGTGTTTGCTCCATGTAAACTCACAGCCGTTAGCAACCTGCCTCCAGCTTAAACACGTTTCTCTGTGAAAATTATGCCAGCCCACACTGGCCTCCAGGGCAGTCTGTACATGAGGCTCCAGAAAGCAAGTGTTTATGGTTCCCTTTGAGCCTAATGTGCCCTTATCGCGGGGAAACTCTGTCTGCCCTTTCATTAGCCACAGGATTTCGGGACAAATGTGCTCTTGGGCTGGACTTCAAAATGAGAGGGACGTGGGGAGGGAAGACACACGCACATCCTTGTGTCTAGACTTCCCCTCCGCAGGCAGAGTTACGTATCCAAATTTTGTAATAAATGTGATCCTGTGCTCTGAGTGACTCGCTTATGGTTTCAGGTGTATGTAAACCGTCTGGGGAATTTATTTTTTTTTTTCTCCCCAGAAGTGCTTTTTATTCACTGGAATGAGGTCTTTAGGGGTAGTTGAGAATTGGGCTCACAAATGCAAGAATTAAATGGGTACCAATCGAAAAAAACAATCTTGAAATAAATGGCAAGGGACAGAAAGCATTAGCACAACCCTCCCAGGACTCACTATCTTTTGTGTTTCTGCACTTCTCTGTGATCAAGAGGACTCTACAAGGCTGGAGAACAGGTAAAGTCTCTCCGTGAGGCTGCAGCGTGGCTGGGTGCGCGGCGGCCCTCGCTAGATGGCGTGTCCTGACTGCTCCGAGTGCTCCGCGCACGTCCCCAATCCCAGCCTGGGCGCCTCGGGAAACCGCTCTGCCTGGCTGCACCCGGGCACAGGGCCGGGACCAGCACTGCTCACGGCAGCTCCCGCCTGCCCTTCCTCTTCCCCGCCAGGACCTCTTCTTCCTCCCTGTCCCCCTTGCAAAGCTCTGAAGCGCTGGCAGCTCCGTGGCCCTCAGCCGTGTCCCCCCGGCTCCTCTCCGCTCGCTCGCGTGTCACGCCGGCTCGCGAGCCTTTGCTGTCACATCAGCTGAGCTGGCAGAGGTGGCTGCCCTACGTCCCCAAATTAGTTCCTCCTTAAAGGACAGCATTGTTTCTAGGGAGTTCTCCGACCTCAAATTGCAAATTGGCAGCAGAAGGGAATCTCCTGCAGCCCCTCAGTGAGCTCCTATATGAGTGCACTGCTATCGCGCAGCGGCTGGAGGTGGTTCTGGTAAAGAAAGGGAGTGGGAAAAAGAATCTAAACAAAAAAAAAAAAGGGTAAAAAATTAACTCCCCATCCTGGAATATCAGCTGGCAGAACCCCACGCTGCTTCTAGTGACGTTTGCCAATTTCTAGTCATTTGACGCCAGTCTGCAAGGTGGCAAAGCCCACCTGACTGTTTTATCTGTCAAGGCGTCTATGGGATGCAGTAAGGTGTGTGCGTCTCCCGGGTCCCTGGCTTCCTCCAAGAGCTTCCCGCATCCCTTGTTACCGACCCGTGTCCTCCCCGGCTCGGAGCCCTTCCTTTCGATTTGGCTATGCGTGGCATTTGCTCATAAGCTCTTCCGTGTAGACACCTGGACCAAGGTGTTTGAGGGCGCTGTGTGGTTTTTCGTATATCTTGGCTCCGGGGCAGCCAGTCTGGCTCCATTTCTCCAGGTCGGTCCTAAACAGCCCTTTTGCAGCGGTGTGAATTGCTTTAAAATCTTGGCTTGTGTCTTTCCGCAGAGCCCACCGTTTTCCGGCTCCTATAAAAATGATGCTGGCGGGGAGCTCTCCTGTGGAAAGAAAGGCATATTCATCCCCGGCCTCGAGGGCTCAACAGATGTATTATTCAGTATTATGAACACTTAGTTAACAAAAACTGCAAGTCCACTTTAATTTCTTCGATATGAGGTGTTTCTACGATCACGTGGCTGCGTCAGTTAAGAGAGGGTTAGTCGCATGTGATTCAGAGGTTTGGATCTGAAGCTTCAAATGAATCATGCAAGTAAAGAGAAAAAGAAACTGATAAAAAGCCCTGAGTCACAGAATTATAGAATAATTTAGATTGGAAGGGACCCTGGAGATCGTCTAGTCCAAACTCCTGCTCGGAGAGAGTTTAGATCAGTTCAATCAAGCGATCTCCATGGCACCAAGGATGGAGATTCTACAAATTCCCAGGGTCCCTGTTCTGTTCGAACACAGAACTGACTGCCCTCATAGTGAAGCTGCTTTTCTAAAACCTACTAGATGTTTCCTCTGTAAGAAGGAACTTATCTGCTAACTCTTGGCCTGTTGCTGTGCACTTCCAAGGAGAGCTTGGCTCTCTCCAACCTTCTCATTAAGTCTTGCAGCCTTCTCTCCTCCAGCTCTCTCAGCTTCTCCCCATATGTCAGATGCTCAGTCCCTTGGCTGGACTTGCTCCATGGACAGTATCTCCATGTCTATCTGTACTGGGGAGCCCAGCACCGGGCACAGCCCTCCAGATGTGTCTCACCGGCAATGAGGAGAGGACAAGGTTGGCCTCCCTCAACCTTCTGGCACTGGCCTCTTAACAGGATCTTTCCCGTTGGCCTTCCTTGTTGTGAGAGCACCTTGCTGGCCCATGTTCAGCTTGTCAAGCAGAACACCCAGGTCCTCTTCTGTAAAGCTGTTTTCTCGACAGTTGACGATTGCCCTGTGTTGGAGCATGAGGTGGCTCCTGCCCGAGTGCAGGACTTTGTCCAACTTCATTAGCCTGTTTCTCCCGCCCGTCGTGGTCCTGTGCGCAGCAGTGCTGTTGTGTACCCACCTACCAACCGTCCTGTGGAGCTTGAAGGAAGGGTTGAAGGACACACAGTTAAGTCTGTGTGCAGAAGAGTTAAGCCCCATTTTCCTAGTTCAAGAGGTTATTTGGGGTAAAAGAGTTTAATCACTGCCATGGACTCAGTGATGATTTTCCCAATTGTTACAAAGTGAACAAGCTACCATGTGGTATTACAGAAGGTCTGAAAAAAGCTTATAGACTGTTGGTCCAAATGGGAAAGTGCTAAACTCATTGACTGTGATGTGCTCTAAAAATAGAGACTTGAACCTCTGCATCAAACAAATAATGTTTCCCTTAGGAAGACTTAACCAAGACTAAGTAGCAGGCTTCTTGGCTGATGCCCAACCACTATTTTTTTTAAACGTACTGTAATTAACTCTCTTTTCATTACCTCTTGGTGGGAAGTTTCTTCTTTCCCCTGCTTCTTGTAAGCAGTTGTGTTTGTTCAGTTACTGTGACGAATAGAATAATGAATTCCTACTGTTGTGAAACACTATAAATTGAAAAGTTTATGTGATGCCATACGTGCCGGCCTTCCAAGTCATTTATGACTTGTTCGCTGCATAAAACTTGAAGCAAAAAGCTGTTCTTCAATTCACCTTTGCACTGCATGTTTTCTGGCCTGTATGCTTCCAAGATTAAAACTAGAGCAGTAAAGAAATTTTCAGCATATTTGCCAGTGCTTGTAGCTGCAGTTTAAAAGCTGCTGTGTAGCAGAACTGGAACTCGCTAGGTCTTTGTCCAAAGTCAATGAGTCATGTGGCTTTTGTCTGGGCTACAGATATCTACACTGTTTTGCCTCAGGTCTCCCTG
>JAUBNY010000359.1:3692654-3704794 GCA_032275445.1 Crypturellus soui | reverse complement strand
AGCATCCCCGCTTCCCAGTGAGTGCACTGAGTTTTAGCAGGGAGATGAGGGGAACAAGGCTGCACGCAGCTCTTCAAAGTAATCTCTCCCAAGGTGACCTCCTCTTGTGCTGACACCAAGGGGACGAGAAGCTTACAGCCCGTGCAATGCTCACCACGACCACTGCTGATCAAGGGTAAGGATTGCCCAGCAGAAAGTCAATTACTCCTACGAGCGGTAGCGGTTAAATTGCTGAGGACGGGTGCTGAGGTTGGGGTTGCTTGTGTTTTTACAGCTGTGCCTCTTGGAGATGCTAGTGGGCCTGCGGGTGACAGCCAGGGCTGTGGAGCTGCACAGCTCATGAATGCAGCCTCCACACACTTTCTAGGATTCAAATCTTTTGCAAAAAACAAGGCACTTCATGCTGAAAAAAACTGCCCTCTGAAGGGAGAAGTCTGCAATTATTTGCCTGCACCCACGCTGTACTGCAAATACTTGAAAACATGGGTTTAACCAACACTTTGATTGATTTGGGTTTCTCAACTCACTTTCTGAGATGCCAAGTACTCCATGCCACGGGCCACCTGGTAGGCACAGGAAACCAGGTCCTTAAATGTTAGCTGCTCTTCTGGCAGCTTGCAGGTATCGAAAGAATAGTCCATGCCGGGTGGGCGACGTGCCCTGAGGTATTCCCGCAAGTTCCCTTTCGACGCGTACTCCACCAACACGTAGAGGGGTCCTGCAAGCAACAGCTCGGTCAGCAGCTGGCACAGCAAAAGCAAGCACCACGGATGGGCCGCGTGAGCTAGGACCTCACATCTCCATGCCCTCCAAGTCATGGGGTTAACTATGTGGCCATCCATGAGACACACACAGGTGTCACATGGTTCATTTGTGATAAATTTGGAGCAAGGACGAAAAGCCCCTGAGCACAGGTCAGATTAACTGGCTCGAGCCCCTATTCCCAGAGGGACCTGCTATGGGACAGCAAAGCTGCACTCGTAGTGGTGACTGGTGGGATGGAGGCTGGTGGCACCGCAAGGTTGCCACTGCCCCACAAGCACCTGCCGGGCATCGAGACGTACCGTCCTGCGTGCAGGCACCGAGGAGGTTAATGATGTTTTTGTGTTTCCCAATCATTTTCATCATTTCCATCTCAGAGACCAGGTCGGACAGGTCCTTGTCAGTAGCATCATCTGGAAAAAGCAAGAAGGGAGGAGGAAGAAGAAAATGTCAGAGAGAAAATGTGTGTTTTGTGAAGCAATTTATACAATTGTGGTGTAGTTAAATGGGATTTCGATTGGAAATGAGTGCTTTAAAAATTTCATTATTTCCTTCCACTTTGGGGAGAAGAGTCAAAAGAAAAGAAAAGAAACTACCACAAAATAAGAAAATCTTGGTCAAGAAGGAAATCTTTGACCAAAAAGAAAATCTGAATAAATGCAGAGAAATATTAATATACTACTAAGTGAAACCTTTCATCTTCAGTTTCATTTTGATACCTATTAAAAGGCAGTATGAGGATCTGGGACTCATTTGTAGAGCTCATTAGAAGTGAAGGTGATTCCCCTTCTCCTCAATGCCCCTTAGCAGAAACTTGGGTATTTTCCCATTTTCTTTCCCTGCCAGGATTTACATCTTTACATCCTCTCCAAGGGGAGAGCCCTCACCCTCAGGCTACAGCCTGAGTGGAGTGGGAGAAAAGCTGTTCTTGGTTTCTTTTACTGGATCTGTTTGTATAAAACACATAAAACTGCTTTGAGAAAAAGTGGGAAAAAGGAGAGAAAACTCCATTGTAATATGTCATTCCAAGGAGTCCCCGTACCTTTTAACATCTTGACAGCCACCGTGATGGCCTTGTTTGGCTTGTCCTTATCAATCCCAATCGCTTCTGCCATCACCACCTGGCCAAAACACCCTTCTCCGAGCGGCTTCCCCAGGGTCAGGCTGAAGGGAGGAACAAACACGGGTTAGTGGGCACCAGCAAGGGGAGGCTCCGGGGGAGAAAGGGGACCCGGCCCATGGGTTTGACCTACCGAGATCGCGCCAGCTCCCACTTGGGATCGGGAGGCAGCTCCAGCTCGGAGACATTAGCCAGCATTGGCCCGTCGCTGGAGGAGAGGCGCGTGATCCTGACCAGGGGCGTATTGGAGTTCATGGAAGAGTTGGACTCCAGTGACACCTGCTTGGGTAGAGCAAATGAAGTGTTATTGCCAACTGCACTCGGAGTGCCCGTAAGCGGAGAAGGCCCACGCCTGAGACATCACTGTGGGGCTTTGAACTGGCTCTGTGCACTGATGCCATTCCATAATTTCTACATTAGAAACGCCATCCTTTTCCCTCACTTCCCCCCCAGTCCTTGCAGGAATGCAGGAGCTCAGCGTACATGGTCATGGTCACATCCTCAGCCTAAAGCAGCGTACGCGAGCAGGGGAACTCCCCGCAGCCACGAATAACCCTCTGCTCTGCGTGGGCCGGCACAGTAAATGCCCACCAGGACTGGTAGCCTTGCAGCCCAAGCCATGAAACCCATATAACCTCAACGCCTGGTTTTACAGAGCGCTTTTGCTCGTGTCCTTCTGTAATTACAAGCGGCAGAGCACTTCAGCCCCGCGTGGAGAAAGGCGACCCTCTCCCGCCTCCAGGAGCATCGCTCTGAGCCTGCCAGCACCTCACTGAAAGCAAGAGGTGTCACCAGCTACAACTCTGCTGTAACAGAAGCAAATCAATAAGAGAGGGTCCTGCTGCTAAATTGCAGCCCACTTATGCCCCTCTCCAGAAATGACTTTTTGGCAGAGTTTCTTGCCTGGAAATAAAAGCTCAGTGAAAGGAAAAACAAACAAACAAAAATCCCAAAGCATAAAAAAACAAGCAGCGACCAAAGCAAGGAATAGGAATCTTGTATCTACTTTCTGTTACCTGTCTCTTGAGTGGAAATTTGGAGACTTTCTGTACAGTGGGTGTATTCATGGCTTTTTTGTTCGGCATTTTCATCCGGCAGATAATCACAATGACCAGCACCAGGATGAAGAGAACAAAGCCAGTGCCGTAACTGAGAACGCCAGCGTACACCGAGCCTGAGTCATCCATTTCCATCAGCTCCTCCGCTGCAAGGCGACAAGAGACGGAGTCAGGAGAAGGCGGGCGGCTGCCCTCGCGCCGCTACACACATGCAACACCCGCGGGCTGGGGAGGACTTGCTAATCTAAGCCCCTTCTTGGACTAACTACAGCGAGGGGACTCTCCTAGGCCAGTGGTTTTCCACCTTTGGTGATTTCTAGCGCAGTGGGTTTTGTGGTATCAAGCTGAGCTTGCTGACATTGGTGTGGCTTGCGTTTTTGGGAGGTTATTTTACTGCCCTTTTGTGCAATCCTTGGGCTTCTCCAGGCCTTCAGACCACTGGTTGAAAACCACTGCTCTAGACAGAATGCATCTTCACACGTCTGTGCAGCCCCTCCAAACCAGATCTTGCTTTCTCCACACATCCACACTAAAAAATCCTGGATGCCTTGGATGTGTGAAGACAGCAGGATGGGGCTTCGCTCTACTTTGCCTATCAGGCCACACTGACAAGAGATGCCGTGCGGACGTGGGACTCGAGCAGATTTCCACCAGACCAGTGCCTGCCTTGAGGGAGCAAGGGGCTCAAAGGGCATCCAAGGGAAAGGCATCAAACCAGGGAAGAAGCTTCCCAAGAGAAATCTACGTAATTATTTCAGAATAATTCAATTCTTTGTGAAAGAGCCAGAAGGGCTGCCCCAGGAGGATTGTTGAGCTGGGAGAAAATGGCACGACCCCATCAGCACCATAGCTGACGGCTACCAGCTAGCAGAGCCTTTTTGGCACGCGCAAAGCTCAGGTGTGCGTCTCCCCTTGGTGCTTCAGGACAGGCACTGCCACCGCAGGAAGGGGCACGGTGAGGCTGGTTTTCTGCTCCCCAAGGGCGCGTTGGCACTTGAGGAACGCCTGGCAGTGGAACGCTTTATAACGAAGTCTTTCTGGCGGCGCTGCTGCGTTGACAGCTGCCCTTCATTTCACTATAAAGTTCCACTCTGGGCTTTTGTTGTTGTTGTTCTTTTTGTTCTTTGCTTAAATAGGACGTGTGAGTTCATACATTTTGAAAACATTTGGTAATGGTCGAATGATACAATATCGGGAAATCCTTAAAATAACAGATACATTAGCATTCTAGCCAAAGGGATTGATTTCTCATCCAGGGGACGGCAGAAGCAGAATCAGACACAAAGCTGCTTTAGAGCTGGCAAATAAAGAGAGATAAGACCAGCAGATCCCACCTGCAGCAGGGGCAGGTATGGAGGAAACCCTCTTGAGCCCCAGTAAAAGCGAGTATGACCGAACCACCGACAGAGCTGAAGTCAAGATGAGAAATGCCAAAGTTTCCAGTTACAAAACACATCTGGAAATGGATGTGTTTGCGAGATGGATCCAAATCTGGCCTATGGCCAAGGAGTCCAAGTGACATGTTGGGATTTCATGTGCCCGCTGCTTTTGTAGGGGCTCCTGAAAATACTGCAGGTCTGTTCCTGCAGGCACATCACCCACCAGCTTCAGCATGAATATTGCCTGCGATGCCCCCCAGGACAGTGTTTCTCTTCCCCAGAAGCCAATAGTGCAGGTGATGGGACACCAAAGCCTCTTCCCCTTCTCCTGGAGGGCAGATCCCGCTGTTGCATATTCTGTGCTGGCTTCATTGTCGACCAGGGCTTTGCACATGAAAAGCGCACAAAATTGAGGTCACTCTGCCTTCGGCTTTTAAGCCTGCTGCAGCTTTCATTGATTTCAGCTGGAGCAACCAGCATTCAAGCCTCTGGGAGCCAGGACTCCGGGGTTCGGCCTGCAGATGCCTCTTATCGACCTTCTGTGTAAGATAGTTATCTGGGCCTGGTCATCCATGAAGCGGAAACAATGCTGCGGGCAGGGAAGGGTGGATCACACCAACCGCTCACGCATCTGATTTTAGGCAAGACATGAGGCTACACAGAAAGGTTCCTCCAAAATGATGCACAGGCAGGGTCCAATTTAGGTGCCCTGGCTCATCTGATGGGAGAGTTTCCTTCTCCCATTGAGTACAGAGGCAATATAAGACGAAAAAGATTTTGATTTTGGCACCTAAATACAGACTCCTTAAAGCAAATGCTGTGAATACCTCCCTGGTATCTGAACCAAAAAAGTTACAGGGCATTTTGTATCATTACTGAAATCTAGAAAATGAATTAAAGCCCTGAGATGAAATGCATAATGAATATGCCAGCTATTAATATGCAACAGGGCTACCTGCGGCTCTCCCTCCTACACTGGCTGTGCAGCAGCCCATGTGCCCTCTTCTAAGCAAGGGAGTTTTGGCAGAAACTTGGCATTTCTAAGTTAAACATCAGGGCATCCTCGAGAGGAAAGGATAGGACAGCGCAGAAGGAAATACCTGGTAGAACCGTCAGCCAAGCAGAGTGATGTGAGAACCCAATAGAATTCCCTGCGAGACAAGTATATTCCCCAGCATCCTCAAAAGTAACATTTCGCAAGTACAGAATCTCTAGCTCCTTATCCGTTGTGTTAACACCTGCCGTCTAGGGGGGAAAAAAAATACACACATATAGAAAGAGGGAAAACACAGAATGAGCCACATTCCCAGCAAGTGTGAGGACACCACAGGCAAATTTCAAAAGCAGATTAAGATTTTTTTTCCAATGGCCCATCTTCCACATTTATTTATTCATTCCCCTTTGCAACCTGTAGTCAAAAGCAAAAAAAAAAAAAAAAAAAAAGTTCCCTTCACCAGGTTCTTACTCTGTCCCACTAAAGAAGCATGCAAGCAAAAGCATCCAAACGAAAAATTGCCCCCACAATATGACTGCCTGGGGGTTAGTAGGGTGAGTACAGGGGGAAGAGGTGTGTAAGGAGAAAAGGAAAGACAGAAAGAAATGAGAAAGGACGGGAGATTAGTGGGGAAAGACTCAAGTGCTGAGCAGATGAACATCTGATATTTTATCAGTTCATCAGGTATTGAGGACTTTTTGGAATTATTTTCAGAACGGGCATTTTGAAGCCCGTTTCACTGTCCAGCTCTTGGAGCTGCAGTGTTGGCTGGTGCAGGAAGGTGCCCCATGAGGAGCTTTCCTGCAGCATCACTGAGACACGTTGCCCGTTTGCTTGCACGAGTCAATGTCGATACTTACTTCCCAATTGCTACTCAAAAGGAGCAGAGCCTGTGTCCTCATTTGATCAGTTTTATGGGCAAAACTCTTTGAACAGCTTGGTTTTCCAGAGCTTTGGGCGTCATAGATCATTAGCATGCAATTCTGTTATCAGCACTCAATTGTAAGGAACAGAAAGGAATAAAAGCATGAGGGGTTGATAGTAAAATTTGACAGTCATTTTATTGTGGGAATTTTTCTGTGGCAATTGCTGTATAAGCATTACATTCTTGTAAAAAAAATAGCAAGAAAATAAGATAAAGCCATTCAGCGTCAGTTGACAGGGTATAATACAAAATGAATAGTAATTTTAATCACTAGCTTCGTAAAATGTTATAGCTCATTCTTGCAGTTGCCAGGGCCTTGGGACAGAGTCTGTGGTTTACCTGGTTTTGGTTTGCGAATGTGGAGCCAAAATGGTTTTTCGGCTATGCCTACGAAATTGTTGGCTCTACACAGATATTCTCCTTCATCTTGTTCTGTCACATTGAACAGATTTAGGTTAGCATCGGCTTCAGCGTTTTTACTGATCCAAGACTGCAGGAATAGACAGAAACCTGAACTTCAGTAAACCAAACAATACCTCCATCCAACCTATATCAGCTAGGATTGACTGTCCATGACTTTTCTGTTTGACCGTGGAAACAACCCCTGTTCACCCTGCGGTGAGAGACCCACCAAAGACCTGGGTGAAGAAAAGAAATTGCATTGGGCCCCCAAACCACATGTAACTCAACTCCTTTCCCTTTCCGGGTGTTTCTTGTGCTCGAAATGCACATGAAATTCCTTTTTTCATAAAACATAACAGTTTCCCACTTATCTATTTGACAGCAGTCACAGACGCAATCGTTTCTTAATAACTCAGCAGACAGGAGCACCAGAGAGGGCTTAAGCAGAGATTTGTGTTTGCAACCCAGCTCAGCAAATACTGTTTCAATTATCAGATTCCAAAATAGCATTTGGAAACAAAATATAAGCAGCGGCGGTCTGAAACTCGCTGCTGACTTTGCCTTTCAGAAATTAGCTGTAATTTTTTCCACTGCTTATAGGAGCCTCTTCTTTACTAAATAAAGCGGTGCATATAAATCAAGCAGACTTCAGTCTGCTAAGCAGGCTTTTATTTCTCCTTTTCCAAGCTGCCACAACAGCACATTAGTTTGTTCCTAAACAGTTGTCTTTCTTTTGCTCGAAAACACAACTGTTTCGGGTGGCCTCAGGTAGCCTAGAGAAAGTCTAGAAAAATATCAGCTTTGGTTCTGGAAAAGCAAATAGAATGCGTGCCTTTCCCCGTTTTGTTGTTAGGCTCCCCATCCAAACTTAGTGCTTCCCTGATCCTGCCAACCCCACTCAGAGCCTGTTAAAATCAAACTCAGTGTGATCTATAGTGCATTAGAAACCGAGCCCAGAGGCGGCCTGCTGCTGCTGTCTGCAAAGACACCGTGCCTGTTTCCACACCAAACGTGCACGCTGGCCTTGGAAGGGAAGCAGACAAGGGAAGAGTCTGCAGACAGGACCCTGCTCCAGCTGCATCAAAACAGCAGCGTCTCATGGAGCAAGGGGGAGAAAGACCCTAAAAAGCTTAGGAACTACCTCTGATATAAGGGAGAGATCATTTTATCTCATCTTGATTTAAAAAGGAGCACACACAGCCCAACAACAACAGAGTGGGGGGGGGGAAAATCAGGCCCTGCCTGATGCAGCTCAAGGGAGGCCCAGTACTGGCACACAAAAGATGCATCCCAAAATGGAAATGCTCCGTGCCCCAGCGCTGATGCCGGCATTAATACAATTCAAAGCATTCCTGATTAACCAGAAGTAGTAAATAGACGTGTGCTGGTGCTATTCAGCAAAAATCAAACCAAACAAAACTTGTGCTTTCAAGCGCCTGCCCGTGCTCCCCTTCGAGGAATGCAGCGCCTTTGCTGTCCGCAGAAGAGAAGGTATTTGGCAATTCTAATTACCTAGCCACCCCAGCGTTGCTCAAGCTTAATTTTAAAACACTATTTGTATGGGCTATTTATACGTTCTGTGCCACAGCAAAATGGGAGCTTGTGCTTGTGACACAATCTGCTGTTCGCAGCCGCTCTGAACACTTCCCAAAGGTAGCGCTTTATCCCATGAGGACCACACACGGAGTTAGGGGACTATACGAGATGGCATGTGACACAGACAGCTATTCAGAGCTTGGTCCTGTGCTGTGAAACCAGGGGGAAATTCAAATATGCCTAATTCAAACACATTTTGAGGCAGTGACAGAACCTAGAAAGTTTTATCAACTTGCAAGAAGTGTGGGCTGCCAATCCTGAGGAACTGTCTCCAGCCATTTCTTCCAACCAATCTGTTATTTCAATCTGTGTAATTATTTCCAGGATCTCTGGCTTTTATTATCACATATCTGGCTGAGTTACAGTTTTGTAGATACTGTCTGATAAGTTTATTTTTTTTTTAGCTTCATACAAGGAGAAAAAAGGGTGTGTGGAGCAAGACTGGCATGGAGAATGTCCATGCAGAGGACAGATTCAGCTTGAAATGTGACAAATTCTGTTTTCAGATGTAACTGCAGAATAAAAAAAGGGCACTATATACTTTATTATATACAAATACAAGGTTACTCAAAAAGAGACTACTTTAAGTGTTCAATATGCTTTTTTACTCTGTACTGTCTACCTTCTATATCCACATTGGTTTAGGAAAAGAAACCAAGGCAGTCAGCTCTCTTCTGACTAGAGTCTGGGAGCTGCCTTTCAGGAAAGCATTTTAGCAAAGCACCTAAACACACTGAGTTTGCTATGTGAGTTTTTGCTTAGTAAAAAAAAAAGGCCTTCCTGGGCATGGGTAGTAGCAATGCTCAGAAACGTTAGGGGCTGCAGCAACAAGACTATCCCATCTCTCGAGTGCTGATAGTGCCGTGTTATTTGGTACATGTGTGCTGCAGAATGTTTGCTTGGGAAAGAAAAAATGTGTTTTAGTTGGGAGCCTTTTATGTTAACAAGCCTTGAAAATGCCTCTCTTGATGCTGTAAAAAAAAAAGTTATTTTTACACTTTAGGTCAAATGCAATCTGACAGTTGCCCTGTTATTATACTACATTTCTCACAGTGGCCTCAGTTCTTACAATTGCTTTGCTTATCTGTGCCACTACAGTAGTTGTGTTATCTCTGGCAAGCAAAAGAGTTTGGAACATTGACTTTAGGACATTTTTGTTGTACCCGTCCAAAATCATCGTACCCACTGTACAGGCTTACGAGAGAGCATTCCCAACAATTGTCCCTGGCTTGTTCTTCAGAATTTTTCCTTATAGACTTGAAACTGTTAAGGAAAGTGAAACTTGGAGCTCCCAAAATGGCCCTTCTAGGACCGTGGCATTGAGCTCATTCTGTCAGGAGTTTCTGGTTACCATTGTACGTCTAGTTCAAGGTTTATTTATAGACATGTAAATAAAGTTGATGGCCTCCAATGATAGACAGTCGATCTCTCTGCCATGAGCACAGCCCAACCAGAGGCACCTTGCTTTTCTAAGAAATACCTGCCCATGGCAGATGCCATCTCTGCAGGTGCAGACCTAGGCAGAGAAAGGACGTCGCCGGGGTGCGAGAGGAAGGAGCGTGTACCAACCTTCAGCACCGTGACGTAGGGCGTCCCATCAGGCCCGTACTTGCTGCCGTTGACTTCCACGTGTTTCAGCCACTGGATGTGGGGCTGGGCATCGCTGTAGACCTTGCAGTGAAACTCCACGTTGCTGCCGACCACCACAGTCTGGTTGGCGGGAAGCCCCGCTTGCAGGATCGGTCGGTGGGGTGACCGCTCTGAAAGGAAAACAAGGGAATCCAAATTTGCCCATCTTGCTCCAGTGGGGACTCCCCTCTACTCCCTTTGGGGCTATCCTAAGGAATGGACAATTCCACTGATTACAAAGAAAGCAAACTCCTCCTTCCACATCCCACCATGTGCCTGTTAAACATCATTGCAGTTCAACTGTTAAGGGAAAATAGTGAAATCTCACCTAATACATCCAGTTGGTATGTGTGCCTAATGTTGCCATACTTGTTCTCCACAACACAGGTGTAGTTTCCTCGGTCTGACGGGACAACACTTTCCATCACCAAGCTCCACTGCTGGTGTCGCAACTAGAAGAAGAAGTCAAACCATCAAGCCCACGGTAATGTACCGTCTCTGCCAGAACACTCAAAGCAGAAAACTAAGGGAGTGCTCCTGGCTGTGGTGGTCTCCTGCAAGCTTGGCCACCATGGATGGACTTCAGAGCAGGCGTAAGGGTCATGAACAGACTTAATAATAGAAAGCAGTTAAGACCAACGCATGAAAAGTACAACACAATGTAACATGCTGTGCTAGTGATGGGGGCTTGTAGATACTTCCACAACAAAAGCAGCCGACAGCAGCCCTGTACATTGCACTTTTCATTAGAATAATGAGCACAGAAGGCATTAGCTAAGGTAATCTCTGATTTGCTGATCCACTTTGCCAGACCATTCTGGGACAGTGAGTGCACCAGCTCAAAGCAAGCATCTCTTGTTTGCAGAGCTCTGCTGACTGTTATTACCATAACATGACTAGAAAACAATAAAGATGATACATTGTAGGTGGGCTAAGAAAGTATTTTCAATATTTGTTCTATGAGCACATCCAGCATGCCATTAAGCTGATCAGAAATAAATATCTGAGCTAGTTCCCTAATTAGGGTTTTCTGCTTAGTCACAGGAGCAGGCAATGGAAATCCCCCTAAGTGATTCAGCTGTCATGTGGTTCACCCCCTGGGTCATCTCATCCTATCCCACTGACCACAGCAGAAACCTGGACAATGTCCCTAACTTACAGGCTTTGCTTCACAGCCTAAGGAGACAAATATGGGGCTTTGTCTTCACTATTGCCTTCTGTTATCACTCTCCCACTTGGTTTTTATCTTCCTTGTCAGGACAGAAGAACCAAATCAGTCAAAAACAGAGCAGAAAACATGCCCAGCCTCAAGTTTGGTCCCTAGGATGCCCGGTCAGTCCCTCACTTTCTGCACTAGCTTTCACAAGAGCTGTGTCTCTGGATGTGACTCACGTCAAGAGTTGTTGGGTTCACAAAAGCAGAACGAGTGGGTCTGGTCTGATTTGCTGGCTGTGTGATCCTCCGAAAGGGGAGTATATAATGAGCATAAAGGAAGGTACAGATATGGAAAGTAAATCTTGAACTAATATAGAAAGCAACCAACACAAAGAGATGTCTTCAGGATGCACAGTCCATAAAAACTCTTCAAATCTCTGGATATTAAGTTGATGTCTTCTGTCATCCAAAGCAGAATATGTAACTTTATTAAACATTTTGAAGTTGACTCCAAGGACACAGACGCAGGAGATTACAGTAACACTGCACTACTGAATGTCAAGGGCTGATGGAAAAAAACAAGAGCGCAATTGCTCCTTGGATTCTAGCTGCAGCAGGTGAAGTCAAATACAAAGTCATTTAACCTCTTCAGCCACATGCAAATTGCCAAGGGCCATTTAAAGGGCCAAGTTACAATTTAAGCCGGAATTCTGGAAACTGAAGTTTCCAAAATAAAGTTTAAAAGTCATAGGACTAGGCAGCTTATTTCTGGATAGGCCAGCAAGTCATTTTCACGAAGTCCCTTGCTCTGTAGACCTCAGCAACATTGCCAAGCGTCCCGTCTTTCCAGTACAGGTGAATATGCCATTACATTCCAGGCTACATGTGGTAGGAGGCTGTAGCTAAACTGTCCTTAGAAAAAAAATATGTTGAAGATGTCTGGTCTGGCCTGACATCTGCCCACCCAGGACTGCAGAGATGGACCTGAATGCAGGAGCAATATTTTACCATTTATAAAGCCCCATTCTACATGGTGCATCTCCGTCATTACAGGATAACAGAAGCTCTGAGAACTGAGAACCTGAACCATGAGTTCAGATCTGAACATACCAGAAAGTCA
>JAUBNY010000359.1:3678188-3688677 GCA_032275445.1 Crypturellus soui | reverse complement strand
CCGGCCTCTCCTGTGCGCCACGGCTGCCTGCTGCCTTTCAGCAACCAGGATTTTGCAGCCGGGCTCATACAGCCCATGCAGGACAACCCATGCACCCAGCAAGTTTAGCGCCTGCTAACACCCAAGACGCAGTCTGCTTCCCCTGCTCCCGTCTGGCCATTGGGACTAAAATCTGCTTTAACATCTCTGCAGCGCGGGATACTGGACCAGAAATCCTGGGTGCAGCACGGCACAGCCAGAAAGAACCTCGCATGCCACAGGACAGCATGGGCTAAGGCAAGGCTCGAGGTAGCTGTGAATATCTGAGCTTAGAAAAACCATCATCCATCATCCAGGAGCAGGACAGGGCCCAGGAAAGTTTCCGGCTGCAGGATATTCTCCATAATGGCAGTAACTGGAAATAAGTGTCCAAGACCACATTCAGAAACAGTTCTTGGAAGAAGCTCGCAAAACATCAGCACTTGTAGTTTACCGTCCCCCTAGAGCCTTTTCATTATTTATTTTTAAAGAGGTGAAGACTCATCTAATTCTTCCTTCCAGACAAGGTTTACAAAGTTCCAGAGATAAAGAGGGATGAGAGACAGACAACATTTTTACACCAGCTCTAGCTTAATTAGGAGAAGTAATACTGCATGCGTGGGTGTGAAGAAAAAGGACTCGCGAACACTATCACCGATCATCAAACAGAGCTCAACAGTCCGTTTTGTGCACTGGCCATCCATCCGACTTGAATGACCAATTAAAAAAAATAAAAAAAAACTCGAGCGATACTCGGAATAATTAATAAAGCCCAAGCACTCATTTAGCAATTAGGAGCTGCCACAAAACTCTGTGCAGGCAGAATCAGCTCTTAATTGTGCCATTTCCCCAGCTGACGCCTCCGAGGACACTGCCAGCTTTAATTGGAGATTATAGGGGCTCTTTGAAGATGCTCTGGTGACCCAGTGGGGGCTCCAAGCAAACAGATACAGATACGCAGGGGCAGGGAGCACTGGGGCAGAAGAGCCCTGTGTGAAAAGGGAGTTTTGTTTTTGTTTCAAAGCCAGGAAAAACAGCTGTGGAGAACATAGGTACTGGGAAACCTCCTTTGGCAAAGGCAGATCGCAGTTTGTGACAAGGCTGCAACAAACGCAGCCTTGATGATTTGAAGTTATTGAAGCTCTTCTTTCTTTTCCTTCACTTCCTGTCCCTAAGGGATGATCTCTTTCCACACTGACACTCGGAGAAGTTGATTAAAGGAGCATGAGCAGAGCAGAAGACTCCACGCAGAGGCCCTGCCTACATGTTCTTCAAGGATTTCTGCACCAAATACTCATTCCTTTATCACAGATTCCCTCTTCTTCCCTAGCTTTGCCATTTCCAGCACCATCATTCTGCCCTTTTGGGTCAAATCCCCAAAGTTTGCCAGGCTGGCTTCAAACTCATGGCACCACTACAACCACCTTGCCAAACTCCTCTCAACCAACAGGAGGACAACATACTCTTTAAACAGCATAAGCAAGACAGAAAATTCCTCGGACATAATAAGAGACAGTGTTTTGAGGATGGAATAAAAAGATTACTGGTTGAACTTCCAGAAGAAAAGGTTACAGCCTGCGAAAGGCGGCTAAGATTGGGTTAAGCAGGGCTGAGGCAGGGGTAAAAGCACTCCACCAGACTCCTGTCGAGGACTGCTTCAAGAAAATACTGCTAGACTATATCAGTTCCTTACAGTCCTTCAAGACCTGTTATAGACCCGCATGGACTCACCTCCTTCCCACACCAGAGCTGCGGCCCATCATGGGTGGTGACTCTTGGTTATACTTTTCTTTTTGCATGAGAAAGGGGTGTTTATTAGTTCCGACCCTCTGCTAACTAGGAGCACGCAGTCCTGATGGCCAACTGTTGGCTTAGGCAACTCAGTGAGAGGGTGTCTCTGTGCCATGAGGCCGGCTGGAGAAGGTCCATAGGTTGTCCTTCATGTGCCCACTCAAGGCAATGCTCTACACAGGGGTTCACAAAGCAGCTCCCGCATGGAAAAAAATGCAAGGCCAGACACATTAAAGTATGCTGACAGCACGAGGGTTCGACGCCCCAGCATGTTGAGCTTCTCAACCATGCTGAAAGCAGAAGCGAATCCAAGTTTTAATAGAAAGACCTTTAAGCAAAGCCAGTGGTTACCTTCGGGTCTAAAAAAAGAGACAGTCTTAAAGTCAAGAAGACCCAGAATACAGGCTATAAATACATGTGGCAAAGTGTGTGTTTTCCTTTTCCCTGAAGAAAAACGTGCCTTTCTGTACCATAAAACAGCTCATGTTTTGTGATACTTGTTGCTAAGAGATGGTTTACTACAAACCACATTAAAAAAAAAGTACAAAATGATTAATTGTGTAAATCAGGCGTCAGTCTCCAGTGGGCACAAATCCTGACCAAGCCCGACCCCTTCCATGGCTCCGATGGGCTTTGCCAAGCGGCAGGAGGACTGAGCATTTTCGAAGGTGCTTTTCACCTTGCAGGATTCAGCCCCTAATTAGAAGCTATCAGAAAACCACTAACTGCTGCTGACGGGTCGCCTGGCTCCGTAACTCACAATTACTGTCCATATACTGCAAGACACAGCGGTACAAATTTATTACAGTGGGAGCCCTGTTTAAAGAGTCCTACATGTCCAACGCTTAGGGTAGGAGAAATTTTCCAGTCATGTTGAATTCCTGCCAACGTACATAGCTGATTTGGAGTTCAAATGAAAGACATTTATTTATTAAAAACATATACACACAGGCAGCCCGCTTCGCAGAAATATAAAGAGCATAATAAAACACAACACTAACGCCTATGAAGCGTGTAATGGTCCTGATTAATGGTATCGTACTTAAAGCAACAAGCCCTGGGACTGAAAGAGATTCAGTGTAAAGGCACTGAGAGGCTTAGTGCTGGGGCTCGCTTCCCTACGAGTAACCTGAGCACACCAGGAAAGCCAAACGAATGGTTCCTGCTAACGGCATGGGTACATTTGGCCCTTGGCTAGTGTGAATTTCCTTCTGCAAGCTGCCTCCAGCCAGGCTTTTGGTAAGGACCAGGATTTAAATGGCTAAACACAAAGCAGGCCAGGATACGCAGGGTGCCTAAAACTGCTGTAACTTTGCTATAGTTTAAAAAAAAAAAAAAAAAAAAAAAAAAGATAGAAATTGTTTCTTTGGTTTTTAAATATGGGGCAAATTCATAACTGCAGCTCGTAAAGTCGGATTCACAGATTCAAGTCTGCAAAAAAAAAAAAAATTAAGCTACTGCTGCTGTTAAATATCATAGGCACTACACCACACTGGGAACTACTGCGGACTTTCTAGATAAATATCATCATGCTGTCAGGTCCTGAGAGCTTTATTACCAGTCCCAGGTGAAACTGATTTTAAATGTGGACTATGAGTTCCAGTTTGACCCGGCAAGCCATCAGATAATATTATTGGAAGACTTCAAAAGGCAAGTAGAAGTGTTACTGCTGTTTCTCAGAGCGGCTACACAGGTATCCATGCCGCAGCACGGATCCATGGCATGGCCAGGAACACACTGCTGCTCCCCAACTCTGTTGCATCTGACTTGGCCATGTGCAACCAGTCTGACCTCTGAAAATCTGCTCTTGGGGGAGGAGGACCAAATAAAGTGCTATACTTCCCCTTAATACCATGGCTTTTTTGGGGTCCACATCTCTTTTAAAGAGGATTCTGTACCATATGAAAGTGAATTACCTGTGTCTTCTGATTCATCATCATCATCTTCATCATCACCTGATGAAGGAGAATCTAGAATGAGGAGAAAAAGAAAAGCAGGGAGTTATGCTTTGTCACCTAAATAAAGAAACTACAGCAGGTTTCACAGGGTTTTGAACACCTCCAAGGATGAAGACTCTGTACCATCTTTGAGCAACTTGTTCCAGTGTTCAACCACCCTCAGAGTGAACAAGTGTTTTCTTATGTTCAAGTGGAATTTCTTGTCTTTTGCTCTTTTGTCCTCACTGCCTCTTGTCCTGTCCCTGTCCTGCCCCCTGAAAAGAGTCTGTCTCAGCACACCCTCTCTTCAGGTATTTATACACACTGATAGGATCCTCCTCAAGCCTTCTCTTCTCCAGGCCCAACAGTCCCAGCTCTCTCAGCCTCTCCTTGTATGAGATGTTCTAGTCTTGTACTCATCTTCCCACCCTTTTGCTGGACTCTGTGACGTTGATCACCACCCTCTGAGCCCAGCAGTTCAGGCCACTTTCAGTCCACCTCCCCATCCTCTGATCTAGTCCATGCTTCATCAGTTTGTCTATGGGGCAGTTGTAGAAAACAGAGCCTTACTGAAGCCAAGGCAACATCCTCTATCCTCCCCTCATCCACCAAGCCAGTCATGTCACTGCAGAAGACGATCAGGTTCGTTAAGTGCAATTTCTCCATTATGAATCCATGCTGACTACTCTCAATTACTCTCCTGTCCTTCAAGTGCCTTGAAAATGTCCCCACGATTAGTGGCTCCCTCACAACCCAGCGAATAAACGGAGCAATGCCCGCTCACCCCTGCTCCTGGCACTCGCTGTCCCCTTAGAGGAAGGTGCGTGCTTCACATCCCGACTTGTGCAGACCCCCCCGCACTGCCGGGTCCAGCACGTTTCCATGTGCAGCCACCACCAGCCAGGAGCTTTCCGAGCTGGGACAGGAACACAGCGAGTTCACCGGTGTTCTGCCATCAGAGCGCTGCCGACCGATGCCAAATGCTTCTCCGTGCATGAAATGCTTTTTCTCTTTGCCAGCGAACAGGCAATTCCAAGCGGGAAAGGTTCTTTTTAAAGAATAAGCTCTCCCCCGCTTTTTGTTTCGCCAGCGCTCACTCAGTGCTTTCTGTGTCACCGCGTCTCGAAGAGACAAGTCAGCGTTTCCCATTCACTTTCTCTGTGCTGCTCCTCCAACTCAGTGCACCTCCGCACGTCTCCCCATGTTAACTCCTTGTTCATGCCAAAGCTCTTAAAACTTCACCAAGTTTCTCTCTAGGTGGACGTTTTGGGGTGACTCCTCTAAACAGCTCACATTATATTCCATGTTATATTCCATCCACAGAGGCACTTCCAGGATGAAGCCAAACACAGGTTAGCAGGGGGAAGTCTCCATCAGTATCTCACACTGCTCAAACTTCCTAAATCCATTTCCTTAGTGGGCGCTTACATCTTTTCCTTCTCAAGTTGTCCACAATAAGACCCAGTCATTTTTCCCCTCAATGACTGGTATAGATGCAAAGCCAATAACAACATAGCGTCAGGCTGTTCAGGTGACATAATGCAATTCAGTGTCTGGAAGATTCAGCCATCTCTCCCTTTGCATAACCTGCGGGGATTTCTTTTTTTAATACAGGCAAAATGATAACAGCACAACAGACTTTATGTCCTGAGGCAGCAGCAAAAGAACTCAGCGTAAAACACTGGAAAAGAGGAAAACCTAGGAGGGTTCAACATGCGATGCACCCGTTTTGACTGAGCCAGGCAGAATCTCCTTCGTTCCAGAATGTGCTCTCGAGTTTCCTATTGTCCTCTAACCAAGTGATAAAAAGTATGGAGGTTAAAAGGAAAAAAAAAAGACAGAGAAAAAAAAAAGGAAAAATATAACTACTTTTCTGCAGAACTGGGGAAGAACTAACAAGAGACATTCACTGTACAAAGCAGTGAATAACACAGGAACCACTGCCCTGCCTTAGACTGCACTCGCACATCGTGCTCTGCACCTTCTCTTTGGCATCATCTCAAGAGAGACGTTAAGCACATATATAACAGCAAATACACAGTTCATACGTAACTGCAAATCCACGTTAAGTTCCTGCTGGCAGCAGAACCAGAGAAACGCCATGGGGCTTGCTGAAAGCCAAGCGCACGTTGAGGTGTTTCGGCAGAACCAGCAGGTTCTCTCAAGTCCCGGCAAAGGCAGAAATGTGGCCAAATACCCACCAGCATCAACAGATAAATGAGCAAATTCTCAGCCCTGCTCTGTGAGGCTGGGTTACTCATATATTAACATGTGATTATAGTTTCCTTCTGTTTTCAAATGTACTGATTGTCACAGGAGGAAGAGAAATTCAGCAGGACAAAGGAGGAGTTTTGGACCTTGCCTGTATTTCAGATGAGAGTTTTTTAGGAGAGCCGCAGTTTTGGTTTAGGAGCATCCCATATTTGATGCTACATTCCCATTCAGGGTACTCAAATGGTCACCTTTTCCAGAAAGCAACTGAAAATTTGCTAATCTGTTCGTTAGTTGTTTGGTGAAATAGTAATACTCGCAGCAGGCAGTGGGAACTGGCATCCACGAGAACTAGACACTATTTCTGAGAAGGCCTCAATTATGCCACCGAAGGGGCTTCATTTTGCTAGTTACCTGTTTTGAAGAGCCTGGACCTCAGTAGTGAGGAAGCCCGTTTTGCTTGGTAACAACCTGCCCTCAGCAGCCACAGGGGTCCAGACTCCTGCTCTGTCTCCTTCGGCCACTAAATCTGAAGGCTGTTCTGCGCACAGAATGGCTGTAGAAATGCAGCTTCTGCAAACAGTCCTGGAGATACGTTTGGACATAAAGTTTTTGTGTGTAATTCACACAAAGTGTTTGCGTTTCAAGCAGACAGAATGCTTTTTACGTGCAAACCAATAAAGTGCTCAAGGCCATGTGTGCCAATGGTGGCAGGTTTTAAGATACTGGACCTTGCTAAGGATCAATCTGTTTCTCAGTTGAGAGGAGCGGCTTCCATCTTCCTTGGCATCTGACGGTTCCTGATGCAGACACCAATTTTGGCTTATGACAGTCAACAGGGAGGCCTCGACAGCCTGCAAAGGGCTTGGTGAGACGGGAAGCACGTTCGGCTCATCCGCAAGACCTCCCAGTGCAGCAACACAATGCACCCATATGGGAAAAGCCACCAAAATGCCAACCAAAGCATTTATGGGATCTGCCTGCAACACAACCACCTCCATTGCAAGCTCAAAACTCAGGGCCAGATGCAGAAGACTCCTGATGCGATGCTAGAACCTGGAAGCACTGACTGAAGCGAGACTTCCACATGTCACCTATTTTGCATGTATTTTCAATGCGGCCCAGTGTTGTTCACTTAGAGCAGTGAAGTTTGTTAGCTCTGATTTAAACCAGCTTAACACCGAAAGCAACTGCTCTAGCCCCTAACATTAGATACCCACATAAATATTCAAGGAGACATCACAGCTAATCACTGACAGTACCGTTAAGAAGCGGGAACATACACCACGAATCTCAGATAACAATCTGCTCTCCGGAGAGGAATACCGAGCAATCAATAATAATTACAGAGAAATATCGGAGAATACAAGAGGCGCCACTATTGCCACATAAAGCAGGGCTTCAAAGTCTCCAACAAGCGTGGCTGACAGCTAAAACCGAGGCTCCCACATTACCACGCTGTGGTGGTAATGACAGCGGGCTAATAGAATCAAAGACTGCAGGGCCGTCGGAGCAGGGTCGGGTTACGCGCTTGTTCCTAAGCTGTTATTAGCTATTATTAGTGAAGAGGAAAAACACAGCGGCTTAAACTTTTTAAAAGCTCGGGATTATCAGTCTTTCCACTATTAAAAACAATTTCTCACTTTACAAACTCCGGGGGCTGGCAGCTGTTTCATTTGAATGCGGAGCCGCCTGCCCTCTTCTGCTTGCCCACTGCCCCTTGAACTCCAAAGCATTTTAATGTCACTTAAAAAAAAGTAACATTTCTAACAACCTGCAATTCCTTGGATATTCCCAATAATTGTACCTAGTTAAAGAAAGCATTTCAAGGGCCAAATACTTCTTTAACCATTTAATTGAATATGACCTTGAAGCATACGCAGCAATCTCCAGTAACGTTCAACGAAAAGCAGATGTTGGTGAGGGCTTGCTGAAACAAGCATCTATTTTCAGGATGGTTCGAGCACAAAATCCGATTTCTGGCAAGCAAATACCCCTTAAGGAATGGATGTAATATCTCAAGTACGTCCCAGACTTGCTATCACGTACGCCTCTGTGTTTAGTTTTCAGAAGGAGCTCCTTACTTTTTCAGGGAACTCAATTTTCTGAAGGCACAGTAGGCAGGGCCTCTTGTTTGGGGATACTTGATAAAGCTCTAGTAGTGCAAGGGAAAGGAAACATTTCAAAACCTTTTATCCATGGGGAGTTAGTTAATTCTTCTGAAAATTCAGGCCTTTAATCTGAGCTATCAGGAGGATACCTACATGGCAGTCTGAAATAATGAGGAAGATCTTAGCATGTTTTGCTAACTACATGTGAAGAACAGATTTTTCTGGCACCCTCTGTTTGGCAACCCATGCTTGGACTAGCTTGCAGCTGTTCTGTCCTACTGTCATAATCACAGAAAATAGTCAGGGAAATGACAGTAGGTGCTTCGCTAACACGCCAGTTGTCTGCAATATGTGGTTCCCTCTAGTGTCTTTGATAACGCACAGATCCTGGCATACACAGTCTACAGACGAGCTACTTCAGAAACAAGTCATCTGTGATAACTGGGAGAGAAGGAAGCCACATTTAGCAGCTAGAACATAAATAGCTTTTAGGAACCCCCAGCTTCTATATCCAATTTTGCTATGGATTTGCCCCACAATCTGGAAAAAGTCACTTAACCTTGCTGAGCCACAGTTCACTCGTTCATAAAAGACTTCAAAGGAACACGGAGCATTGCATCTATTTGAGCGTTCAGGGGGATTTGGGGGTTAGTCTGATTAGCACCCTTCCTAAGTCATCTTAGCATCCAAGCTTTAACATGTGGTATGGACATGCATCACTCTTTGATCATTTGCTTTTTGCCAGTCTAGCAACTGCTAGGACTTGCTAATGAGGTTGAAATCTCATGGGAGAAATAGTGCAATGAACCACCAGGGCTAAACATATAAAGAAGCAAAATTACAGAAAAAAAAAGGAGAAATATAACGTTATTCCTGCACATACCTGTTACTCTGACTGTAAAGTTCCCCAGGACCTCATTGGAATGCCTCCGCTTGCAACTGTACAGCCCCGAGTCATCGTAAGACACATTGATTATCTTCAACAGTTTTTGTCCAATATGAGTTCTGTTGGTAGGTGCAATCCCAATACCATCTTTAAACCAGAAAACAGACATAGAAGAGCCTTGAGTGTTACAGGAGAGTTCAATGGTATCTCCACTTCCGAACACCAGCTCTTCCAGAAAGGCGGTCTCACTCCTCAAGTATTCTGCAAAGGAAGAAGAAACAGAAATGAGTGCCAGGTGCCAGAGAACACAAGAGCATTTCAAAAAGCAGCATACTGATGCTTCCATGCGCCCAGAGTTCCCCTTTCCCAGATTTAGGTCTTTGGAAGGTTCTCTGCGACCCTGGAATGATCCAAAGACAACCTCTACAGGGTGGAGGAAACCAGTCTGGATAAAAGTCACAAGCTGCAATAAATTACCCCAACCTTTGAAAAAAAAAAAAGTGCATTCTAGGGAATGTGTTAAACCATGGGAGATATCATCTAGCAGTCGGCAAAGCCCACACACGCTGGGGTCACAAAGCACCTTTCTTGAGATATCCCGGCAACTGGTGTTCAGTAAAGATGTGCTTTTTTTACTTTTTCTTTTTTTAGTGAAGAAATAATTTTCTCTGAAAGTATATATTTTTATTCAAAAGAAAAGACAGATATAACTCCAGAATCTCCTTCCTTCCAGATCTGCCCCTGCTTTGATGCTTTGATTGCGTTCACAATCTCTTCCAAACTAGGAAATTCCGAGGTGAAATGCAGCTAAGAAAGCTGGGACACCAGGTTAAGTGGAATATTCAGATTTAACTGCTCATTTCAGTGGACTTCCTTCAGGCTGTAAGGTTTTTTCAATGGTACCAACTATGGCTTCCAATTAAAAGACCTTGGACACAGCTTCACACTTGGAGGACTGGGTACTTCTCTTTGTGTGTTGAATTTGTTAAAAACTCCTGCTAATTTAATCTACCGGAGAAGAAACCTCATGCAGCTGCAAAATTCCTCCATATAAAACACACAGTTTTACCCAAGCTGTTTGCCAAATGATCAAGACTTGTATATTTTGGCTTTTATATCATAAGCCTACCAAACAGGAACAAGCCCAGACTAAGCAAAAGCCAAACTGTACTGATCAACCATCAAAAAGAAGCCGCTTTTAAAAAAGGCAATAATGAACCTGTGTTAATGAAAAAGCAACAAACTATTTTTAATAAAGGTAAATTGGGAAAGGTGAAACAAAGAACAAAGTTTCTTTAGAACCAGAGCAGAGCAACCATAATCTGAAGCATCTTCCATGGAAATGACTATCATCTCATTTCTGACAACTTTATTTTGACATCTCAGGCCCCAAGCTCCCCAGTCGGTATCTGACAGTCACCCTGATTCTCATTAAATGCACACTTCAGTCCTCGCAACTTGGAGAAGGACCTGGAAAGATGTAGTGGCAGTTAAAAGCAGAATGTTACTAGTGGTTTTAATGTATCTGACCTTTT
>JAUBNY010000359.1:3642881-3654886 GCA_032275445.1 Crypturellus soui | reverse complement strand
CTGGTGTCTGATCTCTCTCATCTGCTGGACTTTGCCTCAATATTTTGCACAGATTGCTGGCACTGGTCATCTCGATCTTTTCTGAAAGAAAACCCTGAGTTATTTAAACTAAAGAGTGATGGGAAAAGCACGGAGGAGATGGCTGTATTGCTGAGAACCATCTCTACAAGGTCTTCATGACTTTGCCATGCTTTTCACAGCTAATTTTGCTCTAGGTCAATAGATCAGATGAATCATTTAAAGGCATTTGAAAACTCTGTATGGCAGGTACTGCTAATCTGAAGAACCCTGTAAAAGATTCACAGACTGGTCAAAGCTTTTTTTTTTTTTTTTTTTTTTTTTTAAGGAAGACCTAAGGTTTACTCCCAGATTTGCCATTAACTGTATGAAGCTGGAAACTCCCTACCCTCTTGGGGCATCTCTTTCCTCTGCAACCCTTTGTCACTCTTGGCATTTTAGGCTGAAAACCCATATAACTTCAAGCGAAGTTAGCAAAGCACCTGAATTAATACCTAATTGATCTGTATGGTCAATAGAGAGAAAGAGATACCTCCAAAACACGATTCAGGTTTTGAACTTAATTTCCTTCTGGTCATGCCAGTCTCTCTGTGTTGACTATGGAGGGATATCAGACCCTGAAGTGAGGCACTGCTGCTAAAGGTCTGGAAAGAGAAATAGGATCCCACTGAGCTGGCAAGCATGGTTGGAAGTGGCAGAGGAGGTCCCAGCAAGGTGGAAGAGCTGAGGTGGAGCTGTGCATGCTGTGGCTAACCTGAGCCCTGCAAAATCTGGCCTCAAGCAAGGAGAATAACCAGGAATGTTAGAGAGCAGTTTTGGCTTTGTTCCTTCTGAACCTGGGCACTCTTTGCTAAAGACTCTGTTTCTCCAAACCAGTGCTTCATCGGAGACCAGGCTCTGCGTCCCCCGTTTCATGCAATGCCGCTTCACGTCCGTGCATCACCTTTAAACCCAGAAGACCTTAATTTCTTTACCAATTGTATACAAATAGGTCTTCAGTACCACTGAGAAGCATTTTTTTTTACAGCATAGCTCTAGTCTTCCTTAAAAATATGCAGTCAGAACAACTAGTGGTTTTCAATCAGTGGTTTTCAATCTTTCTCATTTGCAGACATCCACATTTTTTCCAGCAGAAGTTCAGCCTCTTGTATAGTTAAATTGAAGCTTGCTGACAATAGGCTTATTTTTCTTGTTAGGTTTTGTAGACCATTCAGAAGAAGTCAGTGTACCCCAGGGACCCACAGGCTGCAAAGAAACCGATCAAAAACTACTATATACTTGGTATTTTGTAACTAAATATGCCTTTTTTTCCCCCCATATATTTATACAGACTGTCTACCTCAATGTCTTTAGTGTCTGGAATCTGTGGGCCTGGTATAGGGTGGACAGAGGTTTGCTTTAAGGCTGAATCTAAATATTATTTAGGTATTTGCAGTTGATTAGGATATGTCCCTATATGGATTACAGCTATGACTAACTGGGAGCCATCATTAATCAAAAAAACTCGTCTTAATCTCTAGCATTTTGAAACTTGATGAAACAAGTGCAGTAAAGAGTTTAAATGGATCAGGAAACTAGCAATAACTGCAGAAAGACTTGATGTATTTTATATAGAAATTGCTTCTTAATTGTTTCCTAATGGCCCATGGTGGAGTGTTAGATGGAAGGTGGCATGCAAAGAGTGTGCATCATGCAGACTTCTCTACAGGAAAAAAATAAAAAGTGAAAAATGAGCAAGACAAGAAGCTGAGCACTTTAGACACAACAACTAACAGGCAGGCACAGTATCCGCCGTGGCTCATACTAGTCTCTTGATTGTGACAGCAAATTAGTGCTGCATAATCAAACCTAGTATTGATAATGCACCAAGGTAACACAAAAGGGTTACAGATTGCCAAGAATTGCTCAGCTTTCAGCTGAGCACACAAATAAGAGCTTGGTTAAAAAGGGCATGTTTTCTCTGTGGCCGCTGATGTCTCAAACCGTAGAAATATGAAAATATTTGTAATAGTTGTGTCTTACTGCACTGCGGAAAGCAGATAATCCACTGTCAGCTTGATTTTCCTGTAAGCAGCTGTGCAGCTAGCTCTACAAGGAATATTTGTAAATGTAAAAAGTATACCAAAAATCACGCAACCTGAACTTTGAAAATGTATTCTTTTCTGCAGCTGATAAAACTAATCTTAGAGACAAACAGCAGCCTTTAAAAAACAACAGAAAATGAGAATGAATATTTGCTTTCTGCTAACTGACAAGCTTGTATGGTGATAAGAAAGATGAGGATACTACATTCGTTTGCTCTTGAATGTTGTGTGACAAACTTTCAAGCAATTCTTTGCCAGAATAGTTTCAGAAATACTAGAGATGCTTGATCTTATCCACTTTGAATTCATGGAAATTTTGAAGCATGTTCCCACAGGTACCCACACTTAATCTGAGCAATCTTGAAATGGCTTCCAGCTTTTAGAAGTTTACATTAAGTAAAGATTATCCAATTATAGTTTTTAAGTTCTTTAAAGATAAGAAAGATAAGGTCAGTTGAGAGATATGCTAGGTGACTTAAATAAGCTACTTACACATTTCTTAGATTTATCTCATGGTGTGTTGTGAGACAGTTTTAAAGTTAAAACAGTGGTTTTGACAATTCTGAAGCATATAATACAACACAGTAGTGAAGAGAAATGCACAACCAAGAACAGATGAGAGCCTTTGGTCATAAATGTGACTGCTTTTTAAAAGCACATGATGGCATCGTGGATTTCATCCAGTCTTCTACAGTGGCTCTCTGTGACTTTATAGTTTGATTTCAGCCAATAAATTACCTGTAGTTGGACTCCGCCACTTGAAAATAAACGTTGACTTTTCAGGAAATTGTAAGCATTACTGAGAGGCCTGAAGTCTAACAAATGCCTGGTTATGGATCATTGGCAGCAGGAATATTGTGTTCAGAGAAATGAGAAGAGTGCCCAAGAGTTGTCTCTTAGGAAATGGACTCATGCTCTAACTTGAAATTCTCTCGGTTTCTTACAATGTGTGAAATATATTTTGTTTGTTCCTTCCTTACTGCAGCTTTGAAAAATATATTTTCCTTCTGTAAACAGTCTTGGGCAGACTTGAGAAACCTGCTAAATATTGGCCTTTTTAAGATGGAATGGTAAGGGAATGCCAGTTTCCGTATCTGTAAAGGGCTCACAACATGATGTAAAAAGCACAGATTAGTGTAAACTGTCAAAAGGTAATAAACGCACCCCAAAATAAGATGTTGTGGCTTATGATAATGAATCACCCACTGGAAAGCAAAAGAAAAGCTTATCTGGGAGCGAAAATAGAGGCTGTGTCTAAGGGAAAGGATATTTCATGAAGGAATGCCTCATTTCCACCCATGTAGGATGATATAAGATGGTGAACGGTCCCCACTCCAGGGCACTGCCCTGCGCCCACCTTGCTCAGGAAAACAGGATGTGGGTAAATGTTGTAAATAAATGCGCTGCGCTAAGCAAATATGATGGTTGTGTCGTCCGTGGCTCATCCAAGGGGCAACCACAGCACAGGGCCATGAGCTTAGGCTGGAGGTGCTCAAAAATGCAATGATAATAATTTGCCCTCTGCATTCCTTGATTTTTCCCTGTTTATTTGTTTGTTTTCTGCTGATTTTCTTCCAGTTTTGCGTCTCACCCTCCCATGAGCTTTGAAAATCCTCTGCCTCGCGGAGCTGGAGACCCTCAGCAGTCGCCAGGGCCGGTTGAGCAACGCCAGGGAAATTCCACCTCCAGCCGGTTCCCCACTGCAGGCTGCGCCGAAATGCTAACCATATGCTCAGCCCTGTGAATGAATATGGAAAATCCCCCAAATCAAACAGTCTCGCGCAGTCCTTTTAACATTGCGAATGTTTATTTTTTGTTCAACGATGTTGGGAAACTTTAGAAGATCTGTGAATTTAATTGAATGGGGTCAGCAAAATTTGCAGGGCAAAATTCATTTTGCTGAGAGGCTGTGACACATTGAGGGGTGAGGGGAGAGAAAAGTTGGGACTTTAATTGTTGTTATGCTGATACTGGATGGAAGAAGACTGAAATATGTTATTACTCCTTTGGTGTGTGAACAATAGTCACTTTTCCCAATTGCAGTTTTATTTTATTGCAGCAAACTTTTTTTTTTCTCTTAGTCTGTATTTGAAATGCCTCAAATTCACCTGGTTTTTGCAATGTGTCCCATGAAAAAGGAATAAATGCCCGTGCCTCAATCCCACATCTCTGTATGGCCCTGCATTTTGGGATCTGGCTGTGACTACCGCCATGGGCCACCACTGGCAAAACCAAGTTAAAAAAAAAAAAGAAAAAAAAAGAAAAAAAAAAGATGCTGTGGCCTTCAGTGTGTGTTAGGTGTTCCCTGCCCTGCAGGGTGTCTGGTTACGGGAGCGGATCTGGTGCAAGAGGTCCAGGAGAGCTGTGCCAAGCTCCGCAGAAGGAGGAGGTGGCCTATAGAAGGGCCTCGACTTGCTAACATGGCCTGGTTTGGGTGTTTGCTGTTTTCAGTGTTTCCCACTGCAGTTTGTATGATAATTGCTACTTCCCAAAGAGGATAAAATCTTGAGGGCAAAGCATGAGGACAGCATCTTGGTAAATAAGCGATGTTCACCTTCACCTCCGCTGTGCATATGGTCCTTTTAGTCTGGGAGAAAATACAAGAAGCACAATCCATCCACTCCAGGCCAGAAATAGTGGGAAGTTTGTTTTCAATTTTCCCTTCTTGGTGTTCAAAATGAGTTTAGAAATCGTCTGCACCAACGTGATTTTTAATTTCAGCAAAAAGATGTTGCAGAACTGAGGCCTGGATGGGTTTCTTAGAAATGAGAGAAAGTATGAGAAAACATGAAAAAAATGCTGAGTAAGCAAAGGGAGACAGAGCAGAAATTGACATCTTATTTATTTTTTACCAGGGATCATTTCCACCCTCCAACACGATGCAACACTCCAGCGGTGAACCAGGCAAAGCAGGCTGCTGTGACCTCTGCAGCAGCAGGTCCTCTTGGTTCTTCCTCATGAAAGTGACGAAGAGGGTTCAGGTACTACCAGTCTCTGGCTCTCACTCCACTGGGATGCTGTGAATTTTCCGAGTAAAGAGAGGATTTGGTGTTGTTTTCAACTATTGCAGCTATTCCGCAGCATTTTGTTAGCGTCACACACTCCCACTTCACAACCTGTGTTCCCCCAGCCCAAGGGACCAAGGGGCTCAGAATGAGCTTCACTTATCATTAACATTGAGCAGGGGGGAAGACGGGGCCGGGTGCTCAACAGGGGATGAGGTTGTTGCTCCACCGCTCACAGGCTCTGCTCCGGCTCAGCTGAGGAGCCGCTGGGTGTAGCCGAGTCTGGCCAGGTTTTGGTGAAGGTCTGATCAAAGCAGCCTCTGCAGAGGCCAGAATCCAACGGGCTGGGGGATGAACGGGCTGGGGGATGTACGTGCCGCGTCCTTGGGACGCGCTCCCCTTCGGAGGAGGCTCAGCCCCTCGCAGCAATGCTGGTGCAGATAACAACCATCTGCATACTTGGCAGTATCTCCCCACTTACACGTCCACCCCTGAGGCAATCGCTGTCCCTTGGATGGCCTGTTAGACCAGGTTGAAGCAGCACTGATAAGATTAAAGAGGTGAAAGAAAAGATAAAGCATTTGTCCTTGAAAGCGCCTTCGCTCCAGGGCCACTGCACAGCCCAGCACTGTCACTGAAGCCCCGATCCTCCTCGGATGGATCTAGGGAGCAGCTCCCGCTCCAGCTCGGGAACCCCACAGCTCCCACCCCACTGCACTGGAGCAGCTGGGCCTGCCCCAGGGTGTTCATCCATGTATACATGTCCTTGGGCATCTGACAGGTTTAAGATAAGCTCACACAGCACAGACTCTCATATCAAAATAGTTGTACGTGTGCAGCTAGTGGTGAAAATTTCGAAAAAAAGCAGGCTGAGTTTTTGTTTGCCTTTGGTTTACTGAGTTGAGCTTCAATTAGTTAACTTTAGCTCTGACAGCAACAAGGGACAGTAGTGGAAACAAGCTAAAGAATGAATTATTTCTCCCTGTCTTCAGTGCTCATGCCTATCCACTTGTAACCCTTTGAAGAGTCTGAATTTGAATTCTTCCCTCACCATCAGATGCTTAAGGCAACTTCTTGGTCCTCCCTCATTTATCCTGAGCTGAGCTTTGCCTGTCCTTTGTGCTGCTTAAGTCTCATGGATTTTTCCTACAAGCTTTATTTGATGGCTGGCTTGTAGCCACCTTCATCTGTGTTTTTTTTTTTCCAGGTGCAGAACTGCTTCTGCAAATGCTTTGGTTTCATTTTTAGCCTCTGTCAGATATGTGCCTCTTCCTTGCTGGGTGACACCAGGGACTCAGGTGTGAGGAACCTCTGGATCTGCTCTGCCATCACTGTTGGGGCTGTCTACAGAGCAGGCATGGCAGTATTCAACTGCAGCCAGGTATCTTCAGCAGCAAACACAAATGGTGGCAAAACCTACCCAAAGAGCAAGGCAAATATTTGGGTAGATACTCCTCTGTGTGGCCTGACTTGATTGCCATTAATAAAATAATTTTCTAGTTTAAAGCTGGTCCTGGTATGTCTCCAGGTCACCTTCGCTATAGACAAGCCTTTGATGAAATTTTGCACTCCGTGCAATAAATTCACTTAATCAGATACTTCATTCTTCCTAGGATGTTTGCATTCAAAGTCATTTGGCTAGCTCTCTGGAACTTTAGCAGGTTTTTTTTTTGTTTGTTTGTTGGTAACATGGAAGTAAGTTACAAACTGGAGCCCAAGTGATGGGACTTTAACTCGTAGATTTTTGAGGCTCAGAGCTTGGTTAACACTGCTGTGCTGACTGCGGATGTGATTTCCTTCCAGACATTCCTACTGAGTTGAACATTTCTGCCAAGATATGTAAATTGCCTTGCTTGGATTCCTTTGCTTTCTAATATCACATTGACTTAGGCATTACCTGTGCTCTCATTAAGTTTGCTTTTTTATTGCTAATTACTTAACCTCCTTTTTTTCTGCTGATCTGGACAACATTTTGAGCTCTGCTTTTATATCAGAATAACTTTCATCTAAAAAAAATGCACTGCTAGTAAAATGTAAGCCATATAGGGTACTGCTGCTAAGGCACACAAGGCCTGTGTTGCATCTAGCTACACTTTTCCTCATACTGAAGTCTTGGGCACAGCCAAGGAGAAGATATAAAAACATCTCAATTTGCTTCAATTTGCTGGTGTAGACGAACACTAGCAGATCTCCCAGGGTGAATCAGTGCACTGATAGCTGAAATAAGTAAAGAAGGTACATTAGGTAAGTGGTCATATTTTACCTGTGTCATTCAGAGGCAGAAGCACCTCTTTCCTTAAACAGACCTGCTAACTTCAGGGGAAGCCTTTGGCAGAATGAAGCCCCGGTACTAGTGTAAGGGTGAAGCTCCTGCCCTTGGAAACCACCAGGAGTTAAGTACCTCGAAGACTCAAATGGGAATCGATTTAATTAGGCTGTCAAAACCTGACCTTGAGAGGTTTTTCCTCTTCAAACTCTGTTTGCAGTTGTGTTACCTTTCTTAACAAGAAGGAGGAGGATATTTGATGGCCAAGCTCTTTCTCAGTTATTTAATTAAGACAATTAATGATTGTTTTCATCAGCAGTTTCTGTTTTCTTTGTCAGTGGCCTGCGGCTGAGGGACAGCAAAGCGCCCTTGGCTCAAAGCACATCAGTGCTGTGCACCACAGTAGTCTATTCTGCATTTAGCTCTAGGACCATCTGCCATTTGTTCTTGTTAATGGAAGTTATAGACCTACTTTTAGGCTCCAGCAGGATGTCGGGAGAAGAAATGGTGCTGAAATCTCTGTTTTACTTTGAGTTCACTATCATGTCCAGCTCTGAGCACTTTATAAACTCCTGACCCAGTTGAAACTGAAGGTAAAGCATTTCTGTAGAAAATGGTATCCAGGAACACATCAATCAGCCAACAGCTCTGTCAGCCCCAGTGTTGAAGATCTGTCCATAGCAATTCCTAAAGCTGTATCCCATCACGACTGCAAGTTTGTTTTCCTTTGGCAGATGTGAAGGAGTATGCCTCTGAGTAAATAAACTACAGTCTTGTATCAAAAATATATATACAAAGGGTGGGATGTATCTCACTCAATTACAAGTGTCTACAAGTTAGTCTTCCAGTGTAATTAGTCACACTGCTATCGATGGGGGCAGACAGTCTCCTCCGCCGGGTGCCTCCAACGAGGTGAGTCAGAGTGTTTGTGGAGACCTGTCGAAGGTAATTTTCAGATTTACGGATTCCTTGGATACATTTGGGGAATGTCCTTGACTGAAACATTGCTGGCTTTAGGTCAAAAAATGAATTTCATTTGATGTCTAAACATCTGTCCTTATGGTGTTTGAGAAACATCCTGATTTACTTAATTCAAACAGAGGCAGATATCCGGTTAAAATCCCTGGAGCTGCAACCAATATAGGCATTATTTCAGCACTGTGCTTGCAACAACAGATACTCATCATAAAAACACCATTCAGGAGAATAAAAATATTAAGAAAATAAGTGGATTTAATACTCAAATTAAATGCAGATTTACAGTATGTGAAGAAAGATAGAGTAAGTGGAAATACCTGACAGAAAATAAAAAGACAGGATCCTAGGGACAGCACACTTAAGCCAGGGTGCTCCATAGGGTGCATTTTTATCTCATATATCTGACCTCCTACTGTGCAGGTAAGAAAGGTACTTGCACTGCCAGCCACCCCTGAAAGTGGCCGTGGAAGGAGGGGTGCCATCTCGGAGCAGAGCATGAAGTGTTTCCAAAGGAGCTGCAGAAAAGGAGCCTGCTGTTATCAGTAAACGCTCTGATGAAGACGGGATATGGGCTGGCTGGGGACAGCGGTGGAGCGTGGCTGAGACACATTAACGCCGTTTCGGGTTACTCCTGCAAATTGTCCATGGCTGCACTCAGGCCAGGTACTTCAGTGCCTCTAGAATTGTTATCTAAGCACCATGCTGCCAGCAAATGGGTCTGTCAATATGTCTTACACTCCTTTTTCAAAGGCAGGGAGAGGTTATATGTCTTGCCTGAACTCATATGAAAAGGCTGGCATAAACACCAAATCTCCCCAAACCCACCAAAACCATTCTTTAATGACGCAGGCTCATAAAATTATAAAACTGTAGAGGACTTCCAACGGTCATTGAGTTATTTCTCCAACATCTGCATTGTTTAATCAAAATAGTTTTGTTTACTTTTTTTCCTTTATACAGTTCTACATAGAGAAAAGTAATGGGCATTGATTCCTGCAACCCTTGCTTCTGCACACCAGGAGTGCTCTGAAAATGCTTGCTGAGCATCCAGCTATCTGGGGAAAAATTATTTATCTCCTTTAGCTGGATTAAAACAGAACAGAAAAGGGGATATGGCTTCTGTGGTGGGTCTGGGGTTTTATCACAGCGCTTCTGAGGGATACTTCAGCTTCGCAGATCTTGCATCTCTGGGTATGCTGGTGTAAACTCTTTGAGGCACTGCCTTTCTTTAGCTTGGCTGAACAGAGGGGCCTGGGGGAACATGCCTTGGAACAAGTCCTTCTACTTCCAGGGCTGTGAAGCTGGTTTAATCATGGGGCAACTGGAAGAAGATCCTTTTTGGTTTCTTTTTCTTCTTTTTTTTTTTCTTTTTCTTCTAATGGCTGAGGTTCTTCTGAGCACTTCCCTAGCTAGAAAATCTCCATGCATTAGCAAAGCTGCCCGCGTGCAGCACAGAATCACACACTTTGTTGTCACTGTTGTTGCTTTCTAGTGGGACTGAGGAGATCTTCACAAAGCCAGTGGGTTTGGAGGGAGGGCAAGACCAGACTCGGTGTCCCCCACTTAGGCTCTTTGTTGTGACTCAGGGATGCAGACTTGAGTGATATTCCTTCCTTCATTGTAGGATAATGATACTAGCTGGAGTCATCCTGACTGAGGTTAGACTCATCTGGTATGAAAAAGGCAAGTTCAGAACAGGCCACCCTCAGACTCTAAACAAGAATGCTGTCGCTCAGTTTATGAATTCAAGATGTCAGTTTTTACATCCCGAGATCTATTTTCTGCTATGGTTTCTATTCAGAAAGGGCCGTGCCTTTGTAATGAGTAGCAGCTGATGAGGTCTCTCAGCTTGGCATTACACAACTGAAATGAGGAGCATGCGCCCAGGAGTCACCGACAAGGCACAGATAGGAGTAAACCTTGGACCAGGCCCAGCTTCTGGGGCTTCCATGTCCTTCCCGTTCCTGCCTCGCATCTTCCGTGCACCTCCACACACTTATTTTGCTCCATATTCCCCAGAACAACCAAACCTGGCCCTGCAGATGTCTTTGCGTGCCTGTCCCAAGTCTACTGGTCAGGATGACCAATCTGTTGGTGATCATTAGAGCAGAGTTGTGCTGTAACACTGATCTTTCCTCATCCTCCAGACAAGGCAGGTCTTGTGGGTTCAGATCATGCCTTTTATTAGGTCTTTTTCTTTTGGTCTAAAAAATTTCACTGTTCCTCATGTCTAGTTCATGCCCTCAGGAAATTGTGGCTGCTAACCAGCTCCACAGTGATCAGAAGACCCCACAGCAGCCTCTCCCTAGCCAAGTCAGTGTGGTCTCTCTCATTCCTCTTGATCTTCCTAATCCCCCCAGGAGAAGGATTCCAGGGAGCCGGCAGCTGATCGAGGTAACAATGGTGCTTTGGGTTCCAGAAATGATAAATAAGTTGGGTCAAACCAAAACAATTTTATGATTTTTTTTTTGGCAAACTGAAAAAAAGAAAAGAAAAAGAAAAAGATTCTTGTTAAGTTAACCCGAAATAACTTCTTCACTCCAAACTCAAAATGTTTTATTGTATTTATTAATCTTCTTATTTAACTGTGTTTTCTTTTAATTTATATTCATTTTTAAAAAACAAAAAGATGGTTTGAGACATGAATGTGAGAATGTTGACATGAAATATGTTGGTATTTCAGAAAAACCCAACCCATTTTGTTTAGAAGATTTTGAAACAATGTGTTTCAACATTTTCAGAATTCCCCTCCCACTCTTTCTCTTTTCTCTTTTCTTTCTTCTTTCTTTCTTCTTCCTTTTTATTCTGGCCAATACTATTAGCTGATAATTTACAAAGAATTTAATGTCCTAAAGAGTTAATTTTTGGTGAACTTGCTGGTAGTCAGAAAATGAAAAACAAGAGCAAACAAGAAATGCCCTGCTTTACCCTTGGAAAACAGATCTCTATGACAGTGCACTCCAGTGATGTGTGACCAATGCATCATTGTGCGTAAAGGCCCGTGGATGTGATGCGTGAGCGACCTTGAAGGGTCCCTCGTCTCGGTTACGTGTCCAACCAGGGCAGCTTCTCTTGGCATCACCCAGAAATGGAAGGGAGAAAGAGGAGGGGAGAAGAGGGCAGAGAAGAGGACAGGATAGGGGAGAAGATATAAAGGGAGAGAAGAAAAAAGGAGAAGAAGGGAGAGGACAGAAGAAGATCCTGGTTGAGATCACCATCTTGTATCATAGAGGCTGCGAGAGATGGCAGCTGGCTTTGAAAATTAACGCATTCATTCATAACCAGTTGCTAGTCAGACCTTTCTCTCTTTCCTCTGCCCTGGTATTGCCCTGCTGTGCTCTGGCCTGCAAAAAGAACAAAATGGGAAATAAGAGAAGGAATGAAAAAGGAAAAGAAATGTTTTGAATAAAGTAACAGAGTAGCCAACAAATTGGCTCTTTGAAACGAATGGATTGGAAAGAGTCAATTGGAAATAAATTTTGCTGCATAGCCCCAAGATCTTTTCCATGGCAAACCAGTATTGTATTTTCTGCATTTATAAACCCAAAGTTGCTTTTTTAATTTCAGTAAGTCTGAGCAAGTAAGAACAGATTAGGCTGTGGTACAAGGAGTGGTGGCTGTGAGTTGTCACGGCTATCGAGATTTTTGACTTTG
>JAUBNY010000359.1:3619760-3630937 GCA_032275445.1 Crypturellus soui | reverse complement strand
CAGAAATAGCTGGGGTAGAATTGCCAGGGAGGATAACCTGGGAAGACACTGAATTTCTGGACAAATCAGATACATTCAGGCAATGACAAGCCTTGGAAAGTCATACCTAATGTTTCACGCAGAAGCCTGCAAGGAGAACAGGCTGCTTGGCAATGAAACTCTTCTCAAGGACATCTCATAAACAAGTTATACTGGCCACATTCACCAGGCTGTCCCTTTCTAGGAAAGTAAATACACGAGGAACCAAAAACGAAGCCAAGCTACCCTGGCACTGCAAGAGCGATGCACGGGCTGAAGCTGGAGTTATGCCATTTTCCTGAAAATCCGTTTGTGGGGAGGTAACAAATATCCACTTTCTCCAGCGTATCAGGGGCTTTGAGACCTCTTTGTGAAGCGAGCTGGAGTCAAGTGCATCTGCATGGCGCGTTGTGGCAGGCACCACAGAGCAGCCCTTGGGAGCCCTCCCTCCTCCCCACGAGACACAAGCCAGGGTGTGTTTATAGCCCAATAATTGCTTGTTTGTGTCAAGTAATGATGCCCCTGTTTGGCTTTTAGGCCAATTAGTAGAATAAAGGTGGTAAAAACACCAACATAATTAGTCTAATGACTATAAAACACTGACACTAAGTGTAAAATCTCTAGCCTTTCTGACACCCCCGTTTTATAGTCCAGTATAAAGAAGGGCAGTAACCATTCCTGCGGGAGTGACTTTGCTTTTGGAGCTGACTTTTAAGTGCCCCTGCTGGAGCCCATGTCCTCAGATGGCCTGCAGCAGCCGGTTGGGGTTTTGCATTACGAGAAAGTTGCCCCTGCTAGTTGTTTCTTGCATTGCATTTCCCCACTGCTAATTAAGAGTGGCAGGTAGATTCGGTTATCAGTCGGCATGGAAGTGCATTATTTTGAAGTGACGGTTGTTCTTTTAGCGCAGAAACTGAGTCTGCATGGGGAGAGCTGTGCAGCAGTACGAGGTAGGTGTCCCCCTCACCCGAATTCAGCTTGGAGCGAAATAGCTGTTTGGCTGGAGCAAACTCCAGCCAAATTCCTTCCTTAATTCTGCTGCTAAATCCCACTTTTCAGTGCATGAGGAAAGTGCAATGAGGAGAACCTGCTGCATCTCCTAAGGGCAGCACATCTGCTCCTGCAAACCCTGGGCCGAGTCACAGAGAGCTCCATTCCCATTCCCACTTGCCATCAATGCGCTGCAGCACCCAGCATCTTCCCATGGGAGAGCAGGACCCTTCCTGGGAACCACATAGATCCCAACACCATCTCCAGGGAGCTCAGCGAGATGGTCCCATCCATGCCCAGGCGCTTGGTCCAGCAGCTGGGACTGAAATCTCCGAATTCAAGCTTGTCCTACTGCTTTCTTTAGCATTTTTGTTCCTGGTTTTAGCAGATGTAGAAAATGTATCTTGTTGAACTAGAAACACCGTTAGGAAAGATATCTCCTGTGCAGGGAGCCCGGCCCTGGGGTTTTGAAGCATTTATCTTCTAGCAAGAGGTCCCTCTTTCTTTCGGCCTCTGCTGAAACTCAACCTTCATGCTCTGGATAACTCTGTTTCCACGGGTTATCTCCGAAAAAAGCTCTGCCTTCCTTCACTCTCCTCGGATCAAAGGGAACATTATCAGTTTACAAAGCATCCCCTATTGCTTCCTGCCTCCCAGCACCTCTGTCTCGCGCTAACCTTTTCTCCAGGGGTAAGGAACAGGGAAGTCAGTGCCTGAAGTCAGCACTGCCCCCTCCCACAGAACAGTCATCCCCACTTTAAAAATATAAATATCTCTTTTAAGCTTCAAAATCCTAAGAAAAGTTGATGTTCAGCCTGATTATTTGTGCCGCCAAATTGAGTGCAGGGTGTCTGTGGATGTATCAGTTTGACCCCTTGTCCTTAATTTGCATGGTGGGGAAAAAAGGAATAAAAGGCATAAAAATGTAACTTGAAGACAGTGTGTCGCCCTTTGCTTTGAATTTCCTGCCTTTTGTCCGTCTAAGAGCCCAGTGCTATTTAAATGCAAGTTTTCTAGGGGAGAATCCTCCCCCAGCCTGGCTCTCATGGAGAGGTTTGCAATGCACATCCCTTTCCCGGCTGCAGGTTAGGGGAAAGTTCATCCAAAATCTCTGGCAATTTGGAAGCTGCCTCCCTCTCCACCCTGATCCATGCTTGGATGTTGCTTCCTTTGCTACCGGAGCAATGAGAGGAGGAGAAGAGCTTTGGTCTTTATCACCCATTGATTCTGCCCTGCAGTAACATCACCAGCTGCCTCCTGTTCACCTGTGAATTAAATGGCTATAACTGCACTGCTGTTGTGGAGATGTTGCAAATCTATAATGTTTCCAAGCGCCTAGACATGCACTGTGGGCTCTGTTAGTTTGGAAGAATATCCTCAGAAAGATTCTTTTGCTAACAGTGTATCCTTCTCCTTTTTTATTTTTCCCAAGACGGCCAGATGGCTTAGTTAAAAAAAATAAAATTCATAGAGCTTTTCTAGACTCTCATTAAAGTACGCTGCTGATAGAGCACTGGCTCCCTAAATATTTTCTCTCTTCTATCTATAGCACTGCTATCTTGCCCCTAAACAAATCCTCAATTAAGCATGGGAACAGACTCTCAATTACGAGTGAGCAAATCTCACAAGTTCATTTTCATGTATTTATATGGCTGGTCAATGTTCTTCCATCTCAGCTGATATTTCTGGTTGGATTTCAATTAAATGAAAGCATCTGCTCACTGGAAAACTGTTTCAGGATAACTGAAACTAGAAGCCAGTCTTGTTTTTTTTTTTGGCAAAAATATTCTTAAGGGGGAATCTTTTTTGTTAGTGGTGAAAATAACAGTTTTCTGACCTCATTTTTTTTCCAGAAGTATTGAGACTTGGAAATTTTGTGCTGATTTAGTGGTGCATGAGATAAAAAGTCTGCTTAAAAACCAAGCAAGTGAAGCTAAGTGAGGATGCGGTTATCTAGCAGTAAACATCCCTGCTTCTCCATTCTGCCGTGTCTGGTTACACCACGGTGCTTCTCCTGGCGAATATTCAGACTTCCAGATTTTTCCTGTTGACTTCTGCAGGTTCTCTTTTGGCTTTTACATTTTGCAATAATTTCATCAGACCAATAGAGACGTACCCAGAGAGTCCATATGATGGTTTAGGTCATGCTGGCCGGAGCAAATTGCTGTGACTCGTGCCGTGACTCAGCAATCCGGTGGGAACATCTGATGTGCTGACATTCAGATTATCCCAGCTTGGCTTCTTTGGATGTTCAGGCCAAAATCTTTATTTGCCATCCCAGTTCACACCATCCTTCCTGTAATATTTTTATATTCGAAAATACGGTCCTGGCCTGATGCCTTGCTTTAGGCTTCAGAGAGCAAAACCCAAAACGCCCTGGGAGCACCAAGGCGGTGCTTTCCTTGGCGCAGAGGATCCGCCGCTGTGTTTTAAGCACCAGATTAGCCACAGAATAGCTAAGCTCCTATAAGACTTGGGAAAACATGCTGGCCTTCCCTGCTTAGCGAGTTTGCCAGGCTCCCCTGTCACTTAGAATGAATGGTGGGAGAAATCATTATTTAATTATCTGGGAAGCTCTTTAAAAGACTAATAAGGGAAGAATTTCGCTCCAGTAGTAACAGCTGGCTCTCACGCTATGAACCACAAAGAGAGATATTAAAAGGCTGCATTTTCCTCAGTTAGTAAACTTATTAACAGTGCTCTCTCCTTTTACAGAAATGCCGTGCTGCAGCCTCCTTGGAGAAGCGTGGTACCCATGTCTGGGAAGATGCCATGGGGACACCAGCCGCCCAGCACTGTTACCCTCCACATGGATTCAGAAGTGACAGCACTGCGCTGCTTAACCTTTATTGTGAGGAAGTGGCTTTAAATTCAGGCAAAATTAAATGAAGGAGACGCTGTCTGAGCTGATGGCAGCTGAAGGAGAAACTCCAGCAGGATCCACCTCATTATCAATGAAATCTACGGACAGATGTAGGAACACTTCAAACCTCGTCGCACCCCGGCAGCCTCTCCAGGTCTCTGGGCCGGACCCTTGGCTTATCAGAGCGGTGCTGAGAGCGCCGCTATCTTCCTGCCCGGGGCAGCTCTCCAAACACCCCAGTTCAACAGCACAATCTAATCGGGGCACTGATCCCCAGGCAAACAAGGGGCAGAAATGCCTGTGGCGTGGGGAGAATATCTGCACAGAGGCAGAGCAAAGCTCAGCTCTGCCAGGGAGCAGACGTGTGCATCTCCGTGGTGGGAGGGAATGGAGGGTGGGCAGGCAGCACACGGAGCCACGACTGCTTGAAAACCCATTCCCCATAGGCACTGTGATCTGCTATTTTCAATTTTTCTTCAGAAATCTTTCTTTGTGCATATGAAACCCCGCCAAGATCAAACATGTAACTGCAAAAGTCATGCAGAGGGTCGAGCTAAACTCTGAGTGTTTGAACAAGGGTCTCAGCACACGAGAGCTGAGGGATCCCCATCCAGGTGGCACCGGGCTCTCTGCCGACGGAAAGGATACACAGCACAAACAAACACAACTGTTTCTTCCTCTTCTGAGGCCTTTGCTGAAGACAGAAGGCTCAGCAGTCTGGCGGTAACACATAAATCTCAAAGGGCAATATTTCAGCTTATAAAAGGAGCTGGGGCTTGCTGCCAAAGAGCTTCTCCAATTTACATCAGGGAGGATTTGGCAACAGATTACTCAGGTAGTCGGCCCAGCCCGAAGGCGCTGAGGTTCATCTGCGCACTCGGCATCGCAGCCACCGTGTCCCCCACAGGCAGCTCCAGGCTTGAGCTGCACATTGGGGTCCCAGGTGGCACTGATGTGGTGAGAACCAGTGACCACCCCAACACAAACCTGGGGAAAAGAGGCCTGTGGCTGGAGCGTTTCGCACTGGAGGGAAGGGAGATCTCCTGCACGGTGGTGCCGTGTCTGGCTCCCTGCCTTGTCACTGTCTTTTTGTCCCCTTGGTCTTGGCTGCTGCAGGGGGGATGATGGGCAACCCCATCCTGGCGTTTTTGCTCATCCTCCCCACGTCATAGCACTCAGGAGAGGAGAGCACAAGCTGCAGCACTATAGAGTGAGCACAAAACATGCCTCCTGCTGTTTCCTTCCAATAATTATGCCCTAGTGCTTTACCTGGGATTTACCTGGAGAAGAATGAGGCCTCCTGGAGCTCCAGGAAGAGGCAGCTCCACCTGAGAGCCATGGGGAAGCCTTCAGCAGCAGGCGATGGAACTTCCTCTGCCTTTACTCTGCGCATTTATTAACTTTGTTGCATAAATAAAACCCAAATTGCTCCCGATTGTTTGTGTTTTGTTTTATTCCTTAGCAGGCGCACAGCACACAGAGCAAGTACACGCAGGAAGAGTTTGCCAGCATCCTGAGGAAGACCAATAAACCTTTAATCAGTGCACAGGGAAAGAGGTCTCCTGTAATTTTCTCTCCATTTGTGTACTGCAGGAAGATGTGATAGTACCAGCTTAGGAGGGAGCTCTTCTGCACATCCTGTCCCAATTTTCACAGGTAATTTAAAAAACACAGAGGAGAACGTATTTCAGATGTTGTAGATTATGACGTGATGCACATGGAGATTAAAGACTTGAGCTGAGTGCCTTGATCTGGTTGTCTGCTGCCTCTAGGCCTGACCTGGGGTTTTGGAGGCAGCACCAGGCCCAGTGAAGACATCGTGGCCATCTGTGTCCTCCTGGAGGTCAGAAGTGACACAGAAAGCCATGTCCAAAGGCACTGGATGAGCACCCTTAAGCAACTGAGCTGGGCCATGGTAGATCTCCTAAATCACCGCACTGGAAGGCACTGTCAGAGGCAAGGGCTGAGCCAAGATCTCCTGGAGCAAAGGCTTGTGCCTTGGACTGTAGGATTGCTGGATACTGCACAATATCAAAGGGTTTCTGGACTAGCCTGCTACGAAAGCTCCTTCACAGATAAGCAAATATGTCTTTATATTTGCCATTTGATTGCAAAAGGAGACATTTTAATCAGCATTTGTCAGCCTGTCTGATATATAAATAGTTTTATATTCTGCTACACTGTCCTTATCATCCTCTTGCAGTCTGTTCATTCACTAGCAGTCGTTATCTTTTCTGTGGGGAAATTTCAGCATTCTTAATTGGGCAAAATTCCTACTCAAATTAAATGCTGTCAAAAACAGTGGGTCCCAGCCCGGGTAAACATTCAGGGGAAGAAAAAAAAAAAAGAAAAAAGAAAAGGAAGCAGGCACAAAAGTTTGCCAGAACTTGATTTCCAAACTCTAAGAGCTGAATAGCTGGTGCAAGTCAGGCAGCAGCTTCCCCAGGACTGGGGTCCCAGCAGGATGTGACCCAGTGATGCCACCCTGGGCCATCAGCTGGTCTGAAAGCAGCAGGGTCCCTGTTGTACACAGCTCTCGAATGGGCTTCTGCTCCTGAGTTTGACGCTCCTCTGCTCAACCTTCTTTCTGGAACTGGTCTCAAAACCCCGACTCCATCAAGACAGGCTTTAGAAAATGCCTTGTCCCCTGTCAGATACCCAAACTGCAGAGGTCCCTTGGGATATGGTTCCAAATGTCAAAGGAAAAATCAATATTGTTTGCATGAAAACTAAGAAAAAGCCTATCTCTTTGAGTTCCTTTTGTGCATCAAAGCAGCGAATAGAGAGGGAAAAGCTTTAGCTGTCCCTGCTTATCAGTGAGGTTGGACTGGATGGTCTCTAGAGGTTCCTTTCAATCTCAGCCATTCTGTGATTCTGTGAAAAGGAGCATTTCTGAGCATGGGAAGCCATGAAACGGTCTGTCCTCCAGCCAGGCTCTGTGCTGGCCATAGGGGGCTGATGCTCGTGCTTTCCCCAGCACAGAGAAATAAATATCTTAGTGGCATTGTGTGGGTATAGTGACCGTGAACAGGTTCTGTTCACTAACCAGCTGTGGCTACCACAGAGACAATGTGTTCCAGGCTATGTCCTCACCCACCCGGGTCCTGCGGTATTTCTGTGGATGGGGATCCAGCCAGCACTGGTGTGAGCTGTCTCCCTGCCCTGGGTCTGACAGCGTGGAAGGGCTGCCTGTACCAACCGCCCTGCGTCTTGCAACGCAGATATGCAACATCTGCAACACCCCGAATTAAAAGCAGGTGAGCCCCTAGCAGCATCGCTGTTTGCACTCCGCAGGTATAATAAAGAGATTTATGACATTCTTCCACTTTGCCTACACACTCCTCTGCTTTTCTCTGATATTTGCTGTGTGAAATCCATAGGAGTACCAGTGTTCCACCACAGTTCCTGTGGTGCTGACGCTGAGGATGGATCTGGCTTAGGCTACCAAAACTCATGTAACAAGCACTCCCAGCCTGGTGCTCCAGCACAGAGATATAAACTTCCAATCAGTTTGAGGAATTTCTGATTCCTGAACCAAAGCATAGCCCCCATTTCTGGGAGAAAAAAAAAAAAAAAAAAAAGGCTAGACCCCAAAGCATCTGTTTTGGAGCACTCAAATCACAGCACCAAGGCTGTGACTTAATGTTGCTCCTGCTCCTCCTGCTGCTATTGCTTCTGCTCCTTTTGCAACAGCTCAGTTAAAAGGCATTCTTTTTTTTTGCAGAGGAAAATGTGACACTTAAAAGGTAACATATTCTTTTCACCTTTCAGTTTCCAATTCAGTTTGTAACTTAGCCCCAAGAAGTGATCGGGGACAGCTTTCCTTTCAGCTTAAAATCTCTTTTTCATGCACTGGATGTCAGCGTTCCCGAAAAGATTAAATAAGGCAGAGGTAATGTAGATTTAAAGGATTTTCCAGATGAAGTGCCAGAGCACTTTGAACTGGAGAAGAAAGGGTTTGCTGTGCGGGGCCGGGCTGGTATGTGGGGCGGGCTGTGCAGCACGGCTATGTGCAGCGCCTTGGCTGGAACGCACCGTGCCCGTGGTGTCCCGGCGGCCACAGGGGACGTTAGCTCCTCGCCAAGGGGCAAAGAGCCCTGCAGGAGCAAGAGGAGACACTTGCACCATGATGGAAGAAGGTAACGTCCCAGGCGGTGTGTCCAGCGCCCTGGGAAAGGTGCTTTCCCATGCAAACTTTGCAGGGTTGGAGAGCTGGAGGGGCCGTGCTCAGCTATGCCCAGTGTATGTGTGTCCCACTCGGCTGGCCCAAGACGAGTGGTGGGCGCAGGAGAGCTCTGTCGCACCCAGTCTTTGCCCACAGGTCCAGTTCTGCATCAAGATCAAGCTGGACGTTCCTCCCCTAGAGTCTCCCTCGAGATCCTCTTGCACCCTCAGCACTTTGTGCTTCCAGTATCTCCTTTAGATACCTGCTGCTTCGTGGGTGATTCCTTTCCAGTTGAAAGTTTTGGGTAATGGAGGAAAAGTCAGGCTTCCAGCTGCCATCTCAACCAGGAGAGGGACAAGGGACATCACTGAAATCCAATGCTGCTGCTACCACCAGAAAGACACAGCCATGGTGTCTTCCCCTGCTTGTCCTCCAAGGCAGAGACTCCTCTGCTTCAGGACCAAGGACATCAGGGCATGAGCTCCAACTGCTGCAGTGGGTGAAGTACCCCTGGTATCTATGGACGGATAAGGTCTCTGACACTATCTGATCCTTTGCAGGAGGAAAGTTCAAGGGAGATTTGTGGGATAACTTGCTCTGTGATGTTCTCAGAAGGATCAGCTACATTTTGGCCACAGGCAGCGGGTGGAGAGATAGGTAAGGGGAAGAACAAGGTTTCACACAAATACTAATAATTAAAAAAATCCCCTTTGCATTTCAGTAGCAGCTCTTCTAAGGATCCCAGACCAAATTAATTCACGAAACATTCCTGGCAGGCCAGGATGAATTCCACAGATAGGCGAAAAGAGATTTGGATGTAAAATGAATAAACAGCTTCAAGTCATACAAAATAGCAGTGGATGGCGTAGACAAAAAAACAACCATCCAGTTCTGCGTGTATCTCCTCTCAGAACATATTTTCCTTGTGCTATTTGACCTGTAAGAATATTGGTTGTGCTGGGAGTTTTTTAATCTCTGCTTGGGGGAAGCTTTGTTTAAAGAACTGCAAAGGGGCATGGAAAGCAGTCAGGAGACTACAGCAATTTGGGTATGTGATGGTACGGAGCAGATACTCATCCCTGCCTGTTCGGGCTTGTTCGCCCTTCGGGATATGGGTGTGTGTATGTGTGTGGGGGCAGTATGGGATTATTTAGGAGCAGAAGGCAACATCAGAAATACAAGTCTTGACAGCAACTCAGAGGCTGGTTTTCAGGTGCTCTGTGCCTGCAATGGGCCCGCTTATTCCAGAGCAGGTATCAACCCTCCTGGACAGACTCAATGCCTGATGACGTGCTGAGCTCCACTGAAATTATTAATTTTGAAATCTGCCTGAATTCTTGGGAGCTTTGGAATGTGGTGCATAGGTGATGCACAGCCAGACCAAGCAAAAAACTACTGGGCAAATGACCAGAGCTGTGTGTGTATCATCATATGTGTGTATTACCATAGAAATATATGTATATATTGATTGTATTGGTGTCTTTAGTTTCTTCTCACCTCTTCTGCACGTTAGTTTGTTGTTTATTTTAGTAATGGGCATTTTAGTATCCTGTCCTGTTTGCTTGTTAGCACTACTCGTCCTGTGCAATTTCTCTGCACAAGCAGCCAGAGGCTCTCGCATTGCTCGGGCACCACCCTGGTCCCAAACCTTGTGGGATAAACGTGACGAAGGGAGGAGTGGAGATAAGGACTTGTTCTCTTTCCAGTCCTTCTCAGTCACAGCTCTGCAACACGTGCTCAGTCCAGAAGCCTCCACTGAATAGTTATTCCACATGGTTTTGCCTCAGCGGGACACAAAATGCTCCCCTGCTCCCTTTAACAAACTGAAGGTTTGCAGTAAAAGACCAAACCCGACATTATGAGGTGCAGGAGAGATGGAAGGTATCCTGAGCCAGGCAGTGGGAGGAATTGGTTGTGTAAAATTCCCTACAGACCCTACAAAACAGCCTCTTGACAGGCTTTGAGGAAGGTGAGGGAACCCTAGCAATGAAGGAAGAAGAAAAACTCCTTGCAGAGACTGCAGGCACTTCATGGCAGGTCTGAATCAGACCTCAGGCTCAGGATCAATAAATTCTAGGTGTATATGAGCCTCTCCAGCCGTAAAAACCCAACAACCCCTTTTGGACACCCCAGCAAGCAGGATTTTCATGACTTATCATTTTGAGACAGCCAGGGCACCAACATCTCTCCCCGATGTCAGAATCCTCAGCCCCAAACCCTCTGGGGAGTGGGTGACCCACCAAAACTGCAAAGCAGGACAGTGGCCAACGGGCAACCCAGTGGGCAAAAACATCAGGCTCTTGAGATATGAAGTATGGAGCCTTAAATTTGCTGCATGGGTTGAATACTGCCACTTGTGTGGGGCACCGCACATATTCGCAGGTGTCCAGGACCAGGTGGTCGCATCCTGCTTCCACCGCGCTGCCCCACAGACCCTTCATAAACACAGATGTTCCTTTTCCTCGGACAAAAATCATTCATGAAAAATTCAATGGGACGTTTCTTCCCCCCTCTTTCTCCCTCTCGGTTTTGTTGTTTTCCTGACAAGCTTGAACTCCATAGGAGGGGGAAAATAAAAGAGCAGCCCAGCCCCTGGTTTTCCCTGCACCCTGCAGCAGTGCCCATTTTACATGGTACAAAGGTCATTTAGCCTAGCATGGAGCCCTCAGCAAGTTGCACAAGGCAATTTCATCTGATCCGTGATGGAATTCCACTCAGCCAAAGTCCTTATTATTATGCATTTTTTACACATTAGGATTTGCCTTTTGTTGGCAGCCAGATCTCTTCATGAGGTGTTAAAAAGTGCAGAGGGGCTCTCTGCCCCACTTCGAGTAGCTAATCCTGCCTTTAAGGCCGGGATAACTGTTTCATTCCAGGATGGGCTCAGCCTCAGAACTGCTGATGTTTGCTGACAAGGTCCCTGGAAACCTTCACGAACCATTTAGGGTGGTAGAAAAAGCGTCCCAGCTTCTTGCAGGACAGCTGAGTCCCAGGAAGAGCCATGAGACTGACTCATTTTTTTCTCTCTCTCCTTTTTCCCTTTTTCTATTTTTTTCTCTTTCTTCTTTTTTTTTTTTTTTTTCTTTTATTTTATTTATTTTGTAGTTCTAGTCTCTATTTTTTTAAAATTTTTTACAATCT
>JAUBNY010000359.1:3596466-3608803 GCA_032275445.1 Crypturellus soui | reverse complement strand
TTTATTTTATTTTATTTTATTTTATTTTATTTTATTTTATTTTATTTTATTTTATTTTATTTTATTTTATTTTATCTGAAAGTTGAAGTTTTCATACATTTCTCTATTCTAGCCACTGGATCTTTAGCAAAACACAGAACATTGTGAGACTTGTAGTAAGGCAAGAACTTTTTTTCCCACATATATCTGTGTAAGTGTCTGACTAAAGCAATATTGCTAGACTTAGTGTTTATTATGAGTATTTTTCTACAGGCAACTACAAAAGAATTCACCTTTCATGAAAACAAAAATACAAACTGTGGTTACAAAAAATGAGAGGCTGAAAATATGAACCCTGACACTTTAACCATTAGCATAAAAATCAATAAAACTCTGCTGCTAATTTTTAACTACCTCATGATTTTCAAGGTGATCTCAGGATTTCAAAGGGTTTTGTATACAGTTCTTCAGCCTTGAAGCTGGCAACTAGCAAACCTGGAAACAGCCAGGCTATAAAAGCATCCCAAAGAGCATATTAGGCTTTTTTTTTTTCTCTTGCATTCATTGGCAAGCACTTTTTTTTTTTTTTTTTCAAAATCAGACCATTCACGTCAAAGAGATGGGAGACAGAAAACAACTTTCAGCACGGGTGATGGAAAAACGACTGCGCTAAAACTGCCAGGGTTGCCACTTCTCCTTCCAAGTGAGCGAGACTTTCCAGAGGCTGCGAGTGCCCTTGCGCTGCACAGAGACGGCTTCTTCATCCAGGCAGCTCTTGCTCAGACCGTGAACAGTGACATTGCCTAGAAGGCTGCGGATCAAGTGACATGGGCCTCGACTCTTCAGCTCCTCTCCCAAATATCCTCTCAACCGGCAACTGAAATGATTTTTTTCCACCTTGCAAACACATTGCTAATTCACTGGGGCTCGTGCGACAGCGCAAGCGCCTTTGCGATCCAGTGTCGCTGTTCGGGACCGTCCTCCTTGGTCGCCTTGGCTCTTCGTTCAGACTGTTTTATTTGTGAATCATCTCAGGCAATTTCCAAACTCTTCAGTGTTTTGAAGTCTTCCTAGGAAGCCCTTTGCATGTTTATTAAAGCAGATTGGGCAAAGTCAGACAAACATTATTAGCGCAGCTGCATATGCACATTTTTTCATTAGAAAAGAAAAATATCTGCTTTCTTTTCCCATTATTATGCAAACACCATGTGATTATCTGCTGGTAATCTTGTGGCTCGAAGGGGTATTTGCCATGTGTCCCTTTGTACCCGTGTTTAATAATTTGGGCAATGTCATAAAGCTAACTTTTGTCTAAGTCTTCACTGACAGAATGGGGAAAGGATGAATGAGGGGGAGGTTTGGCCTCCGGTGACTCAAACATATCTGGAAATCTAGGCAGAGAGGTTTTTGAAAAGTTAGGACCGAATGTTGTAGCCCTGAGCAAGTGAAGCCAAGTGGTTTCATCCAAGCTTTTATCTTCCTGACATTTGTAGACTGAGTTAAGGTCAATTCTAGCTGTGTGCTTAGTATAGAAGAGCTTTGGTGGCAGGATGCTCCATCCCTATGCTGCTGTGGCTCCTACTGGGATCACTGGTGTCACTGAATTGTCTGTGCTATTGTTATCAGCCTGGCTGGATTGAGCCCCCGTGATTGCAGTGACACCTTCTGCTGAGTGGACAGTCCCAAACTCACTTCCTTCATGGATCAGACACAAAGGACATCTTATAAACACACACACACATTAGCACTCCACCTAAAAGAAGAAACATCCTTTTTCCTGCAAGTCATGCAGCCTCATCACTCACAAAGAGTTACGATTATTATAGCATGTTGCAAGTGATGGATTATAAGAGTGCGAGAACATAAGCAGGACTGTACAGAGATCCTGCTAGTCCACTATCCTGTTTCTGAGCCACTTCTGGACACAAATAGATGCCTAAGAAAGAGCATTAGAAGGTGGTAGGTGCACAAAAACATTCAACAGTTTGTGGTCCAGGGACATCTTCCACCATAGGTTGCATCTTCGCAAATATGTAATGCTGAAACAGTCACACGTAGATGGTTGTGGGGAAGATTGCCTTCCACTCGCTAAGGAGTCAAAAGTAATCTGACCCCCGTGAGTCATGAAGTTAAGAAAACAGGGATAGTGTTAAGCATGTTGTAGGCTTTCCCAGGGATTTGCAGAGGAGGCAGGAGTGAACTGCACTGCTCGGGAATGGAACAGGGCACCAGCAGAAGAGCAGAATTACGGCAGGTTTAAGGCTCCCACAGCTCAGGAAGGAGAGAGGCTGCAGTGAATCACCAGGAAAACTATATCGTGCTTAATTTGAGTTCGACAGTCTTCCTCTGTCTTGGTGCTCTATGGTGCATAGAGCACCATATGAGCAACTTAGTCCATTTAGTGAATATAGCTCAGTTGTCTTTTGGATTAGGTGATCTTCTGTGTTAAGATTTTCAGCTTTAAACTGAAATATGTTGGCCTATTTTTTTTAATTGCAAGGAGTGTGTCAGGTCAGGTCTCCTGTCCTTGTCTCTAAACAAGCTTACGAAAAGCTGGTAAAAAGCATTGATCACCCCTGGTTGTCTGTAGCTCTAGCCATATATGACTGGATGAGCAGTCCAGTCCAAAGTAAACATAAACCGGGCAACTTGTCCAAGAATGAAAACACCTCATCTGTTGAGCCTCCAGGTCTCAAAGGCGCTTTGTCCATTTTTACTTCAAACTTTCCAGAAAGAAAGTTCTGTTATTCCAGAAGATCATAGGTATAAAATTCCAGATGGATTGTTGTAGGCTTCAAAAATTAGGGATAAAAATTGTCTGACATTGGGTAACTTCTGTAACATGAGTATTGTCTCATACTACTGTTTCTCCATAAAATACCCACCCCTACACACACCTCATATAGAAATGGAGGGCAACATGATGTATTTGGTAGTTTGAAGAAACCCGCAAAGTGATGCTGTTTTCCAGATTTAAGCCATACAAATTGCATTTCAATGTAATAGAAACACTGGACACATTATGGTTCATCTGTATAAAACATTTTACCAAGTTTTAAATGAGGAAGCATTCAGCTGGTTTTGGCTGAAGATTTAGAGGTATACATTTAAAAAGCCTCAGTTTTCTTCACACACTGAAATATTAGTTATTTGGCAAGAAACTCTCAAAACCTCATTAGCAGAGGAGCTACTTTGGCAGTGAAGAAATGTGTCTGTTTATGAGTAAACTCTCATCCCTACTTTTTTTTTTCTTTTGGTATTTCTGGAATCATTCCATTTTTCTTCTTCTCTGATAACATATTGGCCCTTCTAAATCCAAGACTTCCTGTAAGTGATGAAAGACTTTAGCTACTTTGAATCTAGTCATAGTAAGATGATAGTCTCCTTCCCATTTTTAACGATTTAGCATGTCAAAGAACAATCAAACCAAGACACTTATGTTTGGGATGAGATTTCCCCAGGAATGATGTATAAAATGTACCTATTTATATGTTTTTTAGGTCCTTAAAGTCCATTTTCCTCATCGGATAGATGCTGTTGATACATCAACACTGCATTCAGAGGTCTGCAATGAGCTTTATTTGCTTCTTCCCACTTCTGTGAGCACTGCCTTAGGAAATCAAAATACCCCCACGTGAAATTCAGATCTCTTTGATGACAATTTGGCATGGATTCCTTCCCTCTACTTCCCTCGATTTTTATCCCACGGATCGAAATCTGGTAGAGTTGAAATTTGTTCAAAAAGCCTCGGAGAGGTCTGATCTCACTTCTAAACCAACACTCAAAGATTCAAATGTGTGCAATTTAGAAGCACTGTTTACTCTTCTAGTCTGTCTGAAAACTACATTTACCTTTTGGTCAATGTAAGGCTATAAGTATAATTGATCTAAAAACTAAATCCAGCCCATGTGAGCTAATGTGAATTAACAGTTACTAATGTATGAATGTGGGAGGGGGTGAACAGCAAAGGTCATTTTGACCCACTGTACACCAAAAGCTTGGAGTCTGTTCAGAAAACTCCTGCTTACCAAGACCTACTGAAAACACTGCTTTGATCTCTGTACAATGCACTCAATTAGAGGGAGGGAATTCTCAAACAAAAGCTTTTTTAAATTTCCTTTAGAATGAATAATTTTGAGGGTGGTGGAGGATGGCGGCAACAATTGAAGGAAATCATCGCTCACTATTTGCCCAGACATCTGCTAAAACATAAAAAGCCACGAGGAAGCCTGCTTAGGAGGGTGGGTACAGGTATGCAGCTGCTCACAGCATGCTGAGGTCCGTTCATGGAGCAAAAGGTGATATATAGACACAAATACGTGGCTTTATACATCACTTGTCTCAAAGCGTTTTCTCACGTAGCCTCCATCTCTCCAGAGACGTCAAGTCACACAAGAGGTGACATGGCAAATCAGCAAGAAAACAGAGTAGCTTCTTCCTCCAAGCGCTCTCTTCTGTGGTTAGTCTCATGTTAGCTCCAGAAAGAAGCAGAAATATAAAACACAAATAAAACCCCCTGCTCATGGTATCATTTCAGTAGAGAGCAGAGCACCGAACTGAGCTTGCCTGTACCCCTGAGCCCCTGTCTTGGACTTGTCTGACACTCTGGCACAGCTGCGAGGAGCCGTGCCTTGCAGCTTGGACCACAGAACACAGGCAAACCTGGGGTGTAGCCACAGGTCACCCTATCTTTCCTTAAGGCCATGGTATAGGGTGTCTTTTCATGTATTCTAGTTGCAACATTCATTTCACCACAGTCCTGTGAAGTAATTTTTTCTTCTTGTCTTTCAGCACCATGCATTAATTTTAGTGGCCGTAGATAATACTTAATATGAACTAAAACTGCTGCCTATCCAGTGCTCATTCAAGCCCTGCAAGCGGGGCTACAATAAAACCTCACCCTCTTGCTTTGGTAGTATTTCCCAGTAGGATAAAGGATGGAATAGCACTGGCGATGGCAGAATCAGTCCGTGTGGATTTAATAGTATTTTCAACACAAGAGATTAAAAACATGTTGAAGACCAGGGAATCTCTTCAGAAACAGTGCATAGAATTTAGGTTAAAGTTTTGGCTGAAGAGTCCTGCACACAAATGGAATGATGTTATTTGCAGCAGATTATTGTAAACACGCGTGGGACAGGAGCACGTATGTGGAGCTACATGTCAAGTCTCTTCAGAGCGTGACTTGCAGGTAGGCCTGTGGAAAACATTAATTCTGAGTAATGAAAATATTTCTATGGACACTACGGTCTTAGAAGTCCACCTATAGCTTGTGAAGGACATGGGTCTTCTGTGGGAAAATCTCCATGTGAGCAGCAAATTGGCCGTGGTGCTAATGGGAAACAGCACTTGACATACCTATCCCCTTCCATCCAGCAGTTTGGAAAGGGAAAGACATGATCTGGCACTTCGGGATGTGGAAAGGCTGTGAACCCCAAACCCAGCTGGTAGTACTTGCTGAGCTTTGTAGCATTTAAAATGAGATCTGAATGCAATCGCTAACTGGTTTGCTGCATATTTGTAAAGACTTCTCAAAAGCTGCCATAGCCACATTTTAGAAGGTCCCTGCTCTCAATTTGTGGTCAGAGATGGTGTTTGCACTAAGCCCAGACAAGGACCAGAGGACGACGGGCGGGAAGGACTGTGGGTAGGGTAGGTTGTAGGTGAAATCATAGAGAACATACCTTGATCCCCTGCAACTCTAGTCACTTGGCACTAGGATCCTCAGCCACAGAGGAAGCTTGGCATTTCCAGGGTCAACGACTGTGATACCTGAAGGCATCTTCTTAGGCCAGCTTTGGAGATGCTTAAAGCAAACTGAGGTGTATACGAGTTTTCCTTGCTGGGAGGACATTGTTAGACGTGAAGCTCCTCCAGCTGAAGGTGCCTGAAGCTACTGGCAGTCCCATAAGGAAATGACAACTTCTGGTGTCATACATGAAGGAATGAAGGACTTCTTACTGCTGCAGGAAGTTGCTTAGGATCATATTCTTCGAGGAAGAATGAGGATATCCAGGTGTAAATTACACATCACAAAAACATGAACAGTTGAAAGGCTAGTGCACCTCCTGGTTCAAGGTTGGAGCTCTTCCTTAACTATTTCAGAATTTCAGTGCAGAATTAGAATTATGAAACTGAAGATTATTTTGAATTTGCCTGCAGTCATGATTTAATACAGTTATCTGAAATATTTGCCACTGGCTACTGTCAGAGTCAGGATACTGGATTATATCAGCTCTGGGTCTTTTCTGGTATGTCAGCTTCTGTATTCTGAGGATGGGGGAAGACTACCTATAAATCTGTAGATGAGAGATACAGAAGATAAACAGGGTTCTCATCTCTTCCCCTTATGCCTCATTGACTTTGCTAATGTGGCATGGAGAACAAAGGGTATTGAAACCTAAATGTAGTGGTTCAAAATCCAGCTGTCTCTGCTGTCTCAGAGGGGCTAAAGAAAGCTGTAACTAAGACCCGGATCTTCTGCTTCTGCTGGGAGGTGAAATTACTGCAGGAACATATTTCAAAGCCAACCACCTTGCCACGTCAAGTAGGATTTCCTCCTGCCAGCAGAGACGTGCTCCAGCCTGGCGCTGCCTCGCGCCACCGTGTCACACATCATCTGGGGAAGGCAGATTTGGACACATTATGCAGACCCCAAATGGACTCACATTCCTTTCTCTAGGGTCTTTACTTCCTTATGGTTTATCCTTACATAAAAGTGCCCCAAATCACAGGGTTTTTTATTTCCTCAGAGCAGAAACCCACCACTCCAAGGAAGGCAAGTAGAGCTTGCAGTTGCTGCCTTAATGTTTTCAAAAGGCCTTGGATGCAGGGGGCATGATCAGCATCAAAATAAGACACTAAAGAAACAAATACTAACAGGTTAAAACAACAACAACCCACAAGAATACAAACAGAACCTGACTCTAGTTTTTTGAAGTGCAAGAGACTTAAATAATTTATTATGGATGGTGTTCTTTTGATCTCTGTACTGCTCACTTAAACTTTTCCATACAGTTGCTCAACTATGTAGGGCATAAGGTTAAAGGAAGAAGATTTTCATGGTCAGAAGAAGCAATGAGAACTTTTTCGTTTTTCAAGTCTTAATTCTTTTTAGTTGAATGTGATGACAGCAAGTATACAAAAATGCATCAGCTCATGCGTTTCCCTTTCCAAACTTTGATAGATGACATATGTGCATATATCCCAGCTGTTACTTAAATAGAGCTGCATGTATACAACATGTCAGGGACAACACAGGCCGAACTTTATGGTACAATTATTTAAAATGCACAGAGGATAATCATATTTTGTCTTAAGAAAAAGCTAAAACAAATCTAAATGATCCAGTCCAAAACACACACAAAGACACCTCCTTTCAAACCATAGGAAGATCAGGGTTCAAACACTGCAGCTGACCTTTCTGTTTTAGTACGGGCTATTTGTTTCTCCACTCTGGCCTCTCTGTGTTCTGGCTCTGTGACCAGGAAGTGGACTTTACTGCTGCTTTTTATCCTGGGGTGAAATCTAACACAAAGTAATCCTGACTGCACCTACATAGTCTGTATCTGGCATGCCATCTTTGTAATAGCAAAAGCAGAGTTATGAATATAAAATCACCTGTAATTGAGACAGATGAGGGAAAATGCATGTCAAAATGGTGAAGAATGAGATATAGAACAACCCAAATTTTACCCTCTTACAGCCGCTGGATGCAGGTCCCAGCCAGAGAGCTTTATGGTTCAACGTTCATCCCTGTACTCTCCTGAGCAGGGACGAGACTTTGTTGTTTCTTACAACAAACAGGGAGAGAATCAGTGAGTCGGTGACATATAGATATATCGTGCACCTAACAAGATGTCCACCTAAAATGGGAAGCAGAGCTTGGCTTTGTGACTAAGACACATGGCTGAGACCTGGGTTCATTCCCAGTTTTGTCACTGTCCTCCTGTATGACCTTAGACAAGATGCTGCCTATTTCCTAGTCTCCTTTCCATATCTCCCAGCTCCTTCCTTTCTTTAAAGGGGGAAAGTGCTACTCCCACTTGCTTCTTAGTTTTCATGGTAGTGCCTCTTACTTCTTTCATGCCATACGCTGGAGTTCACAGCAGGCCTCTGGTGACTATCACTGTGGTATCTGTATGTTAAAACAAGACGTCCTCTCTTCTACAGATAACAACAGCTAACCTTCATCAATCAATTAACCCAGGAGACCCAAGAATGCAGCAGCAAAGACAGCATAAACATCTTGGCCTTTTATAGATGAAAGAGTTAATGAAGAAAAACAACATTTCTGAACATACCAAGTCATGATAAATGGATGTAAGAAAACACAAGGCTTGACACTCACTGTCAGCACACGAAAAGGGCCTCACAAAATCTTCTGACTCAGAGACCTGGTTGATCTGTTACTCCACACTGAGTCAGACTACGTGAAAAATCCCACTTGCCCATCTGTTGTGAGAACATGCGTGTTTAAGGTTAGACAGGTGAAACATCCAGTATCTGTCAGCAGTGCCTGCAAACTGAGGTGGGAGGACTGTGTGATTTGCACTGAGCTTCTGGCTCAAAGAATATGAGGCTGCAAATGTCAGCTAGCAAGTTCTCACTGCTAAAGAAAAAAGAGCAACAACAGGTAAGAAGAAAAAGGGAGTATAATCTTGCATTGTGTCATGCCAAAACAAAAGCTGTATAATCCCACAACGAGCACCAGAAATCTGATAATGAGTCAGCTACAAACACAGCATCTCGGTCTCTCAACGTGCAGCTTCCTGCAAAATGCGGCTGCCTCTAGTGCCCGGGTAAGAGGAGCAAGGAAGCAACAGGGGAGTCTTTTTCCAATGACTGCAGACGCGGCCAGTCAAGCTCTCTCAGGGAGGCGTTTTCCACATTCATCATCGGACTTATCAACACTGTCTTTAGCAGAACCTAGATGCAGGCTTGGTGAATGCCAGAGCACATGAACAATGGTTAAAGCCGGCAGGGTGATGATAAGAAGAGAGTGCAAAGCACATGTTTCAAGTTCTACCTTTTTAAGCAAGTGTCGGGGCCGGAGAAGCTGAGTTTGGGCTGGGTGCCAGCATTCCCTGCAATTTAATCCCAGCCCTCAGAGGAACAAGCTGTTATCCTCGCTCTATGCCAGTGTCTCCCCCTTATCTCACGTTCTAAATTCTTTAACCACTTCAAAACAAAATATCTCCAAGGAACACTTCAGAAAATGTGTTTTCTTTTGTCTCCTGAAAACACTGATGAGAAGAAAAGCTCTTTTGTGTTTTGTGTAAGGAGCCTTTCAGCGTCTCAGCTCTAAGTGTTCTCTTCTGTTCATTCACTTTCCCTGAAGTCTTACTTGGTATAAGACGAATGGTCCCTTCCCTGTGGAAGGTTTGAAAACCTGAGAGCCCTGCATTGAAGAGGAGGAAGCTCAGGCAATGGGCAAAGCACCAGGCATACAAAAAAACATTAAAGCAACACCAAGGGGCTGAGGAAGGCCTGCAGCAGCACTGCAGTGGAGCAGAGGCATTCGGCGGCATCCCTTGCTCAAAACTTGTCACCAGCAGCTCAGGTGCGGAGATGATGGCTTTATTTTTTGATTGATGCTGCCTCCCTTACAGGCAGTGCTCATCTCATCCAGCTCGCAATGCACAGGGCTACCGCTGAGCTCGGTGGACACATCCAGTTTGGCTGATACCAACTAAACTGAAGATTTTTGCATTTGATTAGATGACTCTTCCCTGTTTACCTGTTGTCCCTTCCCCGATGCTTCCATGGGAAGTTTTGGGGATGTTCTGCTTTTGGTACAAGCAATGCCTGGTGAATGGAGTCTAGACATGAGGGAACCTAGTCTAAGCTCATCATCTAGATTTAGGGCTATATCCCATCTGTCAATATATCACACTTTGTCTCCAGGATGTCAAAATATAAATGATAGGAAAGAAACCAAAGACTGGCCTGAGAAGTTTGCGTAGCACAGAGAAAATCCTAATAACAAGAGATTTGGCTGCAAACACTGAGGAGAGTAAGGACAGACTGAAAAAGTGAGATGTAGCCTGAAAGGGGTCTTTGAGGAGACACCGAAAAGGGGCAGAAACCAGCGTTAAGAGGGGCACAGGGCTGCCCCCCCATCACTTTTTCTCCTTGCAAAACAGTGGGCGATCCAGCCCCACAGGGGTGAGCAGGAACCTTTCCCGGCCCTTCAGGGTGTGGATGTATTAATTTCCTAACAACCCTGGACTCAGCCTATTGCAAACACAGCCCTTAAAAGGATAATATGAGCACAAAAGAGAGAGGGTTAACCCATTAGTGCAAACTTGTTACATGCCATATGGATGATGTAAGCCACAAACCTGATAAGGCAGACGTTACCAGTGTGGGCAGATAGCACAACCTGGCCAATCCTCTCTGGAGAAGGGGAAGTCTGCTGCAAGCAAACCTTGCTTTTACTGTTTTTGATCTGAAGAAATTGATGCCAAAAAGAGTCTTTGCTCTAACCTCCCCGGAGGCATGGCCCTCTGTGGCTTGGCTGCCTTCAGCACTTCAGCTCTCACCAGACAAGGCCTGACCACTTGCACCTTCTGCTGGTCTGAGGGTCTCATTCTGTTCCACTGAGGCAACAGGAAGAGCTACAGTGAGTTCTTGTATGAGCAATTTTTCAGCAAAGGCATCTTACCCATGCTTTCCTTTAAGACCTGTGACAATAACAACTCAACAAAATACTGTTCATCTGGAAAACCAAGGTTCCAGGCATTGGTCACCATCAGCAGACAACTTGGCTTCCCAATTTCCCTCTCCTTAGCTGAGCTTTCCTCCATGCGGCAACAATCTGGGTTCCGACCCAGAGGTGCCACATTGGAATCCTGCAGGTGTTAAGCATCAATGTTGTTTGAAGAAGTTGCTATGTTTGAAACCAAAAATAAGGATTTGTTGCAGAAATTATTGGGTGAAGGTGTGTGGCCTTCTTTTTTGATGAAACACAAAAACAGTTTTGCAAAATGACCCTCTTTCATCCTCATAATCAGAATATTATGGAATACTCCCTCTGGTTAATGTGCTCAGAAAGGCTTATATGGGGCAGCTTCAGAGAACAACTGTGAGAACAATCATGCTTTTTACTGAGCAACCCGCACTTCTGAATTGCTACATTTTGCTTCATGGCTTTAGTAAAGCTGCGGCTTTACTAAAGCAAACAAACAAACAAAAGCCACCACCATCAACAACAAAAAGACCCAAACAAACAACCATCCAAAAAAGAACAACCTAATAAAAAACGAGGGTGTGTGATGTCTGTCTCCACTGAGTTCTCTATCCAACAAGATAAAAACAAAATTCATCTGTAATGTCCTGGCACTTAGAGATATCCATGCGATTTTAAAATTTCCTGACCTTAAAAAGAAGAAAGTTTCTCTCCTTACTAAGCAATTATGTGCAAAGCTCCATCCTATGGCAAAATTTTATCTCTGACTTATAAAAGCTCTACAAGACTGTTTATGATCCAAGTGCTGACAGAGTCTTTAACTCACATGCTGCTCCCAGGCTCTGCATATGGGGTCTTTACCTTGGAAAATATACACAAGATGGCAAAGTTGTTTAAATTTCAAAAGCATCTTTGAGTACATTTTTTTTTTTGCACATTTCTCCCCCAGCGCTTATAAAGTCATGGATTCATGGCATGTAAGCAGCCACTATTGTGCTCTGGCCGAAGAGAGCTTATCTCTCCGGAGGAGACCTTGTAGTGACTGTTTATGAACAAACCGCACAAAACTTGGCTGAATCTTAATGGATGTATTGATGTAGTATCAGGAGTGAAGTGGACTTGGACCCCACAGCATGTTCAAATTACATGACTTTAAATGAATTTAGAGCTTGTCAAAGGAACTCGTTTGACAGCTCAGGAGCCTAAAATCCTCTGTTTACCTCCAGAACAGATATCACAGGGACCACTCACAAGTCGCCCTCTGTGCTAATCCACAGAGGATCTGAGTTGTTAGAGCTCCCAGCTACACAGCCTGGCTCTGAAACTCAGCCTGCAACAACCTGGGCTTTTAGCTCTGGAGACACCTAGTTCAATCCCAGTGCGTCAGCCAAGGCTGAGCCATAACACACTTCCCAAACATGTTCCAGGCTAACACAGAGCGCAGCTCCTGAGGGCTGAACAACGTTACTCTGTACCCAGTAAGTCAAATCCTGCTATGGTGATTGTGTCGGTGGGAAGCATTAAAAAAGTGGTGTGATTTGGAGATGAGTTTGTGATGGACAAAAAGAAAGAGAGAAAGAGAAAGAGAGAGAGAGAGAAAGGAAAAGGAAGGAAGGAAGGAAGGAAGGAAGGAAGGAAGGAAGGAAGGAAGGAAGGAAGGAAGGAAGG
>JAUBNY010000359.1:3572685-3583390 GCA_032275445.1 Crypturellus soui | reverse complement strand
CCTTCTTCTGCTCCCTGCCCTCATGCGGATTAACTCTTGGGTTGTGAATTGTCCCCTCAGTAATGGTCCAACTCTGAGGCGGTTTTTAGCAACAGTGAGGCCCAGAACTGGCAGCTGAATTTGATGCTGACAATGTTTACATGTCTAAACGACATTAAGGAAAACAAGTGCAGAAGGTTTTTGGTCGTAGGAAAGCGGTCCTTACCCACAGAGCTGGAAACTCTTCTGGATTGTCCCTCACCAAAAACATTGTCGAATATCTTCCATTTGCAGAATATGTACTTCTGGAGATGCTTGAGTTGGGAAGAAGGTTAAACATGAGGTATCTGAACTAGGGTCTTCACTCCAAGTCATCATTCAACTCAGGCAATGTGGAACAGATGGGAAAGCAAAATTTACTTGCCAGCTGAATATTTGCCCAGTTGAATATGTAAGACGATGAGATGCTGTGACAAAACAGCAAGTCTCCTCTTGCAGGCTGTAGCACATCTTTTCAGCAAAGGTCAGCACTTTCAGGCTGAGTTTTCAAGCGTTGGTTCTTACACTGTTCTTGCAAGACATTTGCCTGCCCGCTTCAGGAAGCAGGTACTTATCACTGTGGTTGTGTGGTCTGTGCGAGTGAAGCCTCATGTGTGCAGGAAATGTAATCCTGTGCATTTCTTACAGTCCATCTCATGCAATGGGAACAAATTCCTTCCACTCTGAAGAAAATCATCTCATTCTTAAATTGGGTAAGGTGGAGAATCAGGTCAAAATAGATGGAAATCTGCATTGGAACTTAGCTGGGGGTGATTACCTGTGAGAGGATAGGACCTCATCCCACACCATGTTCCAGAGCAAGACCTGGATCGTAAATCACTAGGCAAGCTCATGCAGGTCCTGGTCTCTTTTGGGAGAAATGGTAGAGGATGATTCCACTAGGAATGCTCCTCCTTTGTTTGTGCATATGTTGAACCTAGACTAATTTGTCGTAAAATGATTAAATCTTAGTGCCTATGTCTTTGGGATTTAAAAATTATCACACAATAACTGCTTAATGCAGGGTGCAGCATTGCAGAAATACCAGTTGTATGCATTTCAATATAGACATAAATCTCATGGGCCTATTTTTGCATTGGCTTCTTATTTTGACCTCCTAGGTTTGGCTGTCTGACAGAAAGCACCACATCCGATTCTGCTAATTCCTTTCTTTAGGTCCTTCCCGTTAGAGAGTCAATGTGGTCTTGCTGAATTCTTGGATAAATTCACTTTGTACAGTTTAGCCCTATGGTATTAAAAATAACTTCCCTCCCTAACAAGGAACACAACAGCATTATGAACATATGCCTTCATTTACAAACATCTATTCTGACACCTGGATTTCAGTTCCTACATAAAAGGAGTTCTGGTCCTTAGCTAAACTGATGTTCAGTGTCTTTAAAAATCAGCACTGTTTCTATGAAAAAGCTAGATTTTAGGTTTCAGTGATTGAAAAATATGTCATATTGAAGAGGAATAATATTTCATCATAGAAAGCAACAGTCCTCAAACTCTATAGAAATAACTTTAAAGCCCTTGATGCTTAAAACAATTGCCTTTGTGTGGAGATTTTTCTCCTGGTACTTTCTGAAACATGCTCAGTCTGTACTGAATTGTTTTCCCTCTGGAGGTTCACACCTATTTGCTTTTCTCCTGGAAAGAATTATTGCATCACCAGGACTGAATAAAATGCAAGTGTGCCAGGTTGGCTTCTATTTTGTTTTAACAAACACTTCAGTTATGTTTAATTTTGTGATTTTTGCTTTGTCACTGTGATTTCTCACACACTATTAAGCAATACTCATTAAATGAGCACTGAAGTGAAGTCATCAAAAGAGGATTCTAAGGCACATTTATGATGGAAGCAGCATTGTGAAATCAAGACTGATGCAGCACAAAGCTACATCTATGTTGTACTGGGCATGAAGATCCTCTCCTGCTCCATTGACTGTAAATCACTGCTGCCAAACTGCTTCTGAGCAAAGTCACCTTGCTAGACTAAGGGTTTGAGTTCTGGGTACCATTTTGTATCAGAGCATCAAATATATGCTGTATTTTTTTTTCCTAACCTTAAGAAAATCTGAGCATTGCTCTTCAGAGAAGACCATGTATATCAATTTACAGGATCTTGAGTCTGTTCTAAAACACAGGCTCTTTGTAGAGGATGTGTCTTCCACCTCAGTTCTAGACCCTAACGTGCATTTGCTGACCTCACTCCCAGTAATGTTTGCCATTGCATGTGTACAGTTCTAGTGGGTGATGGCTATTTTTTACTGAAAGCCACTCTTTATGTGGCCATTTCTCAAGCAGAAATGCAGTGAAATTTTACATTTCTTGTCAAGAAGGGCTTGGTATAAAGTAAAGCAGTTTCAAAAGCAGTTCTGATAATGAAGAACTATTATGGAGGAGAAATATTTTCAATGACTCTGGAGGCAGTAGGAAATAGAGTAAACTTTTAGCCACAAAATTCTGTTTTCAAAGCATAGGAATAAACTAGTTATCTCCTGATGGCCATCATTTTACATGTTATTTTCTAGGCTTTATCCAGCACAACAGATCTGAGAGTCTTCAGCCACAACAGCTAACATCTGTTGAAGAAACCTAAACTTTTGCATCAGAGTTTGTGCTCCTAAAACACTTAATAATCTCAGCAGAAACATAAATCCAGCTTTTGGACAGAGGACTGCTTCACATTAAAGTTTATTTGCCAGCAGTTTGCTGTACACTTTCCATGGATACTCAAAAGAATCATTTCTTGATATTATGATGTTGGTCTGTCAGTAATCTTCAGTTTCCACCTCACTTGCCAAGCCCTATGAATCTATTTAGCCTCCCACTGACCTATATTTGTGAACATTTCAGAGCGAATTTCATCACATAGCAAGGATTTACTATCCCCTAGGTTGGCCAGTAGTAGTCTCTTACTTGTCCTGTTTACAGCTACAAGGTTCACTGATACTAAGGAGTAAACTGTAGTGAAAAACCTTTCTAGATCATTTGTTTAAAGCTCTAAAGAAATGTGTCCACCTTCCCAAATCACATGCCGATAAGGTTGCTGTCCAGGATGGTCTTGGAATTTTTTTTTCCATTTTCAAATGCCAGGACATCAGATACGACATTTCTAGGGTAAGCTCCAGCACTGCTTTCCTGGGGTTGGGGATGAAATTTTTGGCCGCATGAGGAAACCAGTCCCAGTCTCCCAGCACTGCAAATAACACAAGAGTGATCAGAGACCTCACCTGCAGTGGTAGAGATTTAGGCTTTTGATCTGTCTTACTCAGATCCAGCTCTTAAGCTTAGCTCACATATTTATCAGGTGAGAGCCCTCCGCCCACCTCCCTCAGCCTCTCCCTCTCATTCCCTCCTCTTGAAATTGTTCCACTTTCTAAGATATGATTTAAAACTCCTTGAGCAGGGAGGGATGTACAAAGGGACTCAAGAGAAGCAGAGATACGGAGTGATTAAATGTACCAGGTACAGCCTTGCCGACTCTCAGTGACAACCTTGGGGCACATTGTTCTTGCCTAAATGTCTCTTTATACCACTCTGGTATTTGAAGACAGAACGGATCAGACGTTCTTTCGGGTTTATTTGTATGGCTGTGTGGCAGATTGGCACTGTCCTGAGGCACAAAGAGGAGTGCATGGACCAGAGCCATGCTGGTGACTGACGTCCCTGGACAGGTATCTATTCAAACTTACTATGACTGTGTGTGGATTTCAGAGGATTTGTCAAAAGCAGAGCTAAACGTCAACATAAGATTAATTGGGAATACAAGTCCTCACAGGTAGCTGAGTAGCTAAAGAAACTCAAATAAAAGCAACAAAAATGTGAAGATAGATTGACATGTTAAAAAAAAAAGTTACAAAAACTGATTTGGCAAGGAGACAACAAGCGAAGGGCATGCTCGTTCCAGTTTATTTGAGGCAGGAAACGCCAAATAACAGATTATTTGAAGATGAAGAAGTTTTGAGAATTCCTTCTCATTGAAGGCTCAGATCAAATGCATATTACATACCAAAGAAGACTGTTTAGGGACCAAAGAAGCAAACCAAGTAGAAAACAGCAAAGCTAAATATCAGCATAAAATTTTGTGAGAAAGAAAAAAAATGAAACTCTTTTTCTGAAATGAGAAAAAGAGAACTGAACAAATTATGGTAGATCAAATATAAAAACAAATCTGAAAAGATTTTAAGGATAAACTTTAAAAAGTCACGAAACTCAATAAAACTCCTATCTGTATTATGAATGTCTTCCAGGGAGTGTGAAGATGTGAAAGGAACTTTGAAAAAAAGTAACAGCATAAAAGAGAAGAAACTTTTTTGAACATTTTCATTTACCACGGGGGCCTTAACACATATTTTGGAGTATCTACCTCATCGTCAATTATCAAAAATAGAATAAATTAAGAGAAACGAACTGCAACAATTTAGCAGCATGGCATGATATTCTTCCAGGGGTTCAAAAGAAGTACAAATTTGAAGTATTGGACCCCTTGCTGTCCTGTATGATCTCTCATGTAAACAGGCCTCCTCATTAAAGAAATGAAAAGCTGTAAGGGTGGTGCCAATTTTCAGTAAAATCCTCCAAACACACATATAGAGTAGATATGAAAGTGGTGCCACGCAAATTGGAGGAGTTATAATAAAGAATAGGATTATAGGGCACCCAAACAAATAACATTTTGGGTGGAATAATCAAACCAGCTTTTGTGACAGGAAGACAAATCCTGTAGTGTTCTTTGAAGGAGTCAGCAAGCATGTAGACAAGGAAGAAGTGATTGACAGACTCTACTCGGATTTCCTAAATGCAATCAACAAAGTCCTCACCAAAGCCTGTTAAAGCAACTGCCATGAGATAAGCAGCAAGACCCTAACATGGATACATGCCAGAAGAAGATAGGAAACAAAGAGCAGGAAATAATGGCCAGTTCCTGCGTAGAGGGAGTTCACCAGTGAACTTTCAAGGAATTTTTTTTTGTGTGTTTATGCTGTACAATACATGTAGAGATGACCTGGATGTCTAATGGAAGGACAGTTTGTTCATCAAGCCACACAGGACTATTCAGCATAAAAATGAAAGCTCGCTATGAAGATTTGCAGAAGCAATAAATCAGCGCTGCAGTAGTGATGAAAAAATGCCAGGTGGAATTCAGCATTGATAAATCAGAGGTAATCCACCTAAGAAAAAAGTGTTACTCAATTAAAGTACATAATGATATGCTTTACAGACATTCTGTAAGCTGTTGCCCTTTAGGAAAGGGATCTTGGAATGAGCATAGGAGCTCTATAAAAAACAGCTGAGTGCTCAGTCAAGATCAGTCAAGAAAAGTGACTTTTTTGCATTTGCAAACTATTTGGAAAGGAACAGAGAGCAAAAAGTAGACATCCTTATACTACTTTATAAAACTGTGGTGCAAACACATCTTGAATCCTGTGTACAGTTCTAGTTTCTTGGTCTTAAAAATTATATAGCAAAACTTACAAACTTCTAGAGATGCGAGTCAAGGGACATCATACAAATACAAGACCTATAGAAGGATGTAGTATCTTCAGTTAGAAGAGCTAGAGCAACCAGAAAAATTAAGCATCTTGCTGAGCACCCAACAAAGGCAGGAAAGAACAGAGGAAGGTCTAGGATCCAAAGAATAATCTACCATTTCTAGTTGATATCATTCAAGTGACATCAAATATTAATTATAGGTACCTAAAATCCTTGTCTGGCCTGGAGAGAACTAGAAAAAGTTTGCAAGAGTGACCATGGGAACAGAATGGTGCCCACACAAAGAATGAATGAATAGAATGGGGCACTTCAGCTCTGAAAATAAATGTTCAGCGGACAATGTAAGTGATTTATAAAATTGAGAGAGAAGTGGAGAAGGCAATTAGGAAATGAAAGCTCATTGACTTATCCAATACAAGAACTAGACGTGTCAGCACTGAAATAAGTAGGTGACAGGTTTGAAACCAAGAAAAACAATGGTGGAGCTCTACACACGGCCAGTTACAGTGGTGTTGTGAAAGGCTACAGAGCTTGGAAACGTGGTTAGCCCACATCAGAGACAAAAAATCCAACAGGTATTAACTACAGAGTCATGAGCCCCTGTCTCATGAAATCCATGGACCACAAACCCCATGGAATTTTAGGAATGTCCAGGAAGACATGATGATACTTTTTTTTTTAATTTTTTTTTTTGCCTTTACACTTTTCTGTGGTCATCCAGTATTAACCATCATGAAGTGAAAGAACCCTGGGCAAGGGGGATCACTGTTTGACCCAGTGTCACCTTTTGTGTTTTTACAGGTTCTGGGCTCAGCAGCTCATCCCACAGTTGAGCCCAGGTTTCTCACCTGGAGCAGAAGCATGACTTCGCACAGACCCTTTGCTGGTTATGGCAGGGAGGAGGAGTGGAAAGGAGAGCTGATGGCCTGGCAGGCTGTGCTCCTTCCTCTTGCTCACACACAACATTTGCTGCAAGCTGGGGCTTGAAGGTGGGGCAGGAAAGAATTTGGGTTGTCTTGAAGAAATGCCAATGCCATTGCTTGGCAATCTGGATCAGAGACCTGGTGACTCTCCCTTTCCTCGGGTTCAGCCCTGCCGTGCAGCTACAGATAGTCAAGGAACCTCACGTTGACCCTGATGCTATCAAATTCTGTGATTTTGAGGGACAACTCACCAAAACCACTGACGGACTCCTCGTGCGTGGGGGATTTTTTTCTGATCAAAATATCAGTATCAAACACAAGTGCTCTGGCTCTAGGATGATTTCCTGACTTTCCTTAATGGTATTTTTTTAAGAGTATTGTTCTTGAATGGAATTTGTTAAAATTAATCTGCAGGTAACTGCTCCGTTCAATTTTTTGATAAATGGATGCAATTCAACATTTATCTCCAAAGGGGCCAGGAAATGAAAATATTCTCCATTCCTTAATAATTATTAATTTCCTGTCACTATTTTCCTTACTTCAGGAATTTGGAAAGTCCTAACGATCTTATAGGTTTGATTAAGGGGTAATTTGGAAGCGAGACTGGGGGAGGAGGGAGGTAAAGGAAAGGAAGATTATTTCTGAAAACTAAAAATAGTTTCAAATTCCCGCTAAGAAATGACAAATTGTTATATACACACTCAAACACGGTTATGTATATTTTGTTTTAAATTCCAATTTCAAAATGTACTGCATAAAGAGAAACCACAAATTGAAACTCCATGTGCTCACATTGGCACCAATTCCAAACTTAGTTTTTTTTTTCTAAATATAACCTCCCCTAAACCCCCTACCTCAACTTCTCTCCACCTCCTGTACCCACTTTTTAAAGTAAGAACACAGAGCATTTTGGTTTCTTAGTGATTTTTTCCTTTCCTTCCTTTTGAGCTACTATTGAAGGGCCAAGGTCTTAGAACATTACTCCGGTAACATTTCCATTGCTCTCAATGGGAGGCTTGCCCATGCGAGGTCCTCAGTAATTTTTCTAGTATTTATAAAATATTAAGGAATGAGTGACAGGAATGAGGAACAGTCTTGGCAAGAAAACAACCAGCAAGGGCCATTTTCTAAAGGGATGCAGGGTAGGGAGGGAGGATAACGATGTGAGGAGTGCTATGAAAAACTTTGCCCCTCTTCCATCTCTGTCATCTCTCACTTTTTAACAGAAAGGCCTTTGAGTATCGAGTCGAATATCTGAAGAAAATGAATTTTTGAGGACTCAATCCAGGTCACAGGAAACAAGCCACATCAAAAACCTCCAAATAAATCACCTCTAATTTAAGCAAAACTGTACCAGAAACTAAGGACAAAACAGCCCTTTCAGCTTTCGGAAAAGAAATCAACATCAAAAGAGGAACCCAAAGTAGAAGTCTAGAAATGTAAATTTGCTGGACTCTTCACACTTAAATTTCATGCTTCTTCCATTTCCTTTTACAAAAGGAGAATGTGGTCAGGCTCGAAGGACTAACATCTCTTATTAAAGGGTAATGTAACAAATATCCTCCTTTAGATACCTGAAGAATCATTATAAAGAGAATTAAGCACTGATGTTCTGTCCCGGTTTGAACGCTGTGGCTCAGAAATTCTGACTCATGAGCTGCTAATTTCTCTGTTTACAAAAAAATGTGTAGCTGTGAGCAGCAATGAGAGGGAGGGAGGGTAAGAACCTGATGAAAGCTGTGTGTTGAGTTCCCTCAATTCCTATGAGGAGAGTTACAGGAGTCCCAAAAGGCTCCCACCGTTTTCATTGATATTGCACACAACAGAAAAGTATCTCTGTCCGACAGAGATGAAGGAGAAGGGGTAGAGCTGGGCACAGAAAGGTGCACGGGGTCTGCGTGTGAGGATGGACTTGGCTGCCCTTTGGCTGGTGTGAAGTGTCAGAAGTTGGGTGGTGTAAGACCACTGTATTTGACTATACGTGTGAAGAAACCATGCCTGGATAGCGTGCTGTGCACAGAGATTCTGGTCAAGTGGAATGCTGATCATGCTCTTATTGGTAATTGCAATTATTCCTATGAAGAGAAATATATGCCTCCTGTTATTGTTCTTAAGCAAGTACCAGAGAAACAGTAATTATTCATGACACTAACACCGAGGAAAAAAAAAATAACCCTGGAACAACCCAGTGTAGAATAATGTGAATTAATTGTTGCATTAGTACATTCAGGAGAAAGGCTCCATTGACAACTCTCCAAAACGCACTGCCTGGAAACCACCTGAGCCGTGCCTTAGTTCTAGACATCTGTCACCACAGTTATTAGTTGAAAACAAGCATAACATGGAAATAATCCTTCTGTTTAAGACAGGAACAATAACTAATTAACTGACATGAAATTGCATCAATATCATTATCTCATGTTGACTTTTTGATAAATCTTTAAAGAACAGTTTGTGTTTTCCGGGGTGAAAAACTCCGCTTGTTTCCTAGCAGGAACCCTGCTCCAAGATGTTTTCCCTAAAGGTTACCTAATTTTGCAAATTCAAGTTATAATGCTTTCCAAGTTGGTTTGACATTTCATTAGATTTTTTTTAACAAGCTTCAAACAAGCCTCAACCTTTCACAGAATGCAAACTGGTGTACTCAGCATGGTAGTAGAATAGCAGCTGTATACTGCAGATTCAGTTCACAGCCTTTCCAGATTAGTTTTCAAGTGTTTGGCTGTTAAAGGCATTTAGGCAAATACATCCTTAGGTATCTATTTTACACAGAAACTGATGAATTAGGTACTTTTCACAGAGTTTCCAGAATCATATAGGACAGTGCCAGCAATTCAGGTCACAAAAATACTTCTGAAATTATGATGTAAGACAGTTTTTCTGAAAATAGTCATGTTCATAATGTAAGTTTTTTTTTCCAAAAGGACATTTTCATGAAAACCCATCCTAGCTTAAGAGCTTCCTCATCAAAGCATATTAATTTTTTTTTTTCTTTTTTTTTTGCACTGCTCTTCTGGTTTTGGGGTGTTCCTTGTAAATGCAGCCCAAACACTTCATGGACCTTAGAGGCTTTTCTAAGTGAACAGATATTTGACACTGTCTAATGATTGTGCGTTCAGTTCAGGAGATTTTGTTTCCCTATTAACTCAATTTACAGAAAGTGCCATATTTCCTCTCTATATCATATATTTTTAATGACTTTAAACTGACATCAAATTGCTGTTGGAAAAAAAAAATACGTAATATGAGGTGGGGTGTGAATACTTCCAAAGTTACAGTTTGACTGGCCCAACATAGCTTAGATCATCACACAGGCATGTGTTCAGGACACAGAGGCTCTACAGTCGCTGCATATTCAGCCCCAAATCCTCATGATTGTGTGAATAATTATCCCTTCATACTGGCCTGGAAATCTTGGACAGAATTAGCAATCACAGCAAGGGTGCTAAGAAGTAATTTGTACTGTACATCTGTTAGCGTCCCTTCGCCCAGCTGGAACTCACATGCTCTCCTCCCCATCTTGGGTTTCTCAGATTATGTTGATGTGTATTTAAGCTGCAAGAACATGCAAGGCAGTCAGGCAAGGGGGAGATACAAACTTTCCTGGTATTTTGCTTTCAGTTTGTGATGTCTCTTGTCAGGATGGGTAAGGAAAGAAATTTCATTTGTCCTCTGGTTCCCAATTCGTCTGGGTAACCCCAGTGATATGGTGAGATAAGTGTATGAGGATAATGCTGCTGCAAACAGAGAAGCAGCATCAGATCGCTCAGACAAGTGTCTGCTCCAACATCTCCCATGAGAACGCCTTGATAGAAATAAACTGGTGATATATCAGTTAGATACAATTGACACAGATTTCCAAACAGTTTCAGCCAGAACATTTATTTCTTATTTTCCTGGCTTCTCTTTTTTTCAAAGGAAAAATAAGCCAATATGTCATTTTAGTCATTGAATATTGATATGAACTATTGCCCTCTGATATTAAAGTCTATCTCTTCATTCCTTCTCCTCTCCAGGGAGAACCCTGTGGAAAATGTGGCGGGGAGAGGCTGCCAAGGGAATGTCATTCAAAGACTGCAAGGAGGAGATGAAGGATGAAGTACCTCATAGCTGACCCTATGCTGAGCAGGAGGCTGGACTAGAGATCTGGTGATGCTCCTTCCAACTTGAATTATCCTATGATCCTATAAGAGTGGGAAAGCTTGAACTTCCAAAACTATTTTGCTATTTTTTTCATCGACAAAATTCAGGGTAGCCTCTTC
>JAUBNY010000359.1:3482229-3497691 GCA_032275445.1 Crypturellus soui | reverse complement strand
CCTTCCTTCCTTCCTTCCTTCCTTCCTTCCTTCCTTCCTTCCTTCCTTCCGTCCTTCCTTCCTTCCTTCCTTCCTTCTCTTTCTCTTTCTCTCTCTTGCTTTTTCACTCTCTCTTCCTCTCTTTCTCTCTTTCTTTCTCTCTCTCTTTCTCCCTCTCTCCATCTTTCCCTCTCTCTCTCTTTCCCTCTTTTTCCAAAGAGACAGCTTTGTCCTCATTGGATCTGGGATATCCTTCAACATTTTCTGCAGCAAGCTCATTTTCATGACTTTTTTATTTTGCCTTTTTGGGCCACTAAGGCTTGTGCAGGTGGACTCAGCCTCCTTTCCCTTATGATCAGGGCCAGGTTAGTCCAAGGTAGTGGCCCATACTGAGCAATACATATACAGCAAGACTCATACAAGTTAAAGCTGCTCGGGTATAGAAAAATATTAATGTAGCCTTATGGCTTCTGCCCCGCTTAGCAAATAAGAAGAGAGTGCTTGAGCTGAAACTGGATCTGTTTAATAGAAACGAAAGAAGACTTTGTAGCCGGAGTTATGGACTAAGGGGTCCAGGTGCCTGGGATCTGTTAGTGCCTGTTATTTGCAGCGCAGTGATTTATTAGCCTGAGACTGAACTGGACAAGCCCTCCTTAGATCTGGGGATGCAGATAGGAGGGAAGGCGGGCAGACTGTTTGCAAGGAAATCAAAAGCACTTCGAGTCCTAACTGCTGCATGAATCACCTCCCAAAATGAATGCACACTGCAGCAAACTGCTGCCCTGCAGACAAATTTCATATAAAATGACTGTATAAAGCACTAGTGTTTATACACTCGGCTGATGTGGGTAGAAGGGCTATTTGAAAGGGCTGTGGCTAGTTATGTAATTATTTGAGAACAGTAGAGCACAATAAGTGAACATAAACATGGAAGAAGACTGTATGAGTTCCTTGAATGCTTATATGAATCTGTCATCTTTGTTACAAATGGCTATATTCAAATACAAACCATGTACTCTGCAGCCAAGAAACCCTAGGTTTCCAGTAACTCTGGATGAGAAAAAAGAAGATGGATGGACAGTGGGAAAATAACTAACCTACATACGCAAGAACTGTTGGATATTTGTCTGTTTTTTGCCTGCTGCAAAGTGTCCAAAGCATTCTGGACAGTCACTTTAGTGGTTAATTGTCTTGGCATCAGGTTTGCCTCTAACTCTGCACACCTACCTTGTTCTAGCAGAACTGGGTCAGCAGACATGTATGGAAAAAATCAGTATGTGAGGTAGAAATAAATAATAATGTATGTGCACAGATAAAGACAGGGTAAACCATAGACTTCATGGGCTTCACAATGCCATCAACAATGGAAAACAGGCAATATATTCTTTTGAATAACTGACAACAGGTCCACTCTAGCAATTTATGTAAAAGCAGGTTGCTTTTGTCATTTAGTGTGAGATCACCCAAAATGGAAAAACTGTTATGTGAAATTTTTTGGAAAGATAATAGCTAAGAAAGATAGATTTGAACCTGACTGGGTTCCTGGAAAGAGGTTGTTTTAACCAGACAAATATTTGATAAAATGCACAATTTCTCCATCAATAAAATATAGATAGTCATGTTTCAGAGGAGTTCTCTCTGCTCTGAAGATCAATAAATACATTCCTCCATTTCTTTTACCTCTTCTCTCTACCTGAAATCCCATTCTCATGGAAAAATTGGTAATTCATCTGCAAGACAGGAATGTCCCCAAAGCTAGACCCTTTCTCTGCATCTGCGAGGTAGCTACACGGGGACAGGAGTCTTGTGCTCAGTAGAGTGAAGGGTTTATAACAGCTACAAAGCAGCAGAATAGCTTCTCCTCTTCAAAATCTGATGTGCTCTAAGCCAGTATCCTTGGAATGCTTGGCAAGTCTGAGGTATGTGAGCACTAACATACATCGCTGAGCACGAATAAGGCATTAGCTCCAAAGTAGTCGGGGTCTTGGTCTGGAATAATGACCATAGAATTGGTCATTATTGGCCTCTGGACCAGGCTTTACATCTGTTATTGAGCTTATCTGTCTTAAACAATGAATGATTGAAACAAATAAGGTGGAAGGTGGGGGAAAAAAGAGAAGAGAGAAAAGACAAGTTTGCAAGACTGGCAAAGAAATTTCTTTCTTGGCTGTCTGTTTTACTGTACTGCCCGAAGTTCTCCCACGCAATGTCCCTGTATAGTAAGTGTTATAACCGGAAAAGTGGAAAAGAGTGGTAGCAACATCAGCATCGTGTCTGCCCAGATGACAGGTGAGGTGCTCAAGCTGCAGCACACTTCACCCACCACTGATTTGCTACCACAGAAATTCAAAGGGACCTTCCAGTGCTAGGAGGAACTGTAGCTGTCCTGAGTAAAACCATAGAAGTCCGACCTAGGTGAAATATGAGCAGCAGGAACTCACCTGTGCCCGTTCCTGGGGGCACCCAAGCCAATCTACACGGCAATGAGTTGCTGTTTGCAGGGTAATAACCAGCCACCTGACACTCAGTGACAAAAGCAAAACTCTCTTCACCAACTGCACCATGGACAGGATCCCAAAGCTTTCCCAGCTAAGAATGTCTTGACATAACTTCACCGTATGAAAAAGTTCAAATGGGTTTGTTTTCCCTCCAAGGCAGATCCAAAACACATTTTGGAACCTTGAAATTTGTCATAAAATGGATTCCTTGTCCTCTTGCCAGCTCCAGTCAGCTGGTTGGGCTGCAGATTAAAAAAAGGGTTGAGTTGCTGTAAAACACCCAAAAGAGAGGAAAGCACGATTTTGTTTGCAGTGACCCAAACTTCTAAAAGTTCTCTTGAAATGAAAACCCACGAGGGACTGTTCCCAATTAATGGGACATTTGTGAGTGCAACCACACATAGACAAGTTGGGGCGAGTCCTACTCTGTCTTATAATGGGGCAGCTGCTTTGAATTCGGTTGTGTTACAGTGGCTGAGGGCAGAACTGGGCCTGCTGAGGATGAAAACGCAGAGATGCCACCACACAGCGAGCACGGAGCTGCAGGGACTGCTCCGAGGCAGCTGTGCAGCTGAAGCAGCAAGGTTTGCATCCCAAGGAGCCTCTGTCCCAAAGCTACAGCAGGGCAGAAGAATAGAGGCTGCCCATTGCGAGATAGCTCCAAGGGGCAGGGCAGCCTTTTTGTGGCCTCTTCATGCATTCCCTGGTGGACATCCTCATTCCGACATCTGGAAGTAGTCTCTCCTCCAGTTTTTTTGTGCAAATATTTCAGTATCTTCATCCATAACCCAGCTCATAAAGTCTAGAGAAACCCTCTACCAGCCTTTTTCTGTCTATAATGCTTTTCTTTTTCTTTTTTTTCTCTCTCTCTCTCTTTTTTTTTTTTTTTCTTTTTCCTTTCTTTTCGTGCCTTTGAGCTGGGAACTGAACATTAAATTCAGGGAAGACCTGACCCTAACACAGTTATACTGTGGGATCTACTGAGATCTCAGTGCATTTCTCAGGGCTTTAAACTGGAGTTATTGAGAGCAGTATAAATCCCTGAGAATACAGCTGAAGAGTCTGCTGGAATGGGGAGTGTTACTTTTATTTTAACATGGGTTTCTAAAACAAAGCCCGCCATATGCTTAGAGCTGAATGAGTCTGTTGTTGCTCAGAAAGAGACCTGGCTTGAAGGCTTACACCATGTTTTCTTAAATTTTCGAAGGACAAAACCCAGCTATTTTAATGAACCTAACTCAATAATTCCTAATCCCAAAGTTAAACACTAACAGCGAGGCTCAAAAACTGGCCTCCCAAGTTTCAAAACACAAGCCATGACCAGAACCCATTGGTAAACATTCCTGAAAATAAGTTTTGTTTTGTTTTCCCTCTCATGCTCTACTGAAACTTGGAAAAACTAACTCACCCTAATATTAATCCTAGGATAAACAGATTAGAAAACCCCCTTCCCCCTGCCCTGCAAAAAATAATGCCTCTGAAAAAGCATTTTTTTAGTGTCAATGAAACCTGAACACATGTCTATTTTATGGACTTTTTAAGAGCAAGTCATCCATTATTTTGAAGTAGGACACAAAGATTTCATAGGATATACAAAAGGCCTCTTTTTTTTGCATGTTTTTGATTAACAGAATTAACAGCTTTATCAAAACTAGCAAGTCCAGTCCTTTTCCTCATGAGGTGAGGGGTGCCAAGCCCCCATCCAGAGCAATCTCCCTATTCTCTTTACGAGAGCAACGGGTGGTCACCATCCATTGGGAGCTCCTTGGAGCCAATGCTGGGGAAGCTTCATTTCCTCCAGACATCCGAGCCTCATATTGCTAAATTCCACACCATTCATTCACTTCAAAACCTTAGCATAATTTTCAAAGTATAACTTCCAATACCTTCTGTGGGCTCTGGATTTGGGAGTTTTGATTGTTTGTTTATTTGCTCTCCTCTTCTTGATGCAATAGCAATATAAAGAAGCCAAATTCTGATACTCAAATTCTGGTGTGTTACACAGAGAGCCCCTTCCCATCCGAGTATCATACAACTTCTGTGGCCTTTATTACATGTCCTTGCTATGGCTTGGCCTTGGTACACTTACTGCAAATACTATAGTGAAATATCAGATACACACTGAAAATACTGGCAGAGAAGGAGCTGAAGTTGTCGAAGAGAGAACTGGTGGTGTTTAGTTTCCCCCAAGTCAGCAAGCACATCTCTCTTGATCTCATATGACTGTTAGAAGTCTCAGCTAGCAGCATGCGCTCCAGATTTACAGCCAAAAATGGACATCTTGGGATACCAGGGCCTGCGGTTTATGAACATTTGTTTTTTTGCTGGGTCAGACAGAGTTAAAGACAATCTTGGAGCAGAGATTGGGCCATCTGTTATCAAGGGAATGGCTAATTGGAAAGTGTTTGTGCTTTAACACTTCAGGTTCAACTCTTGCAAGCACCAAAGCTTGGGGAAGACTTTATCTGCACATGTGAGCATGGTGCTCACAGACATAAAGTTTTACAGGGTCAGGGTCTCTGAACTGACAAGAAGGAAGAGGGAAAGGAAGGGTGAAAGAGGGAGGGAAAGAAAAATAATGCAAGAATCAAAGAAAGAAGGAAATTTAGTTTAGGGGAAAATGCTGACAAGGCATCAGAAGTTTTCACAGATTAGGAGGTGACAGGCTTTCCCGCATGGCCTCATTCAGGGGCTCACATCCTCCTGAATCCACGTGCAGAGCAGAGTGACACCATTTGCAGAGTGTAACTCAACGTGCATGTGCTTTCCATCGCCTGACAGTGATTACTCATTTCCTGAACACATTAAATGCATTTTCTCCCTCTTACCTGGAATTATGGCAAGAGTGGAAAATCTTTTATTCTACAAACAGCCTCAGAAGCAGGGGGAGCAGCCCTCAGGTGCTCTGACATGTTTGCAGCTTGAGCAAATCAAAAGGCTTTTGAAAAGAAGGTGAGGCTGGTTTTGCCAGAAAGATTGTTGGTGGGAGGACGAATACTCATTTTAAATACTCATGACTTTTTTACCATTTTACTGAGCAATTCAGGATAGTATCTCACTCATAAAAACATATGCTTAAGTTTCTTAACACTTTTAGGCACCATATTAAGCAGAAACGGCTTTTGTCATGACTGCTCTGATGCTGACAAGGACTGCCGTATGATTTTACATAAATGCTCTTGCTTCTCCTCTGCTCTGCCCTGTTGATTTGCTGCTGGACAGGAATACAGGAGTCCAGCCACAGTAAATCACTTTCCATTCCTCTACACTGACTCGACGGCACAGTCAGCTTTGGGATGACACCAGTAAAATACACTTGATGTTTCCAAAAAATGTTAGATGTTATGATGTCTAGTAGGTCTCTGTCTAATGGGTGAAGATGAGCTCATGACCAAGTGAAAAATGGAGCAAACCGAGGTCATGCCGACTGTGTCTGCATAGACAGACTTCCTGAGCAAGAGTATATGAGCTCGGTATTTGTGAAGGACCAAAGGTGAGATCGAACTGATCTAAAGTGCGGTTTACATGCGTCTGGAGATGGGGGGCAAGACATGCAATGCAATAATTTAAGATTAATAAAAGCCTGTGTCATATGCAGAGATGTCTGCAATAAATATCATAGCAAGCTAAGCACTCTGAAGCCCAAGCACTGCCAAGGTATATATGAGACCTCCAAAGAGATTTTGTAATGCAGGTCACCCTCAGTGTTGCCAGACAAACAGTGGAGAGGTAGCAACTCTTGTGTGTGTGTGTGTGTGCATTTCTGTGCGTGCATTTGTGTGAGTATGTAAGGATCTGTGTGTGACCAGCCTGTGTGCCTGCACCTTGTGTTGACTCACATTTTGGGGCAACGAGACACCGGAGCGCTCCCATCTGTGGTGTTGTCAACCAGCTGGATCTCTAATCTAGATCCTGATAGCTTCTCCCAGCCTTTTTATCACTTCAAATGGCTCCAAAAGCCCCTTAGATGTATGCACTTACGGGAAGAGACTTACCCGCTCAGCACCTCTCTTTGTGCTCTCTGGTACAGACCTTCCTGCCTTCTTTACTGTTACACTTGTGAAGGAGCAAGATATGGCTAAGGCTACCAAAACCAAGAATGTGACAGTAAACCCTATATTGTGGTTTCTTCTAATGCTGTTTTGCAGAAGCATCTTTAGGAAAGATACTTTAGATACCTATTGATACGCTGAGATTATTTAAAGCTGTATTTTGTTCCATAGCATTCCTGGAAGATCGAGAGAGACATTAAAATACTCCATGAAGGTCAGCAGCTCTGCCAGCTTTGTACGCTGGATTAGTGTTTTTACACTTTTATCTCCTACACAGACATATGAATCAGACCGTTTTATTTAAGAGATGCATATTGCAATGGTGATGCAGTTTTCTGCTAAAAAACATTTTCACAAGAGATTCCTTTTATTCTGCCACTTATGACGTGTTGAAGGTTTCTTTCAGCTAAAGCTCGGTTCCAATAATGTGCCTATGTATCTCAGAGCTTCAGCCCAACCTAGGCTCCAAGTATTTGTGAGAGGGGATAAATGGGCTTACCAAGGCCCATCCCTGCAATGACTGAATGACTCTGGAATATTTGAACTAACTGGCAAACATCCTGCTGAAACTACCAGTGGCCTGAGAACAAATTGCAGCTCCTCCACCCTTGGCCTCCAACTGCTCAGTGTTCTGGACCCGTGATATCCAAAGGAAGCTGCAAGGCTTGAGAGGTTGAGGTGGTTTCTGTTGATCACTAAATGCTCCTGCATACATCTGAATGCAAGAAGTGATGAATCAGTGGGATGAAATGTGGCCTGGGACTGCTCACAAGCCCACGTCTTACACTAACAGCTTTTAACTTGCTATGAGGGGACATGCAAAGGGAGATGAAGATGATGTGGGTCAAGCAGGGACTGGTGAGAAGCCAGCAGTGGTCCTGCCAGAGGCCAAAGCTGGAACGAAGATAGGTTGTGGTCAAGTTTCTTACTTGATTGTGAGACCAGTAGAGTTTTACCAAATCCAGGATCATTTTTTTCTTACCCGTATTAATACAAAAGTTTCAGGATACAGGATTTTACTTCTCCAAGTAGTTCTTTCTCACTGTATCAAATATAAAGTCATGTTTGTTTGAATATGAAACACAGTCAGGGAATTGGAGATCTTATTCCTGAGATCCTTTGCCATGAATGAAGCAAAACCGTGTAAACAAAAGATTACTCTCTTTACTCTCACTGCATTCCTTGCTAAAGTAGATAAACAACAAAATGTTTCAGTCTCATGAAGTTGTTTCTGAATGAGGCAGTTCTCTCGCAAAGCCAGAAATGTGAGGTTGGACTCAAGTGAGAGTTCACGAGTTGAAAGGGGGCACTACATAGAGTCACGTATGGACCTTGACTGTGTGAAGCGCGAAGGGACACCCACATCCAGACACTGCTGATGCTGCAGTGACAGCTATTTCCCCCCGATCGCAGGTGCAAGGCCTCTGTGTGGACCTGAGGTCAGTTTCCTTCTCTGGATCTTATTTTTATTTTAAATTAATTTTAATAGGCACAAAGAGATTCACAAAAACATTAGCCCTTAGGCTTATTCTTTTTCCCTGAGAGTCTTCTAGATTCCAGCTATGTTCTCCAGGGGAGCTAAGGGAGCATTTACATTTGTTTGGAAGAGAAATGAAGATTACAGATATTTAAAGTAGTGTTTATCCCACCCTCCCTCTAAGGGGAAACAAACACACGCATCGAAAACGTTGACATTCTGATTTTCATCCCTCTACAACCTGGCTGTAACTGCTCTTCAACAGATGTGCTTATAATTAATGAACTCTGTAAAATGCCAAGACAAATTTAATACTGTGTGGTAGTGACGGTTGCTCAGCAGGAGCCACACAGGTGTTCATGGATAGTGGATCTCTGATATAGCTGCAGAAGAAATTTAAAGAAAATCAAACTTGGAAAAACTGAATTTGTCCCAAGTTAAAAAAAAATATTTTGAACTGATATTTGTTAACATTCAAGTGGATAGTAGTGTCTTATTTGTTTCCATGAATATCATGCAGAAACTTGGGGGAAGTTCACGATTTTGACATCAGACGCAGATGGAGTTGGGTAGAATTTCACTTCAGATCAGACTCAGCAGCTCAAACTCAAGAGTTGCAAATCCACAAGCACCAGTGAGACTTCACAATGTGGACTGAGTGCCTAAAGCTATACAATATTTCTGGAGAAGGTTTAGGATGACCAATTCTAGTGAAATGACCATCCAACGTAGTTACAAAGTGGTGTAGAATATGCTAATTATATTCCCTATTCCTGGAAGTCAGTGTCAGCAATTAGATGAGGTTTTGAAAAATATTTGGAACTGTCACTTGTTCGGTGGCTGCTCCTACTGAGTGAAGAAATACAGACATATCTGTGGTGTCCAGAGATCCCATGGGCATGGGATCAACGATTTGTTCCCATTGGTCTCAAAAGGAATTTAGGAGTCCAAATAAGCATCAGGAGCCCAAACTCTCTATTAGGTTTCGCACTCGCGAAAGATCTGCTTCCTTTCAAATGGAATTGCAGCTGGTTTGGCACAGCCATAACAGGAGTTACATACTTCCCTGCATGTATCCGTGTCTAGGAAGTTCAATCTTTAACATTGCATTTCCAACACCTCAACAGCCTATCCCTTAATTAAATGTTTGGGAAGCGAGAGAGGTATTTGTTTTGTATCAGTTTTCTCCAAAATTTAGTTTTGTGGCATTTGAAAACTTATTTTTAAATTAAACCAGTTTGGCTAAATTTAGGTAAATGACAACTTTCATATGTCCCTTTTCTTATAAACTCCTGCATTGGCTCTAATGGACTTCTTCGCATTTGATGAGCAGGTGATAATTCAGCTGCTTAAATGCAGTCACCATGTGCCTTTGAGATGTCTCTTATGGCTCCCTTGGCCTTCAGCTGCTGCTTCAGAAAGACAGACTCCTGCAGGTCTGAAATAGAAAATAGAGCCCATAAAGAACATGAAATAATTTATTATTGAAAATATATTTATCTTTAAAATATTCTTTTCTTCAAAATAATTTAAGATATATATAATATAAACTCTGTCCAAAATTATGTTTTGATGAGTGAGTATTAGGCAAAGGAGGTTTAACAAGCAACATTATTTTCTTTCTTTTTTTTAATTTTTTCCTGCAGATAGTGGTTTTCTCAGATGTATTATTTTATCAAATGTTAAAGTAATTTTTTTGGTGGAATTTCCTTTTCAGAAATGTTTTTGGAAGACTAAGGGTTGTTTTATTCAGTCTCTGATATTCAACATCCAGGGCACATGGGCTAATTTCATGATTGACTATATGAATGATAGCAATTTCTTCTGTTTTCTGGCTCTATTTGTGATTACTTTAGGCTTGAATGTTTGAATGCAGGAAATGACACATCAGGTCCACTACTCTGCATGCGTGGCTGTTTAGAAAAGCAAACATAAAACAAGCACGAGTACACTGGATTAATAATGTAGAACTTCAGGCTGTTATAAGGGACCCTGGCAATAAAATTTGAAATCGTGCAAGTTTTGCCTGGTTTTGAGTTTTATTTGAAACTTAGCTCAGTTTCCCCAATGGCTTTGCTCCAGTTCCCACTCTTTCTCAAACAAGCATGCTTGGGCCAATCTGTAGTGAACGTGGACAATTTGTGGCTCCACATCAATTCTGCGCAGAACTCTGTGACTTCAGATGGTTTTGACATGAAACCAGATGATGAAGTTATTCAGACTCAAAACCTAGCATGCAATTCAGAGCAGGAACCCATGTGGAATGAAATTAGAGCAAATGGTTTTGTAATCCCCTTCAAAGAGAAATAGCCTAGTGGAGCAGTGGTCCAGCTCCGGTAATTAATGTCCTCGGACTATTTACAAACAAAAATAACTGGAAATGAGATCAAAAGGGGTGTCACATTCCTGTCACTCAAGGGATTTCAACTAGAATATGGACATGTTGACAACTGTTTGGCTTGGATTCGAAGGTCTTTCATTGATTTTGTATGGTTCTTTTCGGTTGCAAGCAGGAATCATTCCACATAAAGAAGTGTTACAATGTCCTAAGGCATTTCTCAGAACACAGAAAAAACTCCGGGAGAGGTTGTAGTAGTTGAAAATACATGATACTAGACTGGCGTATTTTTATCAGTATGTTCCAATTTTGGGCTTTTGCTTCCCAGAATTCACTTGAAAATGACCTTACCATTTCTGGCCCTGTGATTTTCAAGTGTGGTTTGTGGAATAACCAATGAAGAAATGCAATTAACCAATTACAGTGTTGAGCACATGGCAAATCATGTAAGAAACCTCAACTCCCCAGATATTACTAAGCATAAATGTATGAGCAATGTATTCACTTCTGGGAATCTTTAGCTCTGAAGGCAGTAACTGCTCTAGAACTGTTCAGTGATATTTTCTTTTTTTCTGATGTATTTTTATTCTGCTCAGTTGTAAAGTGATAATTTTGAATGGCCGTCAAAGCTGAGGGATGTGTATTGGTATATGCCAACAAGAAATCTGGTTCCTTTCATGGCTGAGAATGACCTGCTTGCACTTTAGTCTTCAGAGCCTTACCTTATTCTGTGTAGTTTAGACAAGGCCCTTGAAATGAGCAGCTTTAGACAGAGCTAGAATAAAAATAGAGTTGACTGAAACCTGGAATAAAATGGAGGGATGTTAATGAGAGCAACCTCCCTTCATGAGCAGAGAAAAAAAAGACAACAGAGCAAACCTGAATCAAAGAGGACTTCAGTTTTGAAACACAACCTTGGTTTGTCTTGGCTCTTTATCTCTTCAAAATAATACACTCTATAAACTCCAATTTGTTGTAATCTGTTGATCTTGGCAGAGAAATGCTGTCTTTCAGTAGCTGGCATGAAAGCTGAGTTACTTCTTATTGATAGCTCTTCATACATCCTATAAAAGCTTCATGAGTCAACACAGCTCACCAGTAAAAGGGGATTGGCAGGGCAAGACCTACCTCCAGGAACTTGGGAGTGTTATAGCCAGATGAACAGCGAGTGTCAGAGGGAGGGTGATAAAAATTGTATCATCAGAGCTTAAAAAATCAATACACGTAGACTAGCTCTAATCTGCTGCCAGAAGGTCCAACATGGGCAAGTACCTGCCTTGGTTAAAAAACACCACCATGAGAAAAACACCACTAGATGTCAAGAAATCTGAGAGACATCTCAGCAGTGACATGAAGGCTGAAGATCAATTCAGGCTCTGAATTTAGAGGAGTTAGAGAAGGCACCACGCACTGTCCTTGAGTGAGCGCTCAAGCTTTCTCTGAAGGTTTCTTCTCACTCTGCCCTAGGCAGCCGCGAGGTGTCGAATCACCTGATCTCTGCGCAGATGATAGAGTTTCATCTAACGGCGTCTAGTGAAAGTAAGTTTTAAAGTCTCTTGAAATGCTTGACAAGAACGAAAAGTATATAACAAAACAAAATGAATCATAATGTAAGAGAAGACTATGGTATTGAATTTACTTTCACTTTCTATGTGCTTGGTATTTTAATTGCTTAAACTTTAAAATATACATATTTATGTACACATTGAGTATATGAGATTCAATATTAAGCAAATTCAGCAGTATACTTTCCAATTCCCCAGAGTTTGATTTTGCTATTTAATGCATGCATTTCTAGGATATTTTAAATTATTCCATTTTCCTGTAGAGGGAATGTATATACAAAGGTTCAGCCCTCTTAAATCTTATAGACATAAGTGCAACAGAGTCTAGTGGTTGCAAGCTGAAGACAGGAAAAAGCTGAACTGGAATTGAAATGCAAGTATCTTCTGCTCATTTGATATTGGAAGAGCTTCCTCAGGTCTGTGGTAAATGTTCTCAGGACTGGGTTTCTTGCTAAATGAGATACTGTGACTCCTCTTTCAGCTGTTGGTTGGAAGTGAGGAATCATATTAAGACAAATTTCAGAATGGATAATTCTGTTTGCTCTTTGCTTTAGTTTCAACTTAACATGAAGTTCCTTGGCACCAAGCTGATCACAAAATGAAGAATTACCACCAGCAATATCAAGCAACCAAATGCTCACTTTGGTTCAACCTTTCTCATAAAGTGATTTATTCAGAAACCATTGCAGGCCTGATCTGAGCATAGGATCGATGACATTGCCACACTGCAACACAGAGGGATTTTACTCCAAGTGAAGGTACCAGGAGAAGCTGAAATTGTGTGAGATGGATAGTTTGCACATCGGAGAACAGAGAAGAATAACTTCCGGAAGCCTCCAAAGAAGAAATTAGAAGGTACTGGGGATCCTTATGCCTATAGGGTATATAAATGTAGGAACATTTCTCATTATGTCACCATTTTTGTGGTTTATGAAGTCACCCAAGTTCTCCAAGGGATTTAACGCCTCATAACTCACAGACATGCCATTTGTGCATGTGTATGCATGCATACATATGTGCATATATATGCAATCCATATGCAAGTTGTTCATTGCTTGCCTTTATGGCACTGAGGAGCAGCTGTGGACACGTCTCTGAGAGGCAACTGCTCCCCTGCTCTCCTCAGGACCATGCCTTGCCCTGCGTGACGACTCGTGTCGATGAGGACGGGCTGATCCCACTCGGGTCAAGCAGAATGGGCCAGCAAACTTTGACTACAATGCCCAGCAACTTGGACCAGCAGCATCAACAGCCCCTGTAGTTTGTCTTGTGCTGAGAGCTTGCTCTTTCCACACAGACTTGGGAAGAGGGTTGTGTGACTCCATCACAACTGGTTCTTTCTTAATTTAAGAGGCCTCCACAATGCTGTCATGTGGTAGGAAGGATATTCATCTCCCTTCATCACTGTTTGCTCTTTGTAAACTGGATCCATCTCTCAGCAACCTCCATACCTTAGCAATAACTGAAATTGTCTATAGGAACACCGGGCCTAAAAACACTTTTAGCTTAGTGACAGTGCTTGAAAAGTCCTGCCTGCTCTATGCCAGCAGTGATGGTGAGTACCCAAAGGTTTGGAGTTTGTGTTGAATACGCACTGAGTGGACAGATGCCTACATGAACCAGGACTGCACTAGGGCTCCTGGAACTTCCAAATCATTCCGTGGTGCTCCTGACATGCTTGGTTCCCAAAGCAGAAATGGAGATGAAAACAAGATACCAAACACTGAGCACGCTGCAGATTCAGGGCCAGAGTCAGGTTTATTCATCATTCAGACTAGTGGCTGACAGATCAAGGTTGTGTTTTTCCAGCTCTGGAGCTCTTACAATGTTACTGGCATGACCTGGGACAGTCCAAAGAACATATGCTGAATACAAGGGGCTTCATAAAGTTAATCAAGCAGAGGTGTTTTCTAAGATGAAGAAATGCCCTGACCTTGTCCCAGTCAGGCCCAGTTGGAAGGGCAAAGGCACAAGGACTTCCAATCATTGACACCTTCCGTGAAGATTAGGGTATTTCAGAGAAACTGAGTTACTATAATGATGATACTTACATGACTATCAAATTTTCCTTCATGGCAAAATTCAGTTTTTGAATGATTAATAACAGAAGGATCACAGACGTTTCTTTCTAGCCTTTTTATCTTTCAAGCTGCCAGCTTTCAATGAAAACTTGTTAGGTTATTTTTGATAAAGAGAACTCCCACAGCCTCTCTCACAAACAGAATAGCAAATCCTTTTGATAAAGCACTGTGGGATCACACACCTGACAGCTGCTTTTTAGCAGCTTTTGGAATTGTTTGGACAAATCAGATAAATAATTCAATTTAACTCCTCTGCAAGAGATGATATCAGTGTAATTCTGAGACGGGGCACAGTTCCATTTTAAATCAGAGCCAGAAGCACATTAAACCCTGTCTTCCCTTCCCTGCCTACCCTTCTTATTAATTAATTACTAATTTAAACTGTGAGGGATTCACATTATCCATGTTTGAAATTTGTTTAATTCTGAAAAAAAGAAAAAAAAACCATTTCGTTATAGCCTGGCTAGCTGATGACGTTTTATAAGTCAACCCATAAAGAGAGGGCAAGCGTGTCTGAAGGGCTGTATCGTTTGGGTGTTCACTGCTTTTGGCTAACTGACAAACTTACCTTTTAGAGTAACCCTGCCTGACCTGTGTCTGTTTTACCAAAGAAACCAACAGCTTCTTTCACCAGGGGGGACTACTGATAAAGTCTAGGATTTTAATAACACTGAATGCCACTTGAGCATCTTCTCACTGGGATGGATAACCCCCCTTACCCCCAAAGAATAAGGCATGAGATGGTGGGGAAAATTTTGCTGTGAAGAGAATCAAAATGGGGAGTAAAGAAAAACAGAAAAAGAGGTGAAAAACAGGGCAGAGAGAAAAATGAGCAGAAAAATAAATATTCCCATGACAAAATGCAGCATGTCTATGAACATGGGTGTGCATGACATCTACTAATATTTTTTTAGCTCTGGAGGAGCTATGCCTAACTTAAAGCAAAGTCCCCTGTTCAGCAAGGGAATAATCATCCTTCCCTTCCAAGATAAAAGAAAGCCTTAAAATTTTCAAAGAAAGAAATTTCATGAACTCCCTTTACTAAAAATAAGTAAAATTCTTTTTTTTTATTATTTACTAGTTTTGTCCTTTACAAGTGTTGAAGCAGATTGCATCTGAAAGTACCAGTTCAGTAAAGCTCTTAAATTTAAGCACGCCCTGCGGGTTCTGACTTTGGTTTGCCCCTGAAAAACCCAGCTATGGGCAGGGTGAGGCTGCTTGCAGAAAGTAGCTGGCTGGAAGTGGCTCTGTTTCTGCTCAGTTGGTGTCACTTTTTAATGCTCATCTGCTCCAGACTGAGGTGAAACTACCTTGTTTTGGATTTCTAGGGTTTGCTCTCTCTGCTTTGCGCTGTGGGGTAAGATGATTAAGTCAAGTGGGTTCATGAGCACCTTCACTTCAAATCCTCTTCAGCTTAACAGTCAAAAAAGCTTACTTTTTACTATTCAGAGAAGAATGTAAGGTAAATGCAG
>JAUBNY010000359.1:3467562-3481839 GCA_032275445.1 Crypturellus soui | reverse complement strand
ACTTCAAATCCTCTTCAGCTTAACAGTCAAAAAAGCTTACTTTTTACTATTCAGAGAAGAATGTAAGGTAAATGCAGTACCCTCATCAAAACTTCCATTTTAGCTATGCCTTGGGGGCTCTGTGCATCGCATTGAAAATATACAGGATATGTCACACACAGAAATACTCTGCTTTGCAGCTCTACTGCAACTTTAGAACTAAAGTAATCAGCTTCTGATTTGGAGAACAGTGTTAGGTTTAAGCGTAGGAATAAACCATGGTTCCCCCACCCACATAGCTGCCACCTGGAGAAAAGTTGGACAGACAAGTGCTCCAGTGTGGCCTTACGAAATGTTAATATCCTCTCTTCTCTCTGGAAGGACCACAGGGAATAATCCTGTTTCACTACCTAGAAATATGCAACCGAATTAATGTTAATCATGAGTTGGCTGGTCCCATTGTGAGCTCTTTTCATCGATGTAACCCTGCCACTGGTTGTGTGATTCAGAATTTATTCTGAAATATCTCCTTCTTTAAAGAAGTTAGCCACTAATGAGCACTGACACTTTGCTTCAGTGCTACTTTTGATATCATTTGCATTCTTGCTCAGTTGCTTTTAGTTCTCCCTATAGCATCAGAGCTCTATAGGCAACGCAGACAGACTTGGGTGTCTTAGTATTTTTTAAAGTATCCAGGGGATACTGAAGCACGGGAAGGCCGAGAAGACCTTGTACTTGCAGGAGAAAGCTATAGTATGGAAAGTATAGTATAGTATAGTATGGTATAGAAAGTGATAGTAGAGATGAGAGCTGAAGGAAAGCAGGCCAGGAAAGAGCAGCAGGGAAGTGTTTGAACAAGGGTCTTTGCTTCAGCTAAGTGGAGGGGAGAGTGTTGTTGCAGTGAAAGGACTGTTAAAAATACAAAGTGCAGACTCTCTGGGGCCTCAGATGTTGTTTTACTCCGTGAAACATGATTTCGTATTTTTAAATAGCTGTCGTGCTTGTTAGTTTAATTTATCCCTTCTCAGCTGCAGACTACAACGTTTTACGAGCCTGACTGAGGACATTTGCACACAGGCTGCACGGCTCTGCCGCAGCCCTGCTGGAGTCGGGCTGTGCTAAGCCGGGGTCGTATTTTGCACTGAGTTAGACCCCAGCTGCTTGCTCACATCAGGACAGAGCCCAGTGCAAAGCCCTCAGGTTACTCAGCTCTTTAAACAGGGCTTCAGAGAGGAAACACCTTGAGACCAGCTTGCAGTGTGTGTTCTCTGCCTGGGGAGTGATGCTACTGGGTTGTCCCTGGACATTGTGCCTTTCTTTTTGATTTTGTCCGGCAATTTTGCTTGCTGCCAGCTTTTGGGGGTGGTCTGATAATCAGCTCAGCCTTAAAAACTGACTGAAAACTGTCTCTGGTACCCTCAAAGTCTGAATCACGGGAGGGGATGAAGGCAGAAAGAAGCACTATGGGTTTGTGTCAGGACCAGGTTAGACAGATATTCTTCCTGGGTTTCAAATGGTGTCTAGAAATGTGGATAGGGCTATGTTTGTACAAAAAACAGCAAAGAAAATAGCATTAATTGTTAATTTTATGTTAATATTAATGTAATTGTTAATGAACTACAATAGCAGGGGAGCAGAGCCAAGTGAGCTTGTAACCCCCGCCTGGATACACACAACTGCATGAACCAAGCAGCTTGCATCCACATTAGGGCATCCAAGATGTATCTGTATTAGTTTCTACGCTGTGAGGTACACTGAATGTTTTGTCCCATGTTGCCCTGGAAGGCCAAGGCTGAGTCTTGACCTTTGATTCTCAAATCCCAGTTTATATCCTTCCTTCTGATAATGTGCTAGCTGTTTGTTACTTTTTAAGGGAGTCAACACAACTCTTGGAAGTTACTCTGCTGAACTTCACTTTCCTCAGGCAGATGAGAATGATGGGAAGAAGTACTCACTGCCTTGGACTTCCTGCGCACAAAATGATTGCCCATATACTTGCTTGGGCAGGTTTGCAAATGAGCTGAATCTGTCCTGAAGCACAGAGCATGGAGCATATAAAAGCTTTTCTCAAGAAAGAGTCATAGCTCGAGATGCAGGAACGCCACAGGCTGTGACCGAGTCTAATCAGAAGAGCAGACGAGAAGTTCTCCCAGGGCTGTGCCTGGCGGAGGCCTGCTTCTGACCTCGGCTTTCATCAGCTGCAAAGTCTCTGAACACAAGTCTATGACTTGTTTCCAGGGGGTGTAGGGTTAGACACAGAGGAGCCAGGATTGTTGACGCTGATCAATAATCTGGCTGTCAGTTCCTACGTTTTTGTAAAGCATACACTGCATTATGCAAAGCAGAAGCAGATCTTTTTGTAGTACATGGGAGGGCTTTACAGGGAGCCTTCCGCCGAGCAGACACAGGCAGGAGGTATCTGGAAATCTGGAAGGCATGAGAATGAAACGATGACTGATAGAGAAAGAGCGACCGCAGGAGACATCTGTAACCCTAACCACATGAGAGACCCAGAGGCAACTTCAAAACCACTAGTACAGCCATTCTAGGACAGCTTCATTGAAGCAACATGCTACAGAAATATCATTCAGGGCTTTGTATTGATATAGGATGGTGACTGCAATGTAAGGAGAACAACCCATCTGGACTGAATGAAGGGATAAACATAGAGTGGTTTTATGTACTTGTGTCAATGCCAAGGCTCTAGAGGCAGTTGTCTGAGCTGCTATTGTTTTGAGTCATTTTGACCTTGGTTGAATCCCCTTTGCTCTCATGCCACTGAGAAATCAATTTCAAGGCCCAGAGATCACAGGGATAGAAATGAAGTTCAACAGATTTCATGTTTACAAAGTAAAGGTGAAAAGCTCTGAAAGCATGAAAGCTGCTAAAATGCAGTGAAAACTTAATGATACCTTGGAATCTTTCCAATTTAATGGAGATATTCCAGTATCATCCACTTATCAATAATAAGATATTTTGATGTAGCCTCTTGGAATTAGGGAAAAAAAATATGTAAAGCATGGTTTAGGAAAGAAACCCTTCCATCTCCAAATTACTTGGATCTTTAGCTAAGCATAGCAAGAGCAACAAGTTTGTTTGCATGTCAGGTGAAACCACAGCTCTCCAAGGACAGAAAAATGAACGCTGTCTCTAGCTTGCATTCATTCCCAAGGGCTTAGTGGAAAGAGTGGGAAATAAATCTTTGTTAAGTAGCTTTTTAGTCTGCAATGTCATTCATTCCACCATTAAAAAATAGCTCACTGAAATGACTGCCTTTAGGTGATTTTTTTTTTTGTTTAGCTTTTATGATCTGGTCCACAAATGATAGGGGAACGGCATCTTGCACGCTGCCGCAAGCTGACGGCAGAAGTGTATTTAACATGGGCTTTAGGTGAACTCTTCAAGCAAGAGGTGAGATGACCATCGGGGAGACGTGGTGCTGTGCCTGCATGGACCAGCTCTGCTGCTCCTGCAGAAGGTCCCATGCACCAGGCCTCCTTGGAGAAGCTGTCCCACACTGTGCTCTAAGAGGCCGTGTCACCCTACACACAACATCTGCTCAGGAATCCTTTAGCACCACACAGCTACTCATAGGGACCCTCCAGTAATTAAGGGATAGCTGGATAGAGTATGTAGCTGGTCGATAGTTTTGCTAAACAGCCTGTCCTTGGAAGAAGGCTACATAATGGATGAGTGTCAGCAGGTCAGGAGCTAGAAACAGATTTTGTCTTGCTGGGAAAATTTATGTTTACCTATCATTCATTAGGTGTCCCAGATGGAAGCCGCCAGGCAGGAGGATGGGGAGGGAGATCACTACAGAACAAAGCCCACAGAAACAGGAATATTAGCAAATGGTTATTTGCTTTTTACTCCTTTGTTTCATGTCTGTTTGAGTATATTCCGATGGAAAATGCCATGATCCCTCATAAAAAAAAATGCAAGTTTTTTTTTCTGTCACATTAACTTAGGCATCCTGCAGGTGGTACTTCTGGGACAGCTGCTGGGATAACCCCACCAAGGAGACACCTCACAACCTTTTCAGCATGGTCACTTGGAATATAAAAACAAATCCGATCCACGAAGAGAAATTTTTTATTTCCTTTCCAGCTTAATCCTGGAGCTCCCTACTGTTTTAAGATGCTTTCACATACTCATTTTCTATGGGCATTTTTCAGCCACAGCAAGTAACAAAATTAAAAGGAGAGTCTTCTCCAGTGCAATTATAAATGGGTTTATGAGCTACAATGCTCATTTTCTGTGGATTATAGGTGAGATATTGCAAAGGAAACTTCCACAGTGACTCATTAGAGAAAAACTCATTTGAATTTTTATAGAATTCAAACATATTTTTTACTAATCTGTGGATCATTATAGTATTTTGCTCAAGAAAATATGATGGCAGGGAAGGTATGTGGGATGAAGCCAGCCAGGGTGTGCAGCGCTGAGATGCAAGATGACAGTAGCTGGGGGGTACAGGGCTAATACTGGAATTAACTGAACCAGCTGTGGAGGAATGCAAGCAAAAAATGCCTTGCTCCAGCCACGATGGTGAGATCTCAGACACCTTCTAAACCTAAACAGTAATTATTAGCTTTGGTCATGTTTGTTTGTTTGTTTGTTTTCCCCTCAATTCTTGCTGTCATAAATGACCAGGCCCTTTTGTGCCAGTGTTCTTGCCTACAGAAATCCCCTGCCCGGTGCCGATTTGGCCCGCACCTACACACAGCTCACAGGCCCAGCAGCGAGCTGGGTGATTTTCCCAGTGCCCTCCTGAGCGCAGGCCGTGCTCTGGGGTGCCCATGTGCTTTTCCTGGGAGTTGTTTCTGCCTGCGGCTGAGATCAGGGGTCATTTCCCCAAGTGCCGACCAACGCCACAACTCCATGCAGTTCCAAACTCACCAGCAGTTCCCATTGTAACCTAAAAAGCAGAAACTGGTCCATCTTGGATTAATGCATCCCACTGTGAAGTAGAGATCTGAAATAGGCATAAATGCGCATTTCTCCACAGCAAGTATAAAGGCAGCCCGTAGCTGTTACCTCAGGAGTATACATCTAACTTCTCCATACTGAAATTTAGGTGGAATGAATCCTTCACTGGTGACAAAGTCAAGTAAAGAACTGAGGCAGGGGAACCACAGTGCTGTCCCCTCACTCTGTAATGTCTCTGAACCCCCTGTATGTGGGAGGCAGGAGACAGCAAAGAGAGGTGGTAGAAGCTCCTTGAGCAGCCTGGTCCTATCTGCTGTAGAAACCCATGCCCAGGCACTCCGATAGAGACCGGTGTGCAGACAGGCGAGTGTGACCATCATGAGGTTGCCCCAACCGAGAGACACTTGTGGCATCTCCAGTCACCCCAGGAATGACGGCCAGGAGGGTGAAGGACCTGAGGAACCTCAACATGCACATGCAAAGTTCAGCTGTTTTCCCTGTAAAATATATTTCAGCTGAGCTCAGCATCTGTTCTTGAAGTGAAGAAGTGAGATCAACTTTTGAACAATTCAGAAGGAAAAATGGGGATTTGGATGTTACCAGCTAGTTTGGCCCTCTTTTTTTTTTATGTTGATAATATCAGATTCAGACATTGTGCTATACTACACAGGACTACTAGTGTGGGTGTACCTGTCTCCACCAGATCCTTCACACACAGTTTTTTAATTCTTGCAACATATTAGTGCTATTGCCTTCATTTTACAAATGGAAAATCGAGGTTTATGACAGCAGGGCACAAGGTACTTGTGTTGGTCCTGCATCAGGTGGTCCATGCTATGCCATGAGGGAGCCCTGCGCTGGAATGTAACCAGGTCCTCTTGAGCGGATCCATGAATTGGATGCTCTTGTCAATGCCCCCTGGGCTGTCATTCTGTCACTGACTTTGAGAAAATCCTCTGAGTACCAAATTCAGTCTACAGGTCACTGAAAAATGCATTGCCTTCGGATGAGCAGAACTTTGCAAAAATAAGGCATACGCTCAGCTCTTCTTCTTCCTCACTCCCTGCTGCTAACACAAGTGGAGGGCAGGGAAGGGAGTGGGATGTTAGGGCTGAAATAGAAGGAGGAAAGGCAAAGCTCTCCAGGTTATTATTGTTCTAGTAATTAGAGCTATAGTAATTCCCATTATTCCCAGGTTGCTTACACAGAAGCTGTTTGTGCTCCACAAACCTCGCCAGCTACTCAGAACGGATTTACCTAGTGCAAGGTAATTTGTAACCCGTTGTCTGTGTATTTACTTTGGGCCATACATGCTTTTAAATGGGACTAAAAGTCCTCAAGGGTGGGGGGAGACGGAGCAGGGGGGATTCTGTGCCCTGATGAATTGAAGTGTTGTTTGAAAGCCTCAGACAGGATTCATGATATGGCTTCAAGTTTGGAGGCCGGAGCTAGGAGGGGGAGGGGGAAAAGACGAGCCCTTTAATGAGAAAAGGGTTTTTTTTTTTTTTTTGCTTCCAATTTTAATTATCACAAAAACCTCCAGCCCATTCACGCTGCTGAGAATACAGTTAGGCTCTCAGCTGAGGGCTGCATTTATTAAAATTCACCCGTTAGGCTGGGAATGTGGGCTGGTTTCTGTAGTGGTGTCACCGCCGGTGTTACGGGTCTCCTGGTTCTCACATTACGCACCACGGACTCCTCCATTCCGCATTAGCAAGGCCCAATTAAACCAAGCAGTTGATTAAACAAGCCAATCAGGATAATTAGTTTAATCAGATTCCCTTGGTAGTCAGCACTGAACCGCTCGTAAAAGGCAGCCGAAGAATGAAGTGCACCTACTTAAGCTCCTATTTTATTTTATTTTTTTTTTATGCCTGAAGTAATTAGAATTACCCATTGCGAGTCGCAGATCCAAAGGCCCCAACCAGGGCGCGGGGGAGGACGATTAGCGAAGGCGATGATGTGTGAAGCAAACAGAGACAGGGACAGGATGTGTGGCAAACAAATGGAGAGGAGGCAGAGCGGGGCGCGATGCTCGGCCTCTCCGTGACGCCGCTGCCCCGTCTCGAGCGGCTGCCGACGTGGGAAGAGAGGGCCGTGTTGTTCCTTGTTTCCGCTGGCATCCCCAAAACCCTGCGCTGCACATGGAAAGCACAGGCTAGGGATGCTGGTACACCCCGTGCCAGCCCATTTGATGCTGCTCACTGCTGACGGCATTTCATGCTGGCTCGCTCTGCTTCATTTGTACCAGTTTGGGGTTCCATTCTTTCTGGGCTCTGCTTGGCCACTGCTGTGGGCAGGGGACAGCCAACAGCCCCACCGGGTCAGGTCAGTCCCATCCCACAGTCCTTCTCCTGAGTCTGCAGGACAGGAGCAGCAAGACCCGGGAATATCATTTTCTGCCATGGGGCCCTTTGATGCTGAGAGGCACATTCAGATTTCACAGAAAATGTTTTTGCTTTGACAAGTGCTACACCTCTCACTTCAACTCGGTAATTTTAACTGCCTGTCAGATGGTGTAATAGCACAGAAAAAAAAAAGAAAAAAAGCTGGAGCTGAATATTTTGTAGTGTCTTTTGTCTCACTAAACAATTCCAGGATTTTTGACTGTGTGTGACTACTTGGCATAAAATTAAATCACACTCAGCTGTTTTTATAAGATACACACCGTGGCCGGGAGAGGACTAAGGAGACATGGATTTGGGTTCTTTTGCCACAAAACTGCTTTCTGACAGCAGCCAGGTCACCTTCCTTCTACGTGTTTTTTTCTTGCCTACTATGAAAAAGAATACTGGGATGCTTACCCCTGACTAATGTGCTTTGCCATCTCCTAATGAGAACGGGGGTCATGAAGATCAGGTATTGCAAAAGTTCCCTCTCACAGAGCCATTGCTGCAGAACATCGTGGATCCTAAGTCTGCACGGGCTCAAAAAGCAATGAGACAGATTCACCAGGATTAATAGGTACGAAGATGCCATCTCCAGCCCATGAAGGCATAGAAAGAATACAGAGCACTCAGACCAGGTCAGACCACAGACCCAGCTGCTCTACCTTCTCTCCAACAACATTTGAAGTGGGAGGGAAGGGAACAGGTACAGGCTAACTGTGAAGTGATGCTACCCCAGAATATCCTTCCACCTGACGTATTGATGTGACTTCGGACTTCGTGGGTTTTTTGAGAGTGATATGCTTTTTCTGAATAGTCCCCAGTGAATTTTTCTCATTTCTGAATGCTTTCTAAACTCACTTTCCATTGCGCCTGCAGTAAGGAGTTCCACAACTGAATCATATGTGGGCAGGAAGATTGTTTGCTTTAGTTTTTGATGAGATCAAACCTGAGAGTTTCTTTCATGCCTTAGCCCATGGATTGAAGCCATTCTCTACCTCTGTCCATTCCCTCTGTATATGTCCTCCCCTTCTACTATATCCTGTATGAAATGGGCATACCCAAACTGCTTATATTGTTCAAGATGTGGGTGCTGTACAGATTCATGCAAATGAATATTATAGTGCACTTTTCTATTATGTTCTTACTGATTTTTTGGAAAGAGACTGTACTCTTGACCTCTAGTGTGGCAGTTTCACAAGTTAACTCTGCAACAAGCATATGTTGATCATCTGTGATTATCCTGAGGAGAAATTCAGAGATGGACCAACAAGCTCTTGCCTTTGGGACTACATGTTATAAGCGAGATGTTGCCCCAAAAAACGCATCCAGACTTACCTATCATGTCTGTTTACGCTAAGGTCGTTGTTTTTCAGTGTGCTAAATTAGTGTTTTTCAATGTGCTCCAGAATGGAGAAGAAAAGGAAGAATATGACAATATACCCATATTCTTGCTCTTTTCTTTGTCTGCAGAAATCCCTGAGGCCATCAATCTTGAATCTCTAATACTCTCCTAGATTGGTACTTCTTTCAGTTGAAGCCTCATCCAATCTAATCTCACCACATACAGCATCTATAAAGATTTCCCACTATATTTAATGAGTAGCTAAGGCCTGTCACCCCCTAAGTGTTATAAGGAAAGTTCTCTGAAATAGGCATTTTATACTCTCGGAGCTCATTGTTTCCTCAAGCAATAAATTTCAGAACTATATCAAATACATTAAGCACAGCCATTCTTGCGAAGCACTTACAGTAATTACTTTTACCTAATACAAAACAGTGTAGCTCTCAGAACAGTTAGCTTCCCCAGCAGCTCTTATGAATCCACAGGTGAAAAGAATCTGGCATCACCAGACTGATTATTGGAAGCTGATGGAGCTTCCAATAATCAGTCTGGTGATGCCAAATGGAGAAATTAAACACTCAGGACTTGTTCCAGCATGGAAGTCATACTTCTCAAAACGGACAGCATCCGTCCTTGGTGCTGACACTGAGTGTCATGGACAGGCTCACTCCTGTGCTGCTCCAGGCTGACTTCTTGCATACACATTACACACATGTGGCCCTAGGTGTTCCCAGGACATAAATGGGATAAGTGGAGAAAACCCAGAAGAGTAGCGAGGAATATTTAAGGGTACAAAGCCTCTTGAAATAGGGCTGCAGGGCTCTGAAGAACAAGAGGAATCAAATCTGAGCTGTCCTCATCCATTTTACCTTTTGGACACAGTCCCTGGAGAGACCCATTCTCAGGACTATATCTTGTCTTGATTTCAGATAGAGCCGGTTGGATAGTCTGAATCAGGCCAGGCTTCGTAGACTTCTATTTATCTGCGTAGATGTACCCAGAAAAAAAGGCTCAAGATATGGGATAGCAGGTGATGCAAATGGTCATAAGGGAAAGAAAAATGTTTGTCTACTGAGAGTGCTTTGCTTTGACCAGGTAGATATCATCTCCGGATCTTCGGATGGATCCAAAGGTTGTTAGTTTTCTTAATGAACAGGGAAAATTGAGGGCACAAGTAACACCATGAAAACAGATGACTTCATTAAATGTTGACTGAGTTGATGTTATTTTTCCCCCTAGGAGGCCAATGGATTTCATCAGGAAGCAGGAAATAGCTTAGAGAACAGCTACAAGGTTTCATTCCAGGTGAAGCTGGCCCAAGAATGAGTGGTGGAGCTGGGGACACAACCTCTGTGTGTCTGGGAACAGGGACAGCGGGAGGTCACAGAAGAAAAGGCCCAGTGGCAATATGCCTATAGCCTCAGCCCTAGCACTTACAGCATTTAAATGTGCAGATATTACAGGGCGCATATCTAAAGGGACAAAGCAAAGAGGTGCCTCAAAGGTCTTAGGAAAGCAGGTCCACAAGCACAATATTCTGCAGAGAGATCTTGAAAACTCTCCTGTTACTAGACAGTTTAAGCTATTCTTCATATAGTCTCCAACATTTATGTAGCATCCGAGTGAAGTTTTTTGGACTGACCTTTTAAACTCTTCAGTGCTTACGTGTCTCTGACACTGGGGATTTTCCCTCTGGTGGTTATAGAAATGATGATCAAAAAAAACCCTTGAAATCTGAATCCATCCTAATTCCTTGCACTGTCCCAGTCTAGGTTTTGGTTCTGTGTTTAAAATCAATTTTAAATCTCCCAGTGCTCCCTTTGAAAACACTCGCGAAATCCTCCGTCCCTGGAACAATGACAGGGGACGAGGAACATCTGCGCTGGAATGGCTGTAGCAGGCGTGCTGTACAGTACGTCGTGTCAGCTTCACAAACTGCCTTTAATCCCACGACCGTGCCGAGTTCCACCCGCACGAAGGCAACTGCCTATGTGGCAGTGCTTGCAAGCCATTGCCGACCTTGTCCTTGCAGCCCACAATGTAGACGAGATATCTGCGATGCCGAGAGAATGAAATGCTTCAGTTTTACATGAAAAAGGGTATTCAGGCTTCTAGGCCCAGGAGTACAAATTATTAATCACTCCTCGCAAGGAATCTGCAGATGGATGTTTAACACTATTCACGGGCGACATAACTGCAAAATCAATTAGTTCACTTTGTCCTGCCCTGAGGCTGTCTGGCAGACAATAGCAATGTCTTGTGCAAACGCTTTTATAAAGAAGACACAGGGGGAAGGAACCACAAAGGCCATTGGTTCTAACGAGCAATTAGGAAAGTGTGCAGGGCTTTCTGTCTTTTCTTTCCTTCTTCCCCCTTTCTTTCTTCAATTCATTCCGAGGCTCTAATTCTGAAAATGATGCTTTTCTTCCGGACTTCCTGTTTGTCAAATGAAGTGCTAATCAGCAGCTTACAGCTCTCCAGCCAGCAAGGGGAGGATGAGGTAAGAATGAGTTGGGGAAAGTGGAGAGCCTGGGGAACAATGCATGGAAAACAATGCTCACTTATACTCTTCAGGCCTTCTGGTCAATGGGGGCTGCATGCAACTCCCAGGAAAAATAACCTCCCTGAAAAAACCTTGCTCCGGGCATTCAGAGAAAGCCCCTTTCTTGCTCCAGGGAAGGCCATGGGTGCTACCTAACTGAGTGTGATCCTCGATCAATATGTCAAATTGCAGCCAGCAGTGAGCCCTTCCTTGGCCTTCCCCAGCTGCCTAGATAGCCAGAAAATAGAGAAATGCAACCCTGACCCCAGGGTGGTCCTGTTTGCCCCCTGGAGAGTCTCTTTCCATTTTGGACAGCGGGAGGCTCCTAACACAGACACCTTACCTGAGCGCCTCAGATTAGCTGAGAGGGATGCAGGCTTGGCCGAGCTTCTCCACCTCCAACTTTCTTCGGAAAAAAAAAAACATTGAGAAAAGCCCTGAGAAGTCTCTGCTGAGGACAGGTCTTGCTCACATACCACAGGAAACCAGTGCTACACCAGAGCTAGCTAATTGGAGAGCAAGGAGCAGGCTGCACTGAGGGTTTTCTTTTGAGAACAGACCCACCAGGGGAAAAATGCCATGAAGAGATGAGATGAATGATGTATCTATCTCACCCCTAGGAAAAGCAGTCTTCATGATCCCCAACCATTACCTTTGGGATCCCACTGGACTGTGAGTTTCAGGAACCTATGAGGGCTCCTGGAAGCTGGTAGAACCAGCTCCACCAAAGTGGTCCTGAACCTTGATTTATTTAGGTATCATGGCAATATAAATCTCTGAAATAGTGCCTGAAATGACCAGGCATTTTTGATACGCTCCATGCACTCAAAATGGGGATCAGGATCCCTTACGGTGCTGGCAGCCATACAGTCATAAGATGTTACAAATTTCTGCAAAGATGTTACCAACCAGCTTCTGCAATAGATTTTTTTATCGCAACAGATGAATATTTTTCACACACACACACAAAATGCTGTGGAAGTCTGGTGTTAGTCATGAAACGCTGGTGCCTGCAGTCATGTGGGTACACCGAAATCTCAGGGTTTCCTCTGAGAAAAGCTGATTTCATGTGTGCCAGAACTGCTCTAGGAACTGATTCAACATGCAGCAATCATATGCTGCTTTTTACCTATCCAAGCGGTTGCATGACAGCTTGCTCATCTTAATTTGATTATTCTATTGATACTCAAGGATGCACATAGTGGTTGAAACTGTACTAATAACTTGGCAAGTGGGGCTAGTCTCAAGCTTCTAGGCTATGGGTTTAAGGCTAAGCCCTCATTTGGGATACTTATCTAGGCACTTCCTCACCTGCAAGACCCTATGCTGAACTGCAGCAAGCAGGATTGAAACTACGGATAGTCTTGTAGTCTTTTCTGCTTTGCTTGTACTAAAGATTGCTTAATCCCACCATCAGATACCCGCAAGCACTGGATCATATAAAACCTGTGTGTTTACTCGTGTGTTGCCAGCAATGTTTGTTTGTTTTCCCTAAGCCTTCTTGCGGTTGATGGCTGGATTTGCTGTACACAAGCAGTTAAAATCACACAAATATTATTTACACGAAGCTTGAGCAATCTATGCAGCCATCTGGAACGCGTGTTCCTGACCAATCCCTGCTGGCATCACCTTACTCTGAAGGTATACGTGCTCTCCATGTGGCCACCTGGTTAGTAGGGCTGGTTATTTGAGTTGTGGTTTCTGGACAGATATGTTAATAGTACATTTGCACTTTTTTTCGCCTGGTTTGGCTTCCTACTGAGTGAACTCTGCTGTTTGTCAAGTGACTGCCTGGTGGTTTGTATGAAATTCGTAGGTAATTTCAATGTCACTCCTCTTGTAGAAATGACTCCTTAGGCAGAATCTGCTCTCACCATTGGTGTTAGCTAGGAGCATCAGTAAGACGGGTACCAACCTGCATATTGCTAAGTCCAAGGCCTCAGCTGCCTAAAGCAGATGAACTACACGGAATTTGCTGTTTCAATGTGTGTGTCTCGTAATGCTCTAAGAATGCTTATTGCTGTTATTTCTTCAAGGACACCTTTATTGTACCTGTCTCTTTCACTCCCACTGTGCGGTAGTCACATTTCACGGAATCACAGAATGGTTGAAGCTGGAAGGAAGGGACCTCTAGAGATCATCTAGTCCAAGCCCCCTGCTCAAGCAGGGACACCTAGAGCATGTGGCACAGGGTCACATCCTGGTGAGTTTTGAAATTAATTCATTTATTCTTGCAATCTCTATGTCAGATAAGGACATGTTATTTGCCCATTTTACTAGGCAGAGACCTGTGAGAAAAGTTTTCAATAATTCTTATGAGTGCAGCCAGGCAGATTTTCCTGTGCAAATATTCAGTTGGCTGACAATGCCCTTTTGATCAGCTGACGCTGTCTGTGATCTTGAGTTAGGGGTGAGTAATGTCTTAAGAAAACAACAACAATCAAACTCTGAAAAGAGTTTGACATTCATCATCCTTATTTTTTAAAAAGGAGGACGAAAACATTCAAACTGAATGAGAAAGAGTTTGAGAGGTTTAAGATTTTTTTTGCTTTTACACCATCCAGCAAAGCCAAAATGTCCATGTTGTGCCAGAGAGGTGGCCGTATTCACCGACGACTACTAAATCTTGTTGCTTCCCTTATCTGGTCCCAGTGCTCATTGGCCTCACTGCGTGTTGGTTCAGAGAGCATCCCCAGGATGGGGATGAGCCCTAAGCATCAGCGCCAGCACACGGATTGGGGCAGATGGGAATGAGCAGCAAGGTCAGCTTGGAACAAGACCTTCAGTGTCATCTCATAGCTAGACACACCTTTGGACACCCTTACAAAATCTTCCATTTTTTTCCCTTCACTTGAAAACTCTAAAACTGTGGACTCTTTTCTAAGTCATCTGAAATCTTTTATTAGTGAACCTATAGAGCCGAAGTTATTTCACCTAAATGCTAGGTAGTAGGCATCTAAATACTCCTAAAAATAAGTAGTAGCGTTTATTTCAAAGTAACCAGAAGACCTGAAGCACGGGAAGATCCTGAGCAGTGATCTTCTAAATCTTAGGTTATCCCCGTAACCATCAATCATTCTTCTAGCCCGTCCAGT
>JAUBNY010000359.1:3375077-3386622 GCA_032275445.1 Crypturellus soui | reverse complement strand
CACTCCTATGTAGGAGTTCCTGTCAAGAATGAATTATCCTAAGTCAGATTTGCACCATAGGCAATGGTGTCTGCAAGTGGTGGACCAAAAGTATCAGGGTAAATCTGTTCTCAGATCCCACAGCGTCTTACTAGAGCCAGCCCATGTTCCCCTGATCCAGTGCTGCTCTTTTGGGAGCAACCTTTTCACCGAGAGAGGAGGCAAGGTGAAGTAGGAGCAGATGGGAGCTACTCTATATTCCCTGGTTCTACCATTGAGAGGAGGCAAGAGCAAAGCAAGGAAAACATTTCTAAACACATTCTGTAGGCTTGGGTGAAGCAACAGCAGTGTGAAAAACCCGTTAGTGGAGAGTTTCCATGTACGTGCACGCAAGCGTGTCTGTGCTGCGTGCATGAAGCCTTCCAGATGGACTAGATGATCTCTTGAGGTCCCTTCCAACCTCAACCATTCTGTGATTCTTTCTAAAGCTCCTCAGATAACTGCAGAAAGCATGAAGCTTCACAGGCCTTGCTGAATTAAGGCCTCTAAATTTTTCCCTGAAGCATAGCTGTGGGTTCAGTAATTTATAGTTTCATGTTAAGATACTTATGAACTATCTGGGCTGGCTTTTATGACTAAAGCCGTTTAATGTTGTAAACGTTTATATATATTTCTCCCCTTTGAATCTTCCACTCTCCTAACAAATTACACTGCCTGGGCTACCAGCTTAAGCAATTAAAATCCTTGGTCCTTAGCAGCGCCCTGAATAGAAAATCCCACTTGATTTAAACACTTACAGTTGCCTAGTCATAACGATGACCCTAAGAATAGTTGCTTTAGACTAACACTCTCCTTAAAAAAAGATGCCCTTATTAAGGCATTTGGAAGTGAGTACAGTCTTTTCTGTCCTCTCTCAGGTTTTGTGCAGCCAAATCCCAACCTACATTACGTCACCTAGCCTCGCGTTTGATGTAAGCCAGGGTGGGATCTGGCGGATCGCCTGTCTTATAAACACGGAAGGCCTGGGAGCTCTCTTCCCGCTCAGACCTGGGCTGATGGCGCTGTGCTGTTCAGATATTACTCATATCGGACAAAGAGATTGATGCTCAGGACAACTACGTGACAGCACCTGCAGGCCCCTGAGACCCACCAGATCGACAGAGTCAAAAAGTCCACAAGTAAAACTGTCAGGTTATTACCTTCCTACCACGTCCACAACAAGAAAGGTAATCAAGGGTAAACTGTCTTTGCTTTTGAATATTTACCCTGTTTAAAAGAATGACATCAACACAATCTTGCGCAGTTGAGAAACTTTACACATTCCAGATCAAATGGGATTTATATACAACATATTTGTATTATCAAATCATGGATTTCAGTTGCCTTTGGGATAATAGGCATATCCAATCCTTCGGTGGGAAAACAAGAGCAGGGCAGACAAGGGCAGGGTGCAGCAGAAAAATGGCTCAGGTAACTTGGCAGTTTCTGACACGCACGCACTGGTACGGGATCCGTCAGCAACACTGTGGGCATAGGAGAAGGAACATAGTCCAAGGAAAGAAACGAGGGCAGCTGCTGGCCCAGCACCTCCTCGCTCCAGGCCGGTATCAGACTCTTTTAGCACCTCTACGTGGCCCCAACATCAGTCTCCCTGATCCTCGAGGTCCTTCCAGTTTGGACACTCCTGCCATGGAGGCCCTGTGTGCATCGCTGCAGGGTACTGCGCTCTGGCAAACAAAATTCCACATTTTTTTCATCATTATTTACTCTGAAACATGCGCTTTGGCAAGCACATCCTCTTTATTTCTGTGAAATCCAACTGGAGAAACAGAAGACAAATGAGTATGTCTAATGCTGCAGCACAGTTTAGAAATATGGTCCAGTCTACTCTCTGATGCAAGACTGAACCATTTTTAAACCTTGGCTAGAGATGCTATATTGTCAAATACACATACACAAAGGTCATTAGAGTTCAGTCTGATTTTTTTTCTCTTTCCTAGCAGTTATTTAGATTGGTGTTTGATAAAATTTATTGCTTTCGGCTCAAATTGCATTTACATTTGAGCACAGGATGCCACATGTGCAGCAAAGGAAAACATATTTTCTTCATTTCTAGCTACCTATATTTTAAAAAAAATACTTATTTCTCAGCAAATTTCCAGGAACTTTCCATCGTGATCAAGAGACACTTATCTCCAATCACTTAGAAGATGACATGACTGCACAGTAGGTCATTTTGACCGCATGAGAATATTTAGCCAGGAGGAATAAAGGGGAGGGTTATTCCTCCTGCTTTGGTACATTCTGGACCCAAGAGCTGTGACTATATAATCTGTCCTCCAACGTATTTACATTCCTGAAAATACAGGCAGTTTAAGATGTGTTTTTAGCAATTTGTTGGAGTCTAGTAAAAGGAAAATCTTTTAAAGAATATGCTGTTGTAATTCCTATTTATTTTATCTTCCATTTTCCTTTTATGATGAATCGTGAGTGTTGATGTTGAGTCAAAAATAGGACTTTATTGGGACTGCCAGTGGTTCAAAGATGAAAAGGCCTCAAGAGGCTTTTTGTTATCAAATTCCACTTACCGTCCCTGTTGTAACTTTCATCACAGCTGAAGAGATGGTGCCAGACTCTGACTTCACTCCTGAAAGCGCCAGAATACGCCACTGGCGTTGCAACAGAAGGAAAAAGAGTGGAAAGGAGACAGAATTCAACTCAGGTCCTGGGGCGGGAGCAGGGGGAAAGGCTGAAAGGGAAAGAAAATGGGTTTATGCTGCCGCTGAAACCTTCCACTAAGCTTTTGCAGGTGGGGAGGAGGACACTAGTCTCATTCACCCACTCTCCTCTTTCCAACAAGCTGTTTTTGGCCATTTCTCATAATAAATGGGGAAAAATGGGGAAAGTTCCCACTAGGTAGCTGCAAAGTCTACTCTGTGTTTTCTCCAAGCTCCAGCATCTTCTACAACACAAGTCAATACAATTGAACAGTGGCTAAGCAGGTAGCATGTTGCTCTATATTTTCCTGGGCATCCAAGAGTTGAAAAAATCTTATTTTGCAACAACAGCAACAAGAAATCCTGCATTTGTCTATAACCAGAATAATGATGCTAATGATAATATCTTGATGCTCAGTTATATAAGCCAACACCTTCAGGACCAATGAGAATGTCTCAACGCCTCCAGGCTTGGGTACCAATATGGGACACTTCAGAGGAGTTGTTTTTTCAGGTGTGGATGTTCACCACAATCTCAGAATCAGACTGTTTTCCTTCTCCATTTAAGGGTTGCCCAAAATGGAACGTCTCAAATTATTAATCTTTTTGGAAAATCTTGTCGTGTTGTGTTTATTCCCCATTTTTTCCTGATTGTGCAATGGAAATAAGACTGCTTATCCCACCGTGATTTCTCAAAGTACTTTCAGCCACTCCAGCAAAGGCCATTTATGAACAAAACATTATTAGTATTGTGAAATGATGAATAATCAACATGTGCCAGCTATTACCACATGAACTTCTGTCCTGAGGCCCCTTTATACTTGCTAGGTCACTCCAGTTAAAATAAGGTGAATTTAAAGAGCACAGTTCTTGAAGACAGCATGGATGGGTATTCTCATGCAAGAAAAAGAAACCATTTTAGTTTAGTCCACCAGCAGAAGATGCTGCTTAGCAGGAATAACAAGGTCCACACATGGATTTAGTCAAGGATAGTTATTTATGGGACATCTATTCCTTCAGGGCTCTTCTGGAATAGCTTCATGTCTACAGTGGGGGGAAACCCCTGATTAATGTGAGACATCACTGTGCAGAGCATCCTGAAAACAGCTATCATCTCGTGGGTGTCAAGCCAATACTGAACACTGAACTACATTTCATCTAAAATAAAACTGTTCTTCTCTTATATGAAAAAGTCTTGGGGAGTTTTGCAAGATCTCTTGCTGCTTCTATTTCAGATTCCATAAGAACCGAGACAGAGCCTGATGTCCCCCTTGAGGTGGCCAGGGGCTGATGGTGGTGTCAGCTCAGGAATTTCCTGAGCCCTTGAAGTTGTATGTGCGTAACTGCATTTAATAGCTCTTTTATTTTTCCCTCAAACTTTGAATACTTCTTTTTCTCCTTGGCATAATACTTAGTGGCAGTGAATTCTGCAGTGAAGCTAAATGAGGTGGCAAAAACTTTAAAGCTTCTGTGTCATCATTTCATTTGATGTCCTCGAGTTTATAGGTGGCAGAAACAATGACTAAAAATGTCCAGTTCAAACCTCGAGCCACTGCAGTACCCAGACCCTTCTCACTAATTTTATTATCAAGTGGATCATGCTCTAAAAATGGTCACAATGGGGTATCCATTCCTGCAGGCCTTATAGAAAAACTTCCATGACTTCTTTCACTGAGAATTTCTCATGACTTAGCTGTAAACCCTTCAGTTCTGACCCAGACTTCCTTAAAATCACTGGGAGCCTGTGCTTTAAAGCAGGTTTCTGCCTCCTAACAGGATTTTCCCCACTAACTTCATGGAATTAGCCATACAATTTGTCAAGGAACAGACATAATAATAAAATGTATTTGATGGCCAAAATAGGTTTATTTTCCAGGCTTTCTTCTTGCTCCCTGCTGTAGAACTTACTTGCTACTTCATTTTTCAGTACCTGACAGTCAGGGTTTGTTTAAGGCAGCAACCAGAGAGAGACAAAAATCTTTTGTTTGACGCTTATCTCCTTTGCTCTTGCTCTCTCTCTCCTCCTCTCTCTTGTTTGAGATAAGTTCACAGCTAATCAGGAGAGATGTCAGATAAACTTACTGTGAATTGAAATCCCGCAAGGCTGAAAGGAGCACTGTTGCTCCCTTCTCAAGCAGGTATTGTGTTTATACAGTCAAGCGAGCAGGCGATGCAAAAAAGATAATTCCCTCAAAACTTGGCCCATAAACTCTGCAGAGAAAGATAAATGATATTTGATTTTTTTTTTCTCTTGATGTAGAGCCAGCAAAATGCCTCTGATGCAAAGCAGCTATTATGATCTGCTTCCCTGGCCTTGCAAATTCTTTGGATTTAGGGTTGAAGCATCCAGTCATCCCAGGTGCCCTGATCTGGCTCTTCTGCACCGTTTTCACTTCGGGCAGATCATGACATTACTCAACGGTGTCTGCTGCTTGTGTGCTTTTATATAACTGGGAACCCAGCTTCTTTAACATTAATGCAGTAACCCACCTCTTCCCCAATGTGCCTGGGAAGGAAATCTAGCTCTGAGCTTTTTACCCATACAATGAGCATAACGATGAGGTTGTTCTTAGGAACACAGACAGTCAGACAGACATTGCTAATGTTTCACCAGTCCATGCCTCTGTCACCAGTCTCACACCACTAAAATGGGTGAGTTTTGATATCACTGTTGGGGCTATAATAATCATCCGTGGCTAATTGGCAATATGTGTTTTTTACCAATTGGCCAAACTGAGAGGAATTATTTAAACTGGTGATAAGAGGATGAAAGACAATCCTGCCTTCGTGTGAACCCGTGAGTGTTCCAGCAGCAGTTTTGTGTCTGTAATGAGCGGTGACATGGTGTTATTACACCTAAATCCAACTTGTCCTCCTCACTGCACTCAGAAACACAGCACAGGAGGGTGTGTTGGCCCAGATCTGGCTCAGATGTGCACAGGCCAGTAAGCAGAACTCCATGGGAAAGCCAGAAACGCCGGGGGAAAGGTAAAACGCAAAACAGACTTACATTTGCCCTGAGCTGGCATTTACTTCAGCTTTACTGAGCTAAATCATAGACCACGGTTGCCAGCTCCATGGCTTCGCATGTGGCTGTGTCGTTTCTCTATGGTCTGCTCTGCCTTTCAGCAGCCGCTTGTTTTGCAACACTGAATTCTTGTAAAGCCCAGCTAAAGTCAAAACAGGTTCTCCCAGCATAAAAGGATGCCAAGACTCTACTCCGCCTCAGACTAAGATTCAGTCCCTTATTGATTTTCAACTGTCCTTATCTCAGTATTTCTCCAAGTGCTGCAAGACTGCTGAGGGCTGTTTTTCTCTGACTACACATCCAGATACTGCCTGGCCACATACTGTCCTAAAATCAAAGCAAACAGCAGGATTGAAAATATAAATACAGTCCTATCAAGTCATGTGAGGAAAGACTGCCCCAGATCAGATTTAATCCTAGATCCCAAGCACGATGCCCTCCTCTTTCACAGACCCATGAGGTTTGATGCAGGTACCCTGCAAGCGGCTCAGTAAGCAGCGACTCATATTTGGCATCAGTAATAAGCATAATTTAGGTGCATCCTGGAGTTATGACACTTTGTAGCTTTACTGAGGATGCCACTCCATAGCTGAGCAAGGGAGGAGAGTATAAATGTGACATCTATTTTTGCTGCAACTGGAAAATCTCATCGCTTCATGAACTTACTATTCCTAGCTGATGCAGTACCACGGGCTGAGGCTCCTGGGATAAAACACATATATTGGATTGGAATACGGCCAATCTGATTATTTGAAAATTATCTTTAGCAGCCAGTTCCAGAGAGGTGCAGAGCACCTGCCCGTCCCATCGCAGTCAGCGAGTGTGAGGGGCTCTGGACCCGTCCCCCGGGAGAGCAGATCCTTCTCGGCAGACGCAGATCTCTGCTGGCTGGCGCGAGCTGGAACCCATCCCAAGACCTGCACTGCAGATGAGTTTCCATCAAGCATTAGTCATTAAAAGATCATCTCTCCTCTTTCTGACCACATTCGAGATACTGAGCTAGCACACAGAGAGAGAGATCCTATTTATAAGACATTGTGTCATGCGGCTAATTTAAAAATGGTATTTGCCATCGAAAGCAGTAATTTTGTTTCAAGATGCTCGCACGGGGCTCCAGAAGCAAACAACCCCCCCAAATCACAGGCCTATAAACCTCGCTTTGCCTAAAGTAACTTGACAGTGTTGGCGGCAGAACTATTCGGGGCCGGCTATTGAAACACAGCGAGCAGTTCATTATCATTTGTGTTTCCCCGCTAAGCTCTCGCCCCTTTGTAACTCCACTTCAGCGGCGGGATTGAGACGTTCGCGGAGCTGCCAGGTCACTCCTGCTTATCTTTCCCATGACACCCCGTCTCCCAACGAGCCCAGGGCCATGCCGGTGCATTTCCACATAAAGCAATTCTTCTGGCTGAGCGGAGGCATTTCCCCCTCGCTCTGTTCGGGCCCGGCAGCCCGGTTTAAGCGCAGACACTATGACAGATGCGGGCTGGATTTCCCAAGCAGAATAGGGATAGAGGCTGCGGGCTGAATGTTAAATGTACCATGCACCAAACATAAGAACAGACCAAACATGCTTACTAGATTTATACTAATGCTTACTTTCTTGGGCTGGTCAAAGGTTCAGGCACTTATAATGGTTTCCCAAGGCGCGTTGACTGTGACAGATTTTAAAGAAGAGGCTCCTGAAGGAGTTCAAGGCATAAATTGAATTACAGTATGCTTGGCCTGTGGTTGCTAGGGAGATCCCAGAGCCTAGGAGAAAGTTCCTGGTGATTTTTCACTGTTGTTTGAAGGCTGTGAAATTAAGGCTTTGTGCAGCGCTCACCGAGACAAGGCTGCGGCTGGCATTAACCATTGACATCAAGCAGGATTGGCCCGGAGGGGGCAAATTTTTATGAAACAGATATGACAAAGCAGCATTTTGATCAACTCATCGCTCTGTTTAAAAAGGGCCACGTCTGCTTTTATTCGCGGCGAGTGATGGATGTCCCTATTTAACCACATTCAGCTGCGGAGGGCTGAACCTCAGCCCGGGAGCCCAGCCTGCCCTGAACTTTGGGAAGGGCCCGGAGTGGGATCAGGGCTTCACACATAATCCCTTTACCTCTGCCAGGGGTGAGAGCAAATTCTCAGAGCTGAATCCACCTCTTCTAAACTCTCAGAGTCCAGGTCTGGGGCTGTGCTGTATAGCCAGAGACTTATTTCAGCTCAGCCCCTGGGCTTGGGCTTTTGCGGGAATTCAGGGGGCACAAACGTCAGTTCCTTGGGATCATATGGAGTAAAAAAACCACCAGAAACAATCAGTAAATGCAACTCTATAGATTTTTTTTTTTTTTTCAGAAAATAGGGATTTGATTTAGCCATGATGTACCTGCTCGTACATCACGGCAAAGCTCCCTGACACAGATTGCGCCCGGTCCAAGGCCATGGGTTTCACATGGGAATTCCCTGTGCTCTGTTTTGGCAGTGTAAGTTTAACCACTCACTAGCTGCCTCCAACCTACCCAACCAGCTCCAAAGTCGTGTGCTCACAGCAATGCCTTGGGGCTCCTCAGCCTGGCAGGCAAAGCTGAAAGTCACTGCACCAAGGATGAAGACAAGATGCTATTGTATTAGGTGAGAAAGATTAAACCCATCCCCAGGCCATATCTGGAATGGCCTGGATAAGACAATTTCCAGGTCTAAGAAAGGATGAGGATTAGGAGCATCAGCTGGCAGTTTGGTTATCTTGCACACTTAAACAGCACCAGGCAGCATAGTAGTTAGCAACTACAAATAATGGGAAAAGAGCTGTTTGAAAAGAAAACTTTAAGATTAACATAAATGAGGAATCACTTTAATAAATCCTACCTAGGAAGTTTATTTCTTACAATTTATCCTAAATTGAATTTTTCTCTATGCTGTGACCCCACCCCAAAGGGATTGGTGCTGCCCCTTGGTTAACAAGCCATTTGGCATGTCATTTGACAGCTGAGGCCCAGCTGGATTTGTCTTCAATTTATAAAATAGTAGAACTTTGCAAGCTCAAAAACTCTCCCAGAATGAGCCCCTCTATTTCTTGCGTTGGCCTATTGTGCACAAAAATGTCATCTCTGTTTGCTGAGAGGAGCGCAGTGAGTCAAATACAGACGGGAAGAGCTTGCTTTCACTCCAGGACTGTTTGCTCTGAAACATTATGCAATGTAGATTAATGTCTTAGCACGGGAGAGTTCAGATGAGGTCCTGAGATTATGGCTTCTTAAAAAAAAAAAAAAAAAGGAATAATTTATGAGTGGGAGAAACCCCTGGAACAAAAAAAAATTTACATTTTTGCAAAGGAAAGAGGCATAGTGGCAATAAAGAAATGAGAGAAGGCTCCGAATTAAAGCCCACACAAATTCTGCCGTGCACAGGGAAGTTGTCAGCTGTAGGCACTTGGGGAAGGACTCAAATACAGGTTTCACCAAAGTTTTGGCATGCCTGTTCCCATGGTCCCGCTCTGTTCCTTGGTATAAATTGCTAGTGACACCTTGCTGTTAGACAGGAATGATAATGCAAGTCCATAACCTCCTGCAGAGCTCAACGCTTGGAGGAGTCTGCTGAGGTTATACATAGAATTGCAGAACCTCATCAAACTCAGGTAAAAGAAAGACCTCAGTGGGAGTACCACAGCATCCCCATTTCTGTTTTTCAGATCTCACTTCATATGCAGAGAATATTTGCTATGTTATGTTGAAAGCAATGTGAATTTCTCCAACGAAGCCGTAACTGTCTTTTGACTTTTCATCTTCCCGCGCCTGTAGAGCTGCTACTGGATGTGACGCTTCTACCAGCATCAAACTGCAGCTCCCAGTCCTGGGCTCTCCCTGACCTCTCCCCGAGCCGCTTGCCCCCATGCCACACAGGTAAACAGCTGCAGAACTCAAAACAAGTATTTCTTATAGCAAAATACCCTGCTGAAAAATGTTGTCTTCTCTGGGGCACAGAATGTGCAAGGAGAATGTTCATTTTCTTCCAAAATGCCTTGTTTTGTTAGGACTATATATAGATATAAATGTGTATGCATGTGTATCTCTGTGTATATAAATACATATTTAAAGTTTTTAAATATCAACAATATGTTGCTTTTTCCTCTAATCAATAGCCCAGAAAATGGCAGATTAATGCAATTAATCATTTCTGGGAGCATTTCTGAGAAAGTCCTTTCCTCAGTATAACAGGTCTATCTAATGAGAAATATTTACCCAGATTCCTCACTTCCCAGATGAGGAAACTAAGGCAGAGAGCGACCGCCCAGGTGGACAGTGTCAGAAGCTGCAGGACGCGACCAGCACTAACTCAGCATCTCCACCCCCAGACCATGCTCGTTTCCTATCCTGAGGTTTCCAGCTCATGATGGTCCATAATCCTTGGTCCATGGTCCTTGTGCTGATCCCTCTGACTCTCCCGCTTGCTCCTGCACCACCCAGGCTGCAAGGAGGGACCCACATTGGCAGTTCCAAGTTGGACCCATTTCCTTTCACATGCAGCCCTGCATGGGGAATTACTGCCAGGTGAAGGAGGGATTTTCACTCATCTCTTGCAAGATAACTCCTCGCTCGTTTTCGCTTGTGTTATTGTTAAATGAGACAGAGGCCATGCATTTATTCTTCTGGTCCAAAGCTGCTTGTGGAAAATGCAGTGACTTCCATTCCTTCCCTGGCAAACTGGATGACTGGCAAAGCCTACGATCTTCATCCACTTCTACCCTCCTTTACCCAAATCATGCCAACAATATACAAGGCACCGGGTTCCTATATGTTCCCTTCAGGAATCTTTATCAAGAATTTAAAAGCCTTTACTAACTAATGCTTTCAATTTATGTTTTAAAATAATAAAGTGCAATAAAATTGATTTCCAAATTTATTCAGTTTTAAATGCAATAAATCAAGATGTGAAGAGATACTCTGTGTGTGTGTGCGTGTCTGTGTATGCCAAATGCAACTAAAATTAATACCCTGATGTTTTACGCTATTATAAAATGTGGTTTTGTATTTTTAAAATGCCAGCTTGATTAATTGGTCCCCTAACTGAACGTTTAGGCTGCTGCTGCGATGAAATGTTTTGTGGGTTGACTGGGAAATGGATTATTATAAAGACCTGAGTAATTAACTCTATTGGGAGTCTTATATCAGGCATTGGGGTTCAGACTAAGCCATGATAACTTGTTATTAGAAAGGATCCAAAAGCCACGGGGTAAATTCATACCTGGTTTAATCTGCAGCGCCGCCAAACAGAGCTACTACGGGAACACGTTTGGTTTGTGCCTTATGTTTCCACTTGCACAGTGCAAAGGTTAAGGCTGTCAGAGCAGGCTATTTGAAAGCTTAACGATTAAGCATTATCACTGTTTGAAGAGCCATTCTTCAAATGTTTTCAACATAAAACAGTTTATTAAATATCTGGCAGACTTTCACTGAGAAATGCCAAGATGTGATTTCTCCCCCCTCTTTACTGTTATTTTAATATTTAGCGCCTCTGGAAGCAGAGCAGAGAAAGAGAGGAAAATCCCCAAAATAAATAAAGTCCGATAGCCCAACATTCAGCTAGTTGGAACTCCAGCAGGGATCCAGACCCTGTTAGGGACTTGTGTGGGGAAGGGCACTGCAAACCAGGAGCCCTTAGTTGGTGCCTGCAGGAGACACACGAGTCCTGCACATCTCATTCCACACGCAAAAGAAACAAAAAAGAATCTGGGGAGGCCTTAAATCTATTTTGAAGATGTTATTGTATTAAAATTAAGGAGTATAAGAAAGAAAAGGCAGCCTATCACAGACAGATAAAAGTTTATAATTTTAACAGT
>JAUBNY010000359.1:3335975-3357650 GCA_032275445.1 Crypturellus soui | reverse complement strand
TTCATTTTGGGTGGCAAATCCAATTGAATGGTAGAGGCAGATCTTTAGCTGGAGCCAAATAATGCCTAGTTCCAGGAGAAGCAGTTAAACTACCTCAGTTTCACTTCACTGACACTCAAGCCCAAGGTGCCTTCAAACATCTAGAAACAGTTAAACTCTCCCTAAATAAGTGTTATTCATATTTGTGAAGCAGAGCTCAGCTTCTGCACCCATATTTGGACTTTGGTCAAAAACATAGAGTTCAGAAATGCCTATAGCAAAGATTTTGCTTCATTTCAACAGTGGAGGTGGAGCTGATGGCTGACTGAAGAGTAAAGGCAGGAGGCATTCTTAGATAAACACTTTGTTTTCCAGCCAGGCATCAGCTTTCTTCCAAAAACTAGAATATTAATTTTCAGACAACCTTCACAAATGTTATGATTTTTAGTATTTAAAAAATGTTTTGAGGCAAATATTTCAGAGAAAAGTTAGTATTTGTCATAATAATATTCATATAATTTTAAGTTCATTTTCCCAAAGAACAACAACAAAAAAATTGACTTCAGCAGAGCAGTCTTGATAAAACAATCAGGAAGGATTTGCTGTCTGCAGGAAAGTTTACACAGCAGCACAAAAAGAAACAATATGAGACTATAGGTAATTTACCTGGAAGGACTATGTATAAGGGAAGAGCAATGCATTTGTCTTCCATGTAGAATGACAAATAAGTGACAAATAGTTAATCTGGAGAACATATCTAAAATGAAAAATCTGTTAACTCTGCAGCTATTTTCTGGTCATGCCGATCAGGTAGTATTTAGTCTACCTGAGTCAGACACGGGGAAGACTACTGATATAGCAGATAAATAAATCAGCAGGGCCCTCACTATGCTCTCGGCAGGATCAGTTTAGTTCAGGACAAGTTGTTCTGATATTCAGGTTCTTTCTACACACAAATGGCAATCGAGCTGGGCTACTCTGCATCGATCGGGGCCTCCTGCAGTTATATATACAACTTAATCCTTTATACAGCAGAAGGTAAGGAAAGCTGTAGCCCTCTTATGTTCCTGAACGGAAAACAAGGTTCAAAGAAATACGCCTGTGACTTGTGGTATGTATGGCTGGCTAATTGTTACTTGGATCTTTTAGGTGTAGACATTGCTAACACCTAGAGAATTTGAGTTTTTTAAACAGAGCACTGTGGAAAAAAAAAGAAAAAGAATAGATTTGTATAGAAAGGTTCAGTAATAAAATCTCAGATAGATGAGATTAGGTGCTGACATGGAAAATTACTTCAGTGAGTGGTTTCAGATAAGTGGTGAGGGAAATGAAAAATTCAGAGTGGATGCCAAGAGCCAGAGGTAATATATCCCCATGTACTGGTGTAAGAGAGACCGGGAAAGAGAAAGAAATAGACTTCCAAGCACTTAATTTCTGATGGTGCTTCATTTGTACAGCATCTACTACCATCACAGCCCCATAAGAGACTTGGGCTTCTTGAAACTAGTATGATATGAACAAATGAAAATCACTCAGGAGAAGACTTTTGCCACCTCTGAGCTGTATTTTGCAGACTGACAATTATGAATTAAATGTCCGCGCCTCGTCAGTACCATCACAACTGCCAAATGATAGGAAGCATCTGTGGTACAAATGAGAAACAGGTCCTGAATTCCAGAAAATAAAACCATGGGCCTCAGTAGTTGGTAATATGGAGTTATGTAAATGTAGCTAATTAGAGGGATATGCCATTACATGCCTATTTTCTGACCCCAGAGGATGGCACAGTTGAAAACTGGGAGACAGACTTTACTGGAATTGCTGAGGGAAAACTCTGAGAATTGAGACTCAGATATTTTAAAATGATAAAATAACACTCCAGAAAAATTCTTCTCTGCATCCTGAGGAATTTTCACCTGCTTTCCATGTAAGGAGCTTTGTGTTCTTCATCCATGAAATAGTCATTGTGTTTTTATTAGCTTTTTTTAAAAATAAAAATCATCATGCTAGCATTTCACTTTCTTTTAAATACTTTCAAAGGGCAGTAGAGCATTTCCTAGGCACTGCCTTCCTCCCCTTTTGGAACCATCCCTGCCAACATCTACTTCTTTGGTAACAGTGAGATCCAGTCACCTCTGGCCACTCTCAGATCCAGGCCAAATCCTCAGCTCTGTGGCTGAAGTTCCTGACAATTTAGTTTAGCTGGAATTCTGACCCACTGACCATCCATCAATCGAGATAGATACAAAGCTCAGCACCACCTGGAGTTTTTGCATGAAGAATTGTTTGCAATGGAAAAGGAGGGTTCTCCTTCGTACAAAGTCTCCATCATCAACAGAAAGTAGCCAGGGATTATCAGTCAAGCTAATAAACTCATAAATCGTACTCCTTGCTCTGCAGATACTCTTCTGAGGAGGCATTTTTCCTAAGTAGAAGAGTCTCTTCCTAAGGCGATGGCTTCCATGTCGGCTCTGCAAAGAACTGTTAATAAGATCTCATATGTGAGAAATTGAGCCAAATACAATAAATACAGTAGGTTAGGGTTGTGGGTAGCCTTTAAGATCAAATGCTAACAGTCTCATTCCATTGAAAGCACCATAATGACAGAGCAGCATTAGGAGATGCTTAGCACGAGAAGTGGCTTTGAAGGAGACGTCTGCAAGAGCTTAGCTGGGGCTGCCTGGGAAGTCGGCTCCGGAGGAAGCCTTTGAGGTGGAGAGCCACTGCGGAGCCTGCGCCGCGGAGCCGCAGAGCCCGACGCCAGCACAGCCGACCCCATCCTAGCTGCAGAGAGCCTTCCAAAGCTTGGAGCTTTTCTTTTTTTTTTTTTCCTCCCCTTTCAGTTTAAATAAAAATGTTGTATCTGCGTTTACCATCTCAACGAAACGACAGCCCAGTGCTTGCATTGCTTCATGCTCCGCTACCTTGTCCCACTAGGAGAGGCAGGATATTAGGGTGAACCAGCTATTCTCAGCTCTCCAGAGGAAGTTGTGCTTGGAAATTGCACTTTAATCCTGCTTTCCTCTGCTGCAAGGCACTGATGTGAACTTTGGCATTAATGATGGAAAAGTCATGCCTATGTCTTGATGACAGCTGGACAGTAGGTGTCAAAGATCCTTCCACACATCTGCATAAGCACATCTGCCTGCCCTCACAAACCAACGCACGGCAGCTTTGGATGGCCGGTTGAGGGAGATTGGCCCACTTCTGTGTCCTATCCTGTGATCTGAGCACCGCACGGTTATGTAGCTCGGAGTTCCTCAGCCAAGGCAGGGTGAGCTTGAATCATCTTGCAAAAGATCCTGTAGATATCTCCAAAAAGGGCTGTGGAAGCATTTAATCCCTTTTGTCGAACTGTGTGAGCTGCCAGTTGCAGCACATCTCCAGAGGCTGACACGGAGTTTGCACCTCGCACCTGTACAGCTGCAGCTCCTCTGTTTCCTCCAACGAAGTGGCTGTGTGTACAACTGTAGGGGCAGATGTGCACTTGATTATCCATTTGGCATGAGCCAACATATGCTGTTTCTGCACAGGTGCATGCATTTGCAGTCACTTACTGCTGAAAATGTTCTCTGATGTGTTCCCCCATAGGGAAAATGCAAAATAATTATCAGAACAAGAAAAAAGGATTGATGAAGTCTATTTTATTAATGCTTTAGAGGGTTCCAGGAGATCTTTCTTCAATCAGTTTCACATGTGTTATTTAGCCTACCCCAAAGACCTACTGGGCAAATTGCCTTTAACACCAGGAAAATAAAAGCTGTCATGTTTCAGAACAGAAGCCAACCACCAGCTGTGGTTATAAATGACTTTTTTTTTCTCAAATTTTTCTGCTACACTTAAGCAGTAAAGGTATTTTGATGCCTTTTTTCCTTTTTTTTGAGTCAAGTTTTGATGAAAATAAAGGTATTGAAATTGTATATGGTTACATATACCATGTGCCCAACTATTCAGCTTCCAGTGTTGCATACAGAGCCAGGCCTGAATCAGAATAAAAGACCTGAACAGTCACCTGTACTTTAATTTGCACATGTAAAATCTATATGATGTGCTGCAGCATAGAAAATTCTGGCTTTTTAAAGAGCAAGTTGGATCCAGAAACTCCATATCAGAGTATTATTCAATCAGTCTAAAAAATGGGTCTTTCCAGTATCCAAGGTGCAAATTAGTTCTCTTTCTAATGTTTGAGAGAGGTCTGAATCCATGTTTACAGCCCATCTCTATGTGGCTGTATTTATGTAGCTACTATTAAAGCAGCAAATCTCAAATACAGATTTTTGACAAGTTCAGCTTGTCTTTAAGCAATGCGTGGATGAACAACCATTGTTTTCATTTTTCTAGGGGATTAACAGTGTCATCTGGGGACAAGTGTAGAGTTGCATGGCTCTAGGAATGTCCGCTCCAGCTAAACAGAAAATTAGTGTGCCAGTAAAGATACAAGAGCCTAAGGCATGGTCCTGCCTGAAGTGCTCATGAAAATGGTCTGGATGTGCTTTGTACCTGGTCTGGCTCAGACTCCACAGTCCTGGCCTAACACCGTGGTATTATACTCCCTGTTGAAATTATCTTCTAATTTCCCACAAATTCAAAATGTGCATTCTGTAGGGCTTTTCTCCATTCTTGATGAAGTCTCTGTGCTACACCATGCAGGCACCAGTGGGCTTGACTCCTTCTGAAAGACCAGTAAAAAAAAAAGAAAAAAGAAATAATATGTCCTAATTGCTAAATCCCAGGAGATTTCCTGATCATACCAGGCTCCTCTTGAAATGCAATCCACTGAGGAAGGGATAGTGCCTGCCGCTGCTTAGAGAAAATCTTTGGAAAATTATGAGAGTTGCCTACTAATGACTCACTTCCTTTCATCAAAGGACATTATTGTAATTCAATTTTTAGAGAAAATTCCAACGAGAATCTGTGATTTTATTCTAATTTACAATAAAAATGTATAAAATGTACCCTTGTATACTTCATATAGATTTCCACCCAACAAGACGTCTTATCAATTAGAAAGTAACTCCATACAATTAAACAAATGAATATGATGACCAATAAGCATAGCTGCAAAATCCCACTCTTCTTCCTCCAAAGCCATAAATTTTCAGTTTCCTGAGTTTGCCTGCTGCAAATCTCCTCACCAACTCCCAGGCTCAGGTAGGACTTAAAAGAGTCAAAAGAAACATCGTCCTTGGAGGAGGGCACTAAGACCACTTTGAGGAGCCTTCAGCCCCTCAGAAGTTGCTCTCAAATTTTGCTGTTATCTTGAGGCAACCAAATTCATTTCAGCCACACCCTCACTTCACCTAAACCTTTGCCTGTTCTGGGGGAATTAGTGCCAGAAGGTTAGGAACTTTTATTCACTATACTAATGTATTAATAAGCAAAATTATGACGGTGCTATAGCAATGAAGAAATTTTCACACAGGGGTGAGATAAAAAATGAAAAGCCTTTTCATTAGTCCTTGATATTGCTAGTGATAAAGGAAAAGAGCAGTAATATTTGAGTGTTTCAGAGGACAATTTAAAATGCCTATCAACAAGCTTATTTTTAATTAATACCTTTATTGCTTATCAAATGGTAGTTGGGTTATTGCTCTGCTGTTATTGTGGCTGTGGTGCCAAGAAGTACAATCTCCATTGTGCCAGGTGCTGTACAAAGAGAGTCTCTGCTCAAATAACTTACAGTTAATACAGCAAACTGTAATGGATTATGTTGAAAAAGGTTGGAAAACAAAAGTAACGTGCTAACTAGTAATAGCTTAGGGAAAAGACCTTCATTTTGAGGGTTTTCTGGATAAAAGGAGCCATGTCAAGAAAGGGGGAGTTTTGAATGTTTCACTGCAGAAGAGATTCTCAAGAAACATGAGTAGAAAGAGAAGGTGAGAAAAAGAGAGCCTGTAACACCTCCTCAGCACCGGGGAATATGCTGCAGAGGACAACGTGTTCCTGACACATGGAGTCAGGAGCTCCTGCTGCAACACACAGAGCTCCCACAGCTGAGACACCTGATCTTAGGGCTGGGAATATCGACCATCCTGGGATGCTCCTGTGAACCCTCCAGTGCCGGAAATGCCATTTGTGACACTACATAGGTCTTATCGGCAGGGCTTCAACTTGGACCAGAGCCGCCGTTTGGCCTAAATTCAAGGCAAATCAAAAGACTTAAGCTGATTTACCTTAGTCAAAGTATCTTCTCAAGTCCAGTTACAGAGCCAAAGAGTTTCAAATTTTAAGTGGACAGAGAAGAGAAATAATATGAATTGCTGGACAAGGCCAAGATTTGTTGATATGCTCCAGTTCAGCAGGGTTTAGAAATGACACCGCTCATTTTCTAAACTCAGGCGGTTATCACAAGCCATTCCTAGTGCTGTCATGTCAGAGGAAACAGAGGATGTTCAGGAACACCTCAAAGCTTTCATGCAGAGGGAACTCTTAAAAATAAATGTTAAAACATGAAGCATCTGGATCTAATCCATAAGCAAACTTTCCCTTGAATTTAAACTTGGATTCAAATAACAGAGGGTAGAAAAGGAGGCTATACACCCTCCTGTAATGTGACAAGTGAGAGTTATTCCCATTAAGGTGATGCTGTGCTTTTAATTAGATAGCCCCTTCGTTTGGCTCTGAAGTGTCAAATATGATTAATACAACATTGGTTACTCACTGGTAATCTCAAGATTTTTTTTTTTTTTTTACATTCTTCAACACCCACACCTTGTTCTGAGGAAGCAGGGTATTCCCTCTGCTCCTGGCCTGGGTTATCTCTATTTTCTGTGCTTGTATCTTATCTGACTGTCTATCTGCTTTCCTCTGCTGAGTGCTCAGCCTTACTTTCCTACCAAAGAGGAAGTTTTTAAAAACTTTTGTAATGTTGCCACACATTTGATTACTTCAGGAAAGGTAAAGACACATAGGTGTCTAGTTATCTGATTGTCTTTAGATTCAAACATTTGCTTATATGGTTGAGGGCTGTAATTTCAGCATACACACACACACTGTAGATTCAGCAAATGCAAGGCAATATTATCATATAGTGGATCGCAGCTGTGCCTACCCCTACCTACCTCTAGTGTGGCTCAGAGCTTTCCCCTTGTGCAATGTTGCTCCCTTTTCCTGCTCTATGTTTTTCTCAGATAAGAGTCTTTCTCCTTCCCAGAGGAAGTCAAATATTGTTTTCTTTCCTCATGCTTTTTCAGAAAGAAATAAATGAATTCATGCCCTTCATCCTTCACCTTGCTTTGAAGATGCCTCCAAACATGTAACTATAGTGGGCATTTTGTTTTCTCCTCTATATAATATCCCCAGACACCAAAGTAGGATGTCAATGTCATGACCTGTCTGGAGACTATAGCAGCCAGGTTTCACTGCAGGTCTTCCTGTCTCATCATCTTTTTAGTGGATTGCTAGGAAACATTGGAGACATGACTGAGCTTGGGGCTGTCCAGAGGCTGTTCCCATACTCAGGACTCTTGAGTACCTTGAGCTGAGACCTTTGCTCTGCAGCTACTTTTCCTAGGAACCCCTGTTCTGTCTCTGCTTGTGCTCTCTGCTCAATTTTCTTCTTTTCTTCTGAAAAGTTGTCCCCAGCTTCACGGGGACACTCCTGAAGCTGAAGTTCTCATTGCTCTTAGAGGGCTTCAGAAACACAAAGCCATGCACAGTAAGAATTATCTGATGAATTGTATGGCTTGTGGCTCACAGCAGAGACCCATGCCATCAAAGACACACAGCCCTTCCTTCATGGTTTATCAGACACAAACAACAGCGCATGGCAGATACAGTCACAGGCCAAGGGTTTCTTCACCACTGTCCCAAGTCACAACTTGGTCCTTTTTGCTCACCAAAGACCCCAAGGTCTATGGGCCCTGCTGTGCAGCCCGCAGAGACATCTAGTGACTGAATAACATACTGCTGGCAAAACAGAATTACAGTGGGATGTTCACATGAGCAAAACGCTTTCTACTTTCCATAGATATTTACTAAATCTTAGTATTTTGAAAATAAATAAGAATTGAAGCTTCTCTTCGCCGTGGGCCAACAGGATGCTCTTTCATTGTTTATCTTGGTTGAGCACAGGAAGTTGTGTTGTAAGGGAGCATTATTCAGCCTGGTGCAGATACAGCTTGTTAGTACATTGTATGTGTCCAAAATGTCTGGATAGGATACAGCGTAATCTGTAGAAGTTCAGCCAGATAGATGTGTTGCCTTGGGCTGGTATGAATCATGGAACACTGAACTTGTGAGGGAAGGAGAAAAGATTAAATAATTTACAGTAAAGACTGCCCTGGTCTTTGTAGACATGTGCATAAGCAGACCTGCCTCATCTCAAATCAGCAGAGAGGACTCATGAACTTTGTGAAGATTATGAGTGCTCCTATTCCCCAGGCATGGAGGAGATTGTGTTGTTCCCTAGAGTTCAACAGAACTTAATATTTATGGTTGAATCACAAGATTTGGATGGAAGGATGCTGATAATTCTGTGGGAATGGACACAAAAGCCCATTCCTCTAGTTTAGATGCTTAAGGTAGACTCTCCTCGTCTAGGAAATGTCAGTTATTGGAGTCTAGCTTAACCCGCATTGGGAGGAGTTTAATATGTCACATATTCTCACATCATTAGCCATAGGATAAGAGAACACACGCTGACAATTACTGCATCTCGGTTGGTACTCAGGTCTAAACAGGATTTAAATGGAATGCAACAGGCCCACAGATTTTCTAGCAACCTGAATACCCCAGATTTCTCCCAGCTATTGAAAGAAAGGGTTACTTTCCACGCACTATCAGCTTTCTCACACCACTGTCACTTGGGATGATTAAGATCACTCCAGCTTGCTGCAAGCATGCAGGTATATTGCACAACAAGAAGGTTGAGGAATCTGCATTGGATCTACCTGTTCCAGACTCACTGATGACCAGAGCTGGTCAGTATCCGTGTAGTCTAGTATTCCAACCTTGAGTCAGCTCTCAGGGCTTTAAAGACCTAAAGCTGTGATGGAGACAGAAGGGGGAATAACCTATAGTTGTCTGCTTTCTAACACCTAGAAAGAGTATTATAAATTCTGAAGCTCTGAATCTACTATCTTTTCCCAAATGTTTTTTCATCAACAATTATAACTAGATAGTCTAGATATATCTGAGACCTAGTTAACGATCAGAAGGACAGAAGCAAGAGAAAATGAAAAATAAAGAAGGAGAATTATTGAACAGATATATGTCTATTTTTATCTTAGGATTTTTAATGGAAGCTTGAGGATGGTTTTCATTTTATCCCAACTAGCTGAGTCTATTGTAGTTATGGAAACTGGAAACCGCCCAAGTTTTTACCACAAAAACAATTCAGTAACATTAAAAAAAAGAAATTATTAGTTGTTTTGTGTCTTCATGTGTGTAAATGTCTGGGCACCTATAAGTGTTAATGATCATCAATGTTTGCTTATTTGCTGAAATAAGTAAAACTATGGTCAAACTGGCCAAAACACCTTACCTCACTTCTGTATCCCCACCCCAGTTTTGATATAAACAAGGTCATTATCACTGCCAGCAACACAGAAAAACAAATCAAAACAAAAACGTAGGGAACAGATTAAAAACCACCTTCCCTTCATAATTCCAGGCCACAAGAAGCTAAAATAAGCATAGAAGTAAGCCCCTAAGGACCATTCTGATCTGTTCAAACAACTCAATGGTTTTGTGGTGACTTCCAGCTCAGTCTGGGTATCTGTTTACCAAGGGATAGCTCTTATCCTATTGATCAAGACGGCTAAAAATGGAAATGGAATAACTCACAAAGAAGAACATGTCCTCAGCTGTCAAGTGCCCAAGGCAAGATCGTTTGGTCACTTGGTGTTTCATGCACCTGAACAGCAAGGCCCAGATGCTCATACCACTGGGGATGCTCAGCAGCTATTTGTGGTGCCATGGCATTACTTTACCCCAGAAAGGACATTCCCTGGTTAGTGGTTCCTTCTCTGATGCACATCTGAATAGCATCTTCTCAGCAAGCTCAATAAATCAAAACGATCACTCCCTTAGCTTCCACTGTAGCAATTTTCTTCTTAAGACTGTAAGGTAAAAGAAAAGGCGATGAGACTATTCATACTTGTTAAGCTTTCCGCCCTTATTTAAATGTCCAACTTCAGAAGTCAGTCCCCCCTTTTAGTTAATGAAAACAGAAGTGCTCAGCAGAAAAGCAATTCAAGATGAAGCCTTAGCTCTTAGATATGAATTCCCATCAACAAAACTCTCCCTCAGTCAATTTTGAAGGAAGCCTAGCCTGATAATTCAGACACCTACTTCTGTGCCAGAAGGAATGACGTGCATCCCCCAGGGTGTAACCACATTACCAGGCCCCTCGTTAGGAGATGGCCTTCCTCATAGATGTTCAGGCTTCACTGTGTATTTTGACCTTATACAAGTCAGACACAATGTGTTTTCTAAGACTCTGTCGTCAATATTAATGCAAATACAGACTCCACAGTCCAAGGTAATGACAGTGTTTATTCTTTTCTCCTGCTGGTGAAGGATTTGAAAGCATTTCTGCAATTTCCACCTTGCTCTGGATACCCCAGGCTCCCACCTGCTGTCCTGTCATGGGTCTCCTATATGGTGTGCCCCATCTTTGTGAGGTTCATCTCAATATCTCAAATGTGATCTCAGCTGTCACTGGGCAAATTGAGCCTCAGAGAAATGTGTCTTTTCATTGAAATTAAAGGGACTTCAGGTTGAGATTATACTTGATCAGGAGATTGCTGGGGCCAAAATATACGCGTTTTCTTCCCTCCAGAACATAAGCAAGCCCCTAACCCAATGTGTCTAGGTTTGAGTTAAGTCATCCTGTACAGTGTTTGCAAGTAGTTTGCAGAAAACACTGTGCTGGCCGACACTTTTCACACACACAGAGTCTTCATAAATCTTCCCATAGAGCATGAAGGATAGAGCGCTAAGATAACGCCAAGGCTGGTGTTGGTGCCTCACACCCCGCACTGAGGACTGCAGAGAAGAGACAGAGCAGACTGGGTGCTCGCTACTACTTCTATACAGATAGAAAGGATTCGGCACCGTCTGCCTAATGGAATATTTGTGCCAATGGCCCATTTTGCACATAATCTAATGAGTTTAGGATTCTCTCCTTGTGCCAACAGATGAATTTTGGGGCTATAGATCTTAAAGTTTGGAAAATGTTCTGGATTTTTTTTTTAAGGGATGGAAACAAGCTATACGCAATAACCGTGGCATGACAGTTACAGCACTGTTCCAAGATAAACATCTCAGCAGAAGAGCCTGCAGTGGATCGTTGTGCCATAAACCACAGCCAAATAAAAGAGGAAAACAAATCAGCCAAATTGTTACCTTCCAAATCAGCCTCTCTCTTAGCTTTCTGGTCATTTCTTTCTCATGATTTCATGTCCATGGTTTTCTCTTCTACTCACAACAGTTCGGGAGCACCTTAGAGGAAGACCTGCAGTTTTCTTTGGAAGAGTCGATTGGAACAAGTCTGGCCCTCATCTCTGTGCTCTGCAGCCTCTGCGCTTTCTTTATTTATTTATTTTTAAAGCACAGCATTGATTCTGCAAAGATATATTGTCATTATTGTTAGCCTTTCTAAATTCCTTGCACAGAATCCCTCCAGCCCCGTGGCAAGCATGCTCATTAGATTACAGAGAAATGCGTGGTGGCCTCTGGCCACAGTTTTGCTGAGAACTTTCTAAGAACCATATACTACATTCATAAACAAAGCTCACCGGATGTTCAGCATCCAGCCTGCATGAAACTCTGCCAAGCCCCTGAGCATTAAATGTTGAACTAATAGTGAACTTTCATAAAGCAGGTCATATAATAAACTTCCCTGAATTACTCTTATAAGCTGCTATAAATTGCTCTACTACAGCTTCCAAGCAATGTCTTTACTGTCCGTTCACTAAAACTGCAGTAAATCCTGAGTAGGAAAAGCCACGTGTTGTACCTCACAACCTCGCGGCATTGCCGCATGGTTTCTAGCCCACCTTCCGTCACACGGGGCAAAAAATGGAGCTGCTGTTTGCAACATTGATCCCTGCAGTTTGGGTTGACCCTGTAGACAAATAGGAACAAATCTCTGTTTTTTTGAAAGGGATGAGGACGTTTTTCTGAAACAGAAACATCTGGAAAGCAAAGAAAGTTGAGAAAACATTTTTTTTTATAAGTGTAAAAACCTTGATTTTTTAGACAGCAGTTGTTCTCCCCCAGCTTCTCTGAAAAGCAAAACCAACAGTGAAAGGTGTTTTTATAACATCCCTGGCATGTGTAAATTCAGCTGCTATGCTCATATGAAGGCACTTTGTCCCTTTATTTTCCTTCCCCTCGACCTCCCCCAGACTCAAAGGACAGAGCTCATCAGAGAATTAAGGGAATGCAGGTGGAAGTCACTTTATTCTCTCCCCCCTGAGTTTCTCAACCTTCCTGTCCTAACTAACTCTCTCTGTGAACATCATGCCTGTGCTTCACAGCCAGTATGTCCCTCCACATCTGCCTTGCTGTGGGGTTTTCTCCCCTAAGCAGTTAGCCAGTAATTTGTGCTTCAATATTCATTCCAAATTAGATCCTTCTGCCAAAGAGCATGTTTCTGTGTGCTACAGGCTGATGGTTGGGCCTTTCTTGCATCCTATTTGTCTCGTCAGAATGCAATGCACAGACATAAGAAGAAAAACCTGCAAAATGAGGGTGTAATGCTCTAGATTGGTGGGTCAGCTACCAGGGAAGCGATATAAACATACTACTACTAATACTAATACTGCTCCCCAATAGCCTCTCTTTTCTCCCAAAACAATTTTGCATAAAACTTCCCTGAAGCAAAGCACAGAATTAAATGACATGATATGTAACTTAGAGACACTGATGTCTTTTCCTGAACCCGTCACTAGTGCCCAGCCCTGCAAGATACTTACTTCCCTTGGTATCCATTAATGTCAACAGGATTTGAAGGCATTTGGTGCTTTCTTGCAAGAATTAAGACACAGAAAGACTAGACTCCAACATCTGGAATAGACGCCCCAACCTAACTATGTGCCATATCTAGAGATGCTGATTTTAAAAAATTTCCTGGACAAAATAAAAAGAAAATGTCAGCATAACCATACCCAAACCTCTGTTTATCATTTTTCCCTGGAAATTGAAGCCATGCCTCGATTATGTATGTTGGAATCTCCCTGTTTTTTTTTTTCTGTCTGGTGGGCTGGTGACATTCAGTATCATCTATTATAGGGAGTGTCACTTACTTACTCCATTTCTGTTCTTGAAACATCCTTCAGTCCCCAAGCATGAGGCTAAGAAATTGCGCAAAAGCACAGTTGTAATCTATTGAGGAGGAAAGGAGATAACTAGGAGCCAGGCAGGAGAGAGGACAAAATGTGTTCTGTCAGCAGGTCCCTTTGAGGAAGCCCATCCTGTTTCATGTCTTTTCCAGGCAATTAATTTTTTAGGACCATGGATTGAAGAAGTCTGCCAGGTAAAAGGTCTTGAACACCGAAGAAGTCCTCTGTGTGTCCCCTGTAACAGAGCACGATTTCCCCCACAGTGCTGCACCCATGGGCTTCAAGCTTCTTCCAGAGAAACTATGTCTAGGGAAGGAATTGTGTGATCCCTCTCCTTGTGGCCTCTTGGGACGCTGCCAGCAGCTCCTTGTGCAGAAGGCACTGGTCCATGAAGGGCTGGACAAGGATCAGCAAACTCCTTCCATGCTGGCCACTCAACAGAAATCACAAGCAAAAAGTAACTCCTCATTTATCCTGATTATAGATGAGGGAACTGTCATTTTTCAGACTGTAGACAAATGAATACTTAGAATGAATTTCTTAGACAAAGTATTCAGATTTAGGCATGTATGTCTGTTCTTGTGCATTTGTGGCAGGAAGGCTACAGGGCTCGTTAGCTGATTTGGAGAAATGCAGGACAGCTCATGTGAAAGTTACAGATGAGGCTGCAAGCGTTATACTGCCAGGTAGACAACAGTTGTACAAAATACCGTTGAATACAATAGGCTTCTTAGTTCAGTCACTCTCTGGCAAAGGGGTGAGAGTAAGAAAAGTCCTCCTTCCATGAGGAGGACGGGATCCTGCACTCCACCTGCCTTGCAACGCACTCCTCAAAGACTGCAGCGCTACGGCAAGAGATTTCGTGTTGTTTGGGAGGTCTCACACCACACTGGGGCTGCTAGGTGGTGAGGAACAGAGACCTGGGTGGTAAGTGTGACAGGCAATGGCATCCTCACCAACAACATCAAGGACAACCTACCATCTCTTTCTGTTCAAGCTTTCACTCGCTCATGCACTCAGGTCTGTTTCAAAACCCACTGAAGTCACTGGGAGTTTCTCCGCTGACTCCAACAGGCTCCAGATCTGGCCAGTACCGAGCTGTAGCGAGAGTGCAACCATATGGAACTATTTCTGAGTCACAGTAGTAAGAGATATAATGAAAATATGTTGGCTCGTTTTAGTTGGTAAACATACGGTCTTGGCAGGCTCAGCAAGACACCAGATGCTAAGTAGCCTGGAAACTATCCTCTCTTCCCTAGAGATGGCTACTTCGGATGAGGGTGAAGAGCCACGAAGAGGGCAGTGTGGGCACATCTGCTCTGCTACTGCCTGTTCTCTACCTGTCCTCTTAATAAACAGAAGTTTCTAGGTCTGGGAGTCTGAAAGCTAAAAATTCCGTATATCCAAACAAACTCATGGGAAAGGACATACTGAGCTAGATAAATTACAGTTATGAAATACAAGTATTTAATTAAATCTTGTCTGGCTGTATTTTGTACCCTCCCAAAGAAAAAAAAAAGTCCAACTTCAAAACTAATCTGGAACTGACTGCCTATGTTATAATTTACTAGAAACTCTGTTGTCATCACTTCAGTTCATAGAAAGGAAAAATAAGATCAGCAACAGCTTTCATCAGGTCCTATTTAAAAACAAACTGCTGCATATTAAAAAAAAAAAAAAAAAAAAAAAAAAAGCAGAGATGGAGCCAAGTCCAAGTTTGTGGTAAGCACGGAGGTCAGCCAGAGCAGCCACGGTGGAGAAAGATGGGTCAGGGTAAGAGAGAGCGGACAGGTTTCCGTGTGTCCTCTTGCTCTCTGGCTGCACAGCCCTGGGATTGCAGCATTAACTCCACTCTTCCCCATGGAGACAAGGCAGCACCTGGTTCTCTGCCAGCAGATGCAGTCAGGGATGTTGGTGGTGAACAAAAATGCAGACCAGGAAGAAGTGTGGGACAGCCAAAGGGTAGCAGGCACCTGGTGGGGTTAGTTGAAGGGTATGGTCAAGGAGAAAAGAGTGTTACAGTTAAACAAAGTAGTTTGCAAAATCTCCATTTCCCCATAGTTTTTCCCAAGCATCCAATGAAAAACTCAAGTGAAAGAAGTTTTCTCTTCTTTGCAGGGGAGCCAGGGTCAATTGCTGGAACTGTTGTTACAAGGTGAGCTCTGCTAACTTCCACAAGCAGTTCTGCTTCTGTGTCTGCTCCCAGCCCGCTGGTGAGCTGTTCAAGGAAGGCGTCAGCACAAGCCATCCCACTCCCAAGGTGACTTGGGTGCGTCAGAAACATTGCGGTTCTCACCTCTCCTTGCTGAAATGCTACTTATTTCTGAGTCACTAACAGTGAACTGAGTTAATTGAAGCTTTATTTGCTTCCCTAGGTATTGTCCCAGTTTCATGACTATGTGGTCAACATATTGAAAGCATCATTTATTCGAACCAAATGGTTCCCGTACAATGTGACTTTCTTAGGTCTTTGTCCCTGCACACAGAAATAGCAGTACATATGTCCTGTTTGTTTTGTTGCTTCTTTTTTTTTCTGCAATGAAAATGGCATCAAGACGCCCATCCGTTCTACAGATTTCATGTGCATAGGGAGTGCATGTTCTCTGTGACTAGATATCTAACACCAGAGACTGGCATTGACCACTTTTCCAGAAGGCTGTAGTATTTGACAAGTCACAATTCGAAAAATAGATATTGAACCTTAGGGCAGTGTAGCCCCTTTCCCGTGAAACACTGCGTGTCAGATGAAATATGGGTTTAGCCAGATCCGTAATGTCAAGATATTGTTAGATTATGGAAGGTGTCTCCCAACATTCTTATTTTTGTTATGAAAATTGTCATTTGGGAGTCATATCAAAAGAGATTTGGCATAAAGCGTGAAGTAAAAAAAGAAGACGCACACACACACATCCAAAAAAAAAGAAAAAAAAAGGATTTTCTAGATTTTCTATTTAAAAGCAATTAATCTAATAAAAAAATGGCTACCCCTTTTGAAAGCTCACAACAAGATCAGGACATCTTGTCTAAGATACCATACAAAATATATCAGAGAACTTCTGGTCTAAGAAGGTCTTATCTAAGGAAAATAAATAGACAAGAAATAAATGTCATGTCCATTATCAGATAAATAACTAAGACAAAACTCAATGAGTTGACTTACTTGGCATCACTCCAGAGAGAGGCACTAAAACTAGGGCTCCTAATGCCAAGGCCAATGCCTTAATCATAAGACAGTCCTCCCACACTAGAAGAAGGAAATTTTTTACTGTTGGAAGCTGTTCTTTTTATCCTATTGCTGTTTAAGAACTGAATATTTTGCTAACCATTAATTTTGGATGAGTTTGCCATCTGAAATCTTATAGCACTTACAGTAGTTTTTGGAGATTTCCCTTTTGGATCCTTCGTATGAGTAGATATATCTTATTCTTTCCCTGGCTTCTCTCTGTGTTTGTTTTGGCTACCAATACATTCTACTTACAAGAAGAATAAGGAAAAACCTTTCCAAAAAAATACTGCACTTACTGATGAGAGAGCTGAAAACATACCATGCCTTCTCAAAAGCATGAGTGTCAGAGATAATTCTCTTTTCAATTGTTTTGCTAAACCCAGAGGAAGTAAAATATTTGACAGGAAGGAAAAAAGTCCTGTTTACCATACCCCAAATTTGGCACATTTGAAACAGAAGAAGGCTGCACACACTTGTGTAAAGGGCCAATCTCATGGGCAGCACCAAAATTCATTCAACACTTGAAAAAAGATTTTCTTTAGTTGTGGGCCAAGCACAACAGCACCGAGTTTCCCCATCCTACACCCTTTTCTTTCATCTGTCAAACACAAGGCACAGTATTTGCAATCTAGCTATATTTAAGAAAACTCAGTGCTTTGTTTTGCTTTGGTCAGGGCAAAACACTTGAGAATTATCCAAGGGAGGTAGATGTGTGCAACACCAAAGTTCTATTTCAGGTAAATTTAACCTCTACCTTTTATAGGCTTCATGATGGATATTTGAGTCATTCATTTTCTTCCTATTTGAATGTAGTGACATTGCTGGAAACGGGACTGGGACCTTACTTAGAAGACCCGTTTCATCTCTTTTCCATTGGATATTTATTTCATGGCAGTCAGAGGCTTGATGGTGTCTGGCAGTGTTTCCTCCTGTCTGGTGCAGGTTGCTCTTGGACACCTTGTTGTTATGCAGAGGACAAGAAAAGCCCCTAAAACACCCACACCACAGCATTGCCTGCTGCCCTTTTAACTGTTTTGCTAAAAGCACATCTCCCAAGCAGCATTTTTCCTGAGAACAGTCTCGGAACCTTGGGACAAAAAAGCCTCTTGAGATGATGTTGCAATGAAAGAGACCTGAATGTATAGGCTGCAGCAATCCCATGGTGACTCCCATAGCACAAAATCCTCTCACACACTGAGAAATTGATGCTCCTTCATGTCTTCTACCTTCCTGCAGGAGTAAGGCCATAGAAAACCTCCATCCTTCCTTCTTCTTGACAGTTTAGTTCTTATAGCAGCACAAAAATATCCTTGACTATATCCACACAGTCCATGGCACAAACAGGATGAGCTGCACTTGGCCTGTGATGAAGAAGGGACAAAACAGAGCCCTTTGCAACCAGTGTAAATTTTGGCTCTAGAGTAACCCTTCCTTTCCTCGGATTAGGTATCGTATCGCAGCGGATTGACAAGCCCAGAGTGACATGGGGCAGATTGAACGGGATGAAACTGGGCAGGAGGCACTAGTCATCCCTTTTTATTTAATTTTTTAATCTGAGAGACCAAACGTAATCTCTTATATATCTTAATTTAGCACACCAAAAATCATCAGTGTGCTATTACCACTAGAAACACACTCCTTCGATAGACCTATTAATTAATTTCAGGATCTTTAAATCAGCTCCATATGAATTGTATATAGAGTCTGATCCTCAAATGCCCATGTGTATTAATTAAGTTCTTATTTTAATGAAAAGAATCCTTATTTAAGCTATGGGAAATTGCAGTATGTGCATGAATGTGATCTTTGCATCCATGAGGCTTTTTCAAGTGCATTTACCTTGCACGCACACTCATCCAAAATTAAGTTAATGGTCCCAGTCCTTCCATTAGGACTCTGCAGATGGCAGAGCCTGGTCATAAACAATTTCTCTGAGAAAGTACTAGGGGAACATAAAAAATAGATCTTTTGAAAAGGAAGAAGGATAAAAACATAATTAGGGTAAATTATGTTATTCTATGTTGTGGAAGGAGAGTAAAAAATCATTCTGTTACAGGTTTTTTGCAGTCAGTAGATTTTCCTACATTTACTTTCAGAGTACTATGGCTCCACAGAGGGTTATTCCACAAAAAAAAAAAAAAAAAAAAAACAGAGATTCAAGAAATAGACTAAATATTACAATGCATAGAAAATTCCTATATAGCAGATGGCACAGACCCTAAAATAGTAGTGAGATGGCAGCACCTCTGGTCATCATATCACTTGTCTTTAAATTTCTCTAGCTTTCAGAAAGGACAGGTCAAATTTTACAATTCATTGTGGCACATATTAAGTTCAGAAAAAATACTTTTCAAAAAGCTCAACATAGAGAGAACATTTAAATTATTTAGTGCTAGTCACTAGTCTTTGAGATCCCTGAAGAACTGTGCAAAATGTGATTCATGCAGCAAGAACTAGAAAAATAAATAGATGGGATTGGGTCTGGGGCAGCCTCATGCTTACAAAATTTTGTTCAACTTTTTGACTGTTTCATTTTGGAAACAGGTACTTCATGAGCAGCAAAAAGGCAGGTCCAGTTTGGAGGGAGGTGAATAGTTTGCAAAATTGCAAGCTCCACTTTTTTTTTAAGTATGTTTTGTTCCTGAATTTATGAATCAAACTCCTGGAATTTGCAATGTGGTGGTTAACCTCTAGCACTCAGCTTTATGATTGTGAATTCTATGCTGGACTATGAATCCATCATGTTTTATTGAGAAGGAGACATTCTTGCATTTTAAAATGTGCAACAACGATCTTTGACTTTGTCCTTTTGATTTGGGTCAACTAGCAAAATTGGAGGAATGTTTATGATTAAGGGAATGTATAAATCACAGGGAAAGAAGACAAATTCATTAGTTATTGATTATGGCAACTCTGAAGTTGTGATGTTCTGAAATTCCTCTTCTTTTTTTCTTTCTTTTTTGTTCTTTGACTTTTCAAATATAATCTATGAGGATGTTTAAATAAAAATTCTTCCTAACAGATTCACTAAGTATCTCTGAGATAAACTTCACTTCCCATTTAGCCACATTAACTTCTGCTAACATACACCTTTAGGAAAAAGGGCTTATCTTGTTTGTTTCTGCACTTATCTCGCCCATAACTGAGGCTTTCTACAGAAAGTAAACAGAAACAGTGAACTGCACAGTGATCATATAAATTCTCCTTCGCCATGTAAAACTTAACAATTCCTGTACTGTGCAGCCTTTCATTTTTTCCATTAAGTTTTGTTTGGGTTAAAACAACTCTTTCAGAAAACCACCCGGTTTTAATTGAAGACTTCGAGAGATGAAGGAATCTATCGGTCTTTCCATGGTTCACTGCAATGGTTAATCAACCTCACAGTTAGACTGTGCCTTGTTTTCAGTTTGGAACTGCCTGGTTCTAGCTTCCTGCCTTGGATAGGTAGCACATTCTTCCCCCAGAGGAATAGTGAATTACACAACAGTGAAGTCCTCTCTTAAATTTTCTGATAAACAGAACTAAGGAATTGGAGTTCTCCAGGGGTCTCCTTGCACAGCACTTCCTGCAGCCCTCAAATCACTCGGAGGCTTTTTTTTTGCACCTGCTCCAGTATTTCAGTAAGGTCTTGAAAAGGCAAACACCAGAGCTGGATAAGTTTCTTTGTCCAGATGTGATGGAAATGTAACCATGTGGAGGTAGGGTCCAGCATCATTGCACCACCCTCAACTTTCTATGCTGTATTTATGAGGGAGCTGATGCTCTATATATTTTGGTATGGGTGTTGTTACTGGATTTCCCTCAGTCTGTTTTGTGAGCTAGTCACAACTCTCCACCTTTCCTTTTCATTCCAAAGGTATATTCTCATCAAATGGCAGAGAAAAGTCCATAAAATAACATTTTTCCTTCCTCCTCCTCCCCCCCTCTTTTTTTTTTATTTTTAAAATCTGCTTCTCTGGCACAACACTTCAAGAATCTCAGAGGTGGCACAGGCACTCACCTTTCATATTGTACTATTCTTGTTTTTTTGCTAGTGCTTCCATAGTTGCAGAGATATACCATCCCCTTCTTCTTCCTCTGACATAGACACAGGGGGTTTTGAGATGGGAATGGGGTTGAGGAACTGGAGTCCATAGTGTAAATTTTGCCTTGACTCAGGAGTACTCCACATTTGGAAATAGAAAAACCCAAAACCAAAATTGCTTATACTAGCAAGGAAGTACCTTTGCACTAGGCATCTCAAATTCTGCCATTGAGATTCCCAAGGTAGGGTGAATCACACATCTAACTAACTTTGATAGATGTCAACACCTGAGCTACCTCCTCTACAAGATCTCTGTAGAGTTAATGGTGATAAAAGAGTCATTTCTAGGGCACAATTCTCTGGTCTCTACTGAATATTTCCTTCAGGATAATAGGGGCCATATTTTGTGATTCTTCCTTTCCACTGACTACAAAGAATATCTCAGTAATTTAGAGACAAACCTCTGCACCAGGTGAGATAATTCCATGAAATTCAAAGTCCCTCAAAGGAACAAATAGTTTGGAATAATTTTCTTTTTCTCTTAGAAATAAATGGTTTGTTAAACAAATCGCTTTTCTTGTATGCATTAGTAGCCACAAGTGTCAATCCCTGATTTCTTTGTCAATGGTAGCAGTGATGGAAGAAAAGGAAAAGAAATCTTCCAACCTGCCTCGTTCCTCTTCACGTCTTTGGCAAGTCTTAGCAGAGTATCATGTTTTAGGACTTACATGGACCTGGTTATTGAAACATATGTTAGTGCTTTGTAGAAGGAAACGTGATACTGTGTCAGCCCTGAGTTATCATTCGCCTCATTGGCCTACGAAGCCTTGCTCACGCAGAGCTATTGAGGAAAAACAGAAAATCAATATATCTGAACAATAATAAGATACCACCTGAGCCAGAAACTGAGACCCATCAAACATCTGCTTGAGAGGGGCCTACCACAGGAAAATGTGTGTCTGTCCAGGTATTGGAAAGACTCAAATTGGCCAAAGCCACACAAAGGAGACAAGAAACCCAAGACTGGCATGGCTTGTGTGTGACCCAGCTGAATGCAGAAACCAGGAGAACTGCAGTGAACCCCTGCCTGAAGGAGCAAAACCTCCTGGCTCTGCATCTGGCGCAAGAGAATCCTCTTTTTTGTCAGAAAAGAGGAC
>JAUBNY010000359.1:3315217-3328482 GCA_032275445.1 Crypturellus soui | reverse complement strand
CTCCTCTCCTCTCCTCTCCTCTCCTCTCCTCTCCTCTCCTCTCCTCTCATTTTTATAGCAGACATTGTTATTTGAGGTTGTATGTCTGTTTCAAAGAGAACTGGGCCTCAGCTGCCAATGAATTCTAAAAATCCTCAGCGCACTTTTGCCTGAGCGCCCAGAGTCCAACACTGTCTCAACTGGCCTGCAGTATCTGAGCACAGGGTTTTCCTGCAGATGGATTAAACTAGGAGGAATTCCTGCTTTGCTTTTCCTTTGCTTTGCTTTGCAAGCGATCAGTGTAACATGCCTTGATGCAAGGCCATAGACTACTCAGAAACTGGCCTTCTGGTTCTGAGCTGAAGCCAGAATAGTATAAATATCGCTTCACTTCTGAGATGTTTGAGATGATGGGGATCTTGTAAAATCAGCCGGTTTCACAAATGATCCACCTACTCTCAAATGATCCACCTACTCTCAAAATCTCACATTTAAATTTTTTATGAGTCTTTTTTTTTTATAACATATTCTCTCATTCTCTCAGAATGGCATTTTATATGAAAGCTGGACCAGAACTTCTTCGCACATGGGCAGAAGTCTGAAGGTCTGAAGTGACAAAGCAGGTTCCAGGCCACGCACCAGTTCTGCCGGAGTTCAAAGGTGTCTCTCCCATTAGGGACAGTGCTGCAGAAGTGACACTTACAAAACTGCTCCCTCACGCCCTGGTGACCGCAAACGACAGCTGTGTGTCGTGAACAGTAACACGAAGGGCATGAACCCACTTTGAAGCCATGTATTGACATCCCCAAACTGCAAACAATATTGAGGAAATAGCAAAGTGCTAATTGTGAGATGCCTTTGTTTAAACGTACTGATATCCCAAGGGGCTAATGCACCGGCTGCCTCTGGCACCGCCGAGATAGCTGTCTCTCTGGCTGGGAGATCACAGAGCTCTGAAATGTCCTTCCTTCCAACGGAGATGAAAGGCCGTCTGGATGCACAGCTAATTTATCAAGCATACAGTGCTCAAATATAGCCTATTTATCTCCTTCTCGGGGTTCTGCTTCTCCCACCACTCAGCTCAGCGAGATAACATGGGTCGTTGGGGGAGTGCTGTGGTTGGTGAGAAGACGCTCAAGTGCCCATTGTGAATAACTTCTAATATAGCCCAATTTATGTACATGTATAGGTAGAGTCATATTTTTCTAAACTACTTTGTAAATCAATAGGATTGGCACACATGAATCATGTCAGTGCTTAAGAAAAACCCTCATTTTCTTTTCACTTTATACGTCTTGGTCTTTCTCCACGATGCCGGTGGTGCTGCTTGTGTGCACAGCGGCAAAGGAAGGATCCAAGTTCTCTGTGTGAGCGCACGTGTTTGTAAAAGAGCTGGGAGGATCAACACACCGGGCTTCAGCACGAGTCCCAGGTTACTTCAGCTGCCTGTCCACACACATCTGTAGCTGCAGCTCTGCCTGTTCAGATGGATCCAAATCCTAACCAAAATGCATGAGAACAAGGAACAGAAAAACACAGAACGGCCGTGAATGAGATCACAGCACACATGGCTCCAGGTTCTTCTCAGTGTTTTCCCAACTCAGAGTTGTACAGACTCTTGTGTTCATATTAATACAGATCAAATAAATGTTCCTCATAAGCACCAGTGTAACCTTTCAGTTCTAACTCATCTGTCTTCTGTAGTTTATCAAGTAGCTTTTAGCCATTTTAAATTTTATTATGTGAAATGCATATATACATTAAAACATAAAATACATATATTATATAAAATGTTTTGATACCTAAATCCACTGTTATTGTTCATCAAAAAGAGGGTATACCAAACCACAGTATCAAAAAAAAAATCAATTCTCTTCTGAAACCTGGTTGTTTGGCTAGGAAATACCTGCAACCGGGTATAGCTTTACTTCTGTCACTGCAGTACTTATGTGTACATCTAGGTAGGGCATTTGTGGATGTACATGGGTGATGCTGAACAGGTGGAGGAGACCTGCAGAGATCTGCTTTTTAACCCATCACATCAGGGAATTCTGCCCCCTTCCTTTCTCGCCTCTTTCTCACATGCAAGATGGGTCTTATCATCAGTCTTCCCTCTTTCTTGTGTACCCCCAGTACCCTTAGATAAATGTTACCAGTGTTAAGCAGAGTGGGAGGATTTTTTTATGGGCAATACCTGCTTACACGTACTTCCATGTCCCCCTTTTAAGAGCTTGTCACTGCTGACCCTTTGCTGTCTAACCAGTCACTCCTATATTTGTTCAAAAAACTATCACTTTTTAAACTGGGTGCTTTGTTCTTTTTGAGTTGCTGTCTTATTTTTCAAGCCCCTCTCTAATTTGTAAGGGTAATTTTAAATTCTAACCTTGTCCTGCAGAGCAAATTACAACACTTGCTTCCAAGCCCTCTAAGCTTGACTTTCTCTGAACATTTAAAATGCCTATCTCTATTCTGTCAGCTCAGCAGGACACTTAGTACCTCCTCCCATCTGTCTGCAAGCCTTTCATTATTAATTATTTTTGAGTAAATATTTCCAATATATTTTCATCTAGTGATGAACATTTTCATATAGACTATGGTCTTTTGATTTCATTATGAAAATAGCATACAAGACAATGCCTTCTCCCTCATTCAAAAATCCTTTTACCAAAGGGAGTAACTTCAAGAATTTGAGTGGCGCTTTTACATAAGCATGGAGTTCCAGGTATAGCTATTGGAGTAATTTCATACAAAAAAAGCTTTGACAGAAATGGAAAAATAAAAAAATAAAATTAAAAGAATATTCAAGCATGGATTTGTGAACTTCAAATAATGCCCTTAGAGCACTTTGGCCTCCTCTGGTTCTTAATGTAAGTTAGAGATAGCAGCTCAAGAGAACAGATTGATTAAATTAACCAGGACAGAGGCTCAGAGCAGGGGGTTCCTGAAGCATCAATCCCCCCTACCATCCTCATTTGGACACATATCACCTTTTCGCTACTTGGGGTACTCATCACATGCAAGATGTGACTTTGCATCTGGTCTCTGTTAGATCATAGGCATCAGGAGGAGGCAAGGCCAGCTGTGCCTTCCTATTTGGGGTGCTTGTTGCTTGGTAGTGCAAACAGAGGGCTATTAAAAGAGCCAAATGCTGATATTTCCACAGCACTTGTAACACAAGCTTCAGTTTACTTCAGTTCGGTTACAGTGGTTTACACACAGAGCCACATACGTTTAAATATAATATTTATTAAGCTTACTTAAGTTTATTCTGAGGAATGACTGGAACCCAGTTTATTCTGGCTAGGTCAGAGAGACGGGGTTTGGAAGTATGATGTCCTGCCATGTGCACCAATGCTGTTTGAGAGCTGGAGCAATGTGTTTCAAATTAGCAACTGAGCTTATTTTATTGTGCTTGGCCTGCCCGGCTACCCGGTGACCTTTAGTGCAATCGCTCTTAAAGAGATAATATGGTTTGATAAAACACAAGAACCTTCAGAAAAACGTTCCTGTAAGGGTAAGATGTATCAGCCATCAGGGCCAAATTACAGCCCACAGTGTATTTCCTTCATTTCTTGGATGCCTGTCATACGTAGGCTGCAAAAGCAGCTCTATGCACCTGTATTTTGGCTGGCAATAACCCCTTCTTCTTCCCACACACCAATAATCTGCTGGCAGTCCACGCACAGCAAACGTTGCCTGATCAAGGTGCACACTGACAAATTCATGTGAAACACCTCCCTCGGCGTCTCCACAGCTCCAAGAGCAAAGCCAGGCTTTTTGTGGGCTATTTCTTTGCTTATTTCTTGCAACCATTTTTCAAAGGGTACCTAGAGGTAGTGCCCAGCTGGAAAATGGCCCTTTGTGTAGATTTGCTGAGTAAAGAAATTGCATTGGGATATGCTAAGCACATGTAATTTTGATTATTGCATTATGATATGGGAGGCTATATATACCACGATAGCAATCCACAAACAATGGCTAACCTGTAATTGGATCTATGCTGCATATAGCGCAATCCCTAAAATGAGATTCATTGGCCTTGTTTCCACGACTTACATGATCATCCCTCACGATTATATTTTCCATAGACAAAAATCCATCTATTGGAAAGCTCCCAAGAAGCCCTGGCTATTAACAGCACAGTTTGTGCAGCTCTAGCTTTTCTGAAGCTGAAAGCTTCCAAAACAGTGACAGTAAGGTGAAGGCTGAGGAAAAGGGGTGAAAAAACAGCTTAAAAATGTGTCGGTACAACCAAATGATTGAGTTTGGCTCTAAATAAGTTCTAGATATGTTTGTTTTCTCTTAAGTTAATTTAATTCCAGATATTTTACCTAATTGCCTAGGATGATTTTCAGGAAATGTGACACTAAGAGGGAGGCTATTTTGGAGCCTCCTAATACTGTTTTAACATGCATCAGGGTTTTGTATGCTGAGGATCCCATTCAACAGTACAAAAAAATACCAGTTTGGGTTTTAGTTCCTCCCTCATTTTTTTGGCTTTTCCCCTTTCTTTGCCACCCCATAAAAATAAAAATAAAAACAAGGAAAAAAAAAAGGAAATAAATAGATCTGATACAACTCCAAACAAAGCAAACATTGGTTTTCAATCCACTTGAAATAGCAAATTTCATTACAAAGAGTTTTGTCAAACAATCAGAAGACTCCCATGGAAATTTTGAATGAAATTCTCTCTTTTCTGTGGGTGTTTCAGTGACAGCTTTGTGGGAAAAATAAAAGATGTCTCCCTGTTTTTCATTCTGTTAGTGGGTAAAATCAAGGACCAAAAAGAAAGGATTTGGGAAAATATTATTGCTTTTAAAAGAAAATGTTTCTTCTGCTTTGAAGTAGAAAAGCCATTTTTGAACATGGCCTCTCTACCAGCCTCCTTGCTCTGTGCGGCCAACAGACACAGAGCCCAGGCACCAGCTGCATCCCGCTGGAGCAGGGTGCAGGGGGACATGATGGAGAGCTACAGCAAAGCTGTGGAGACAGCCCCAGGCTCGGGAGAAGGGGCTGTCTCTGCTGCTGCTGCTGGATTCATCTCACCTAACAGGAGCTCTGTAAAACTCAGGGTCTCTGGGTGAATCTAGGCGGGTCTTCTGCGAGGACGTGCACTGCTTGCTCGACTTCGGGAGGAGGTCGTTCACCAAGAGTGGGATTCAGAGCGTACATTAGACATCCAAAGGTCTACGTGTAGGCATCTACCATGAGCCAAGGGCTGGTAGTCCCTCATCCACTGGAACTCAGCCCCACTTGAGATGCTGAAGGGTACCCTACCTGGGACAGTTGTGTCTTATGGGCCTGGTCTCCTTTCTCTTTCATATTCTGAATTCAAGGAGATCCTGCGTGAACAACTTGGATACATGCATAGCTTTCAGGCAGCTGAGACAGTCCCATGCTCATCTGCACTGCGTGAGACCTGGCAGGTCTCTAGCCTTGCAGCAGCACATGCAGAAGAGAGCTCTTCACTGTACTCAGCCATAGCAGGGCTCGCACATCCAAAAGGAGCAGGAGCTGCATGTCCCCACAGCTCTGCTTCATATTCTCTTGGACAATGTATGTTTTCTTCCTGGCGTGATAGGCAAGAGGAAGGGCTGACTCTAGCTTGAAAATGTAACCTTGGCTCTCGGCACTCTTGCTCCCTGTCTAAAGGTTACACAAATAAGAGTTTAGGGAATATTGCCCTTCTGCGAACACTGCTAATTGCCAGCCTCTATCAGTCATAGATAGCTGACATGCTCTTCCAGGAGAGATTGCTTCAGCAGCACAAAATAATCCAATTTTGCTCTTGTTAAAGCATGCAGTGTTCTTGTCAACTGCTTTGCCATTGCTGTAGCCTCGCGGGCAAGGCTGTTGAAGTCTCATCCTACTGCCCTTGCACCAAGAAAGGTCCCAACAGGGGATGTTGGGTGGGATCCCTATGGAAGTCCTCCTGTATCCAAGGAAGAGCGACCTTTGCTGGGCACCTTTTTATTACCACACAAGTGGAAGAAAGTCCAGGCGTTGTCTGGTGAACAGGGTGAACATTTCACCCTGTGAACCATTCAAGGTTCAACTCACAGAGATGCCCCAATTCCCATCGCCGTCAGGCTCCTTTGTGCACCAGCACCTCATTCTCTGCAGCACTCCGCTAGATTTTCACACCAGAACTGATTTTCCCCGTTTTCTTTTATTACAATGCCAACCAACTAGCTGCTAAAGCGCAGAGATTTGCCAGTGGGTGAAGGCCAGCCAGCGTCGCGGCCCTGGGGAGGACGCAGCAGGCAGGGGCCGGCTTCGTGCGCGTCGGCACAAGGTGACGATCGCTTTGGCAAATGGCAGCACCCATGTCCAGGGAGACCCTCCAGCCCCCACAGGCAGGTGGCACAGCGCAGCTCAGGGGAAGGAAGGCAAGAGGGTCTCTCCTTCCCTTGTATTTTATGACTGTGTCTTCCTTCCCCGAGTCTCCCCTGAGAAAATCGCTGGTCCTGTAGAGCCGGGGCCTGATGCACATTCACTCCTCGACGCGCACGCCGCCTGCAGCCGAGCGCTCCCCTTCCTGACAAAGTGGGTGGGAAAGGCTGCTGGAAGAGATAGCTGCCTGCAGAACAAGCGCTTTTCTTTCTTTTCTTCTTTTCCTTTCCTTTTATTCCGGCATTCGCCACCTCGGAGCGGAGGTGACCTTGCCCAAGACCCGCACTTTAAGCCGCGGGGGTGGCACAGGAAGGCGGCCGCGGGGCCGCAGCGATGGCGCTGCCAAGCCGGCTTTACAAACAGCCCTGGCGGATTTCCCTCCCGCGCGCTTTTGTGGAGACGCCATAAAGCGCCGGCAAAAAAAGGGGCCTTTCTCACAGCAGCTACTCTGGAGGACTGGCCTCAGCTGGAACCCGGCTGCGGGCGGGATGAGCAGCAGGGCCTGACGAGGTGAGGGCCACCGACATGGCTCTCGTCATGAAGGCTCAGCCTTCCCCTTCTCACATGAGGCTGAGGGGATGTGCGCTTCCACCCAGGAATTAGCAGCACCATGGATAAGATAGGATCCACAGAAACACCTTCTTAATGCCTTCCCTAATTGCAACCAGCCTTTGTATAGGTATGTCTGGAAGCCTCATACCTGACATCTGTACCATGGAGTAGGTCAATGCGTCACAGAGCTGCTCACGCTGCCCTCACAGTTTGTTCATCCTGCATGACATATCCTTAAAGTTAATGGCATACTTTTCCTTTCTTAGCTTTAATCAACATTTAAACAGCCAATTTAATAATGGCAGTGGAACCGACGTGTCGTCTCTGCACTAGAAGTCATGGACTATCATCACAAGACCTTCACACTAGCTCCGTAGCCCAGTACAGCACAGCAGGACCTGCAAGTGCAATTCTGGGGCCATCCCAACTCCTTCTGCAGATGCTTCTGTTCAGTTCAAACCAGTACCGTCCCCGTTCAGCTTCTGCCTTGCAGAAGGAGGCCTCAAACTGCTCTTAGTGTAGCAGCATGCTAAAAGGTGAAGGGGCAAGAAAACGTATCCAGGACCCTAGATGGTTTTGTGAAGAACTTACAAGATCGTGGACACGCTATGCAGCACCCCTTTGCAAAATGAATCTACTGCAATTTTCTGTAAATTGTAAACATTGTTCAGACAGAAAAACAGTTAATATATGCATTGAATTATATTTCATGTGGATTAGAATAAGTTATAGGGGAGATACTTGTATTTGCAACCAGTAAGGGCACAGCATAAAGCAAAACATGTCTCTGCAGAGGAAAATGACAACACAGCCTAATGCTAGGCAAGAGAGGCAAGCAAAGTACTCCCTTTCTGTGCTGCATAGATATTATGCGTCATCTCACTGATCCTTCTCTTGGTTTCAGGGTATTTAGTGAAGGAAAGAAAAAAAACAGTAGTAAATGAGTTGTTGCAACCTGCCCTTTCTGTTCCAATGATTTCCTGTTTTTGTAAACAGGAAGCATCACGTAACTTGGAAAGGAATACATGTGATAATGGTGAAGAATGATCAGACAGCAAACTCTGAAACCACTGTGGTGTCTGCTGAGGAAAACCTACGAGCTGTCAGGAAAGCTGCTGGAAGTCCTGTGACATAATCTATTATCCAAGCTGAATGCCTGTTCTTATAGAGGGGCTTTTTTTCCATTGAGATTGCATATGCCATCTCAATCCTACAGTAAGCCACTTGGCCACAGTGGATACACAGGTTAATTTCAGGGTAATATATTATTCTGTATATATATAAAAAAGAAGTCTGGTTGTTTTTAGTAAAGTTGTCGAAGCCTGTTCCCATGGGCTCCCCACCTCCCAGAGAGAAGTTGCAATCTGCTCTGTTTCATCATCGCTTTTGTGGCATTTCCTACTGAGATGAGTGACACCGAGACAATTTCCAGACGAGGTTATTTGTTCTCCTTGACCTGAGTGACTGCTGTTTTCTAAGCGATTTGCAGTGCCAGTCCTGGGATTTGACACTTGTACTTCTCCAACTGGGGATTAAAATGCTGCATTCTTCTTACAGACTCATTATTATTTTTTCTCAAGGTAGTTACAGTGGAGATGTCCCAAGGATTTCTTCATTGTGAACACTAATCTGCTATATGCCTCACCACTGTAAATCAAAACAGTTTCACCAATTTCATAGAGCCGTATGAGCCAGTATACACCAGTTAGTTAAAAATCTTTTCTTTCTGGAGCTCTGACCTGATTCTGTACAAAGGGCTTAGCAATAATGATTTTAGGTTTGTCTCTGCCCCTACACTTAAGGGAGATTTAATAAAGCCAGCACTATATGGAACCTGCACAGGCAGACCAAGACAGCTCACAGACTCAAATATTTCCCTCCTTCGAATTATTTCCATTGTTTGTTTGCTAGTTCTGTCCACAAAGTAAGCCCTTAAGCAGTCCTAAATGTGGTGTTCGCAGTGACCTAATGTCTCACTGAGAGAGGAACTCAGAACCCATGGGACAATGTTTTCCTACTGTTCATAAACAATCTCAACCCCAAAATGAAGTGCATGCCCTTGCACTCACCTCCTGCTGTGTGTGGGTAATGTGTTATCAGCTGCTGCTTTCAAGCAGAGGTAGTCTGTAAACTCAAGTCTGTAAACTCAAGAACTCAATTGCTCAGATGATCTGAGCAATTCAGGTCACCAATTCTCCTGGGTTACCAGACATGACCTCCCTCAATGGAGGGAAGGAATCCCACAGAGTAAATAAGGCAACACCAATGGGCTGAAGTGAGTCTGGAGCAGTTTTGACATACTGCCTCACCTGAAAGGCCTTTGAGCCATCCTTGTTCTGCATGAAGGCTTGCGCCAATAGTTACAATTATATTCCACCCTCTAAAATGGTAAATAAAAGCACATCCTGCTTCCACCCCACTTCTATAGCTATTGCTTCACTGATGCCCCTTCAGGACTGGACCTAATGGTAGACCTACTCTTCTGCTCCATCCTTATCAGAGGAGCCATCATACTCTGGATGAGCCTCTGAAGTAGTAATGCCAGATTTTGTTGCCTTATTCATGAAGAAAGAGCAATGGAGTTGCCACCATCTTCATACAAACAAGAGGGCAATGCCCTAGCTCGCCCAGGCCATGGTAGAGGAGCAGAGGAAGGTGGGGGAAATCTCCTGCCAGGCAGGGAGTTGCCAGAACGAAGCCAATTATTTTTTTCTTACCACTTCCTCTCTAATCCCCACCTTCGTCCTCCTCTATTTTCGAGGCGGCAAAAGCCAAGGAATCTCCGCCTTAAGAAACAGCAATAAGCACGTCCCTCTGTGCCTGCTGCATCAGCCTCGAAATGCAACCGGCTTAACCTGGCGTGACAGGGCTGGCGTGCGGCGGGCGGCGAGACAAAAACAAGCGTCTTGGTGCTGCAGCGAGCCGAGCAGAGCTGAGCTGTGAGGCATTTGGCTCCCGGTCAGAACAAGGTTTCGCGGCACCGTTTGAACAAGCACACCTACCCAGCGCCAGGTGCGCTGCCTCGTAAACACTTCCACTGGACGGACCCCAGGAACCGTTGGTTTGATTGACAATAACGTTACAGGAGGCAGCACCCAGCAGCTCGTTGCGGGGTTGATAAGCATCTCTGGGCTTTCCACCAAAGCAGGAGGAAAGAGCCCAAGTGAGTCAGCACTGAGGTACGATTCTGCACATGGCCTCTGGACACGATTTGCTGGGCTCTCACTCACCAAATAAGTAGGAGTGCTTTCTTATCGTCTTTAATGAGTTTTGGATCAAGCTTTTATCACAGGGAAAAGCAAATAAATAATCTTGAATCTCAAACATTCTTCTTCCCCTAACTTCTTTTCTTTTTTTTTTTTTTTATCGTGATTTAAGAGGGCCCAAGGGAACACAACTAATCCAAAACCCATTTTGGATTTGTATTTTAGGAATACAGAGGAAAGTTATGAGAAACAGCATGTTGTGAGCTTCTAGCAATTTAAAGCCAGATTTTTCAAAGGCAGAATGAAGCCAGTGTATAACTTCCCTTAGCCAGTGCAAGATGAATACCTATATATCCTGCGCACTTCTGCGTGCAGTCAACAAAATGTAAGACAGTTAAGCTATTATCCCATAACATTCATGAGAAGAATTTTACAGCACAGATCTGAGAGTGAAAATTACATCTTTGGAAGTCAGTTCTGAGAATTTACAACAAATGAGTGCCAAGGATGGGAATACTGAAAATCGTCAGTCATGCTTCCCAAGAAGTTGTCACATTCTTGCAAATTTGGTCCACTCAAAATCACGGTGATAAATGAATTTCAAATATAGCCATCTGGTATAACTATAAGGCCTAAACAAATGACTTGGTGTGCTCCCAAACAAGGGAGCAAGGTCAGCTGCCTATTGGGTGCTACAAAGTTTTATGATGTAAAGAAAATTGAAAACAAAAGCAAGCTGGAGATCAAAGATGACCCTGAGGTTGATGGACTCTAGGATCCATATGAAACAGGGCTCAAAGGGACCTGGAGGGGTCATCTACCCCATCTGCCTTCCACAGGCAGGACAGGATCTGACTCCCTTACTGCCTTCCACAAGGATTGTTGAGAAGAAACTTCTCTAAACGTTTTGCAGGGTTCAAGCACAATGAACTTGATTGTAAGATTGTTTTAAGGGAATGCAATACTTCAAACCAAATGTCTTCCAGAAAAACAAATGAACCCAAAGGTTTCCCAGTTACTTGTGCAAAAGTGAAGCTTTGTGAGGGACAGAGGCCGTCATGCTCCCCTCTACTCAACTAGCACATCCTCATCAGGAGTGTATTCAATTTTTCATCCAAAAACAGCAGCGCGGAACAGCACCGATGAGCCCAGTTTAGGGAAGAAAGATCAAGTGAGGTAGTAAGGACAATACACACTAAAAGACACTGAGATTGCTAGTGGAATTATTTAGGATTTCAGAGTGACACACGCAACATCAATTGAAATGAGGATATGCAAAATTATTGATGAGCTCCATTTAAAGCCTATTGTGGATGAGAAATTCTCCTTCTGATCTCAGCTGGCCTAATGGACTAATGGACATCCTGGACTAATGCAGATAACCTGTTCTCACTGATGATTTTGCACTTAAGGAAAAATGGAGATTCTTTTTCAGCTACTCTTCACCAAGACCACCACGAATAGTCCCCTTTGTAAATCTGGTCATACGCATAAGGGTTTATAGGAGCAACAGCACAAGAATAACATCCATGCCATATTGGTAAGTGTTGGGCCAGCATGGATAGTCCAGGGATAACCTGCCCAATAACCTAGCAGGGCAGAGATACCAAGGCCCAGTAATGCCTTCAGGGCCCTGACATAAAAACCCAAGTTTATACCCAGGCAAACTGAGCTGCAGGAGGCTTGCCCAAAGCTGTAGAAAGTACAGAAGAGATCAAAGGCATCTTGCTTCTTTGTACCTTGGCTGACAAACACAATTTACACATTTCATTGTTTTTATTATTTCTGTTTTGTTTCTTCCTCACTGACACATGCTATATTGACAAAGAAAAAGAGTTAAGGAGTGTGTATTTTTAAGTGCCCTATAGGGACAAGCTGTATTTTTATGTGGTGTTTATGTGGTTTGGATCAAAAATCAATGAGGCAAGTGGTTTTGAAATAAGAAAAATTACTATGTTGCCTTAAAAAACCATATCTTTCCTTTCTTTAAAAAATGTGCTTGTTTTACTTTATTGTTTTTTAGTTTTTCTCTACAGATGGTATAAGAAAAACTGATTTGAGATTTCTAGCCAATATAAATATATATTGCCCCATAATGAGAATATTTATCTTATTTTTCCTTTTGTCTGTATTTGCCTCTCTGGTCAGTATAGACAAGTACTGACCTCAGCCAAAAGCTGGTTTGATTTTATGCTTTGAATCAAGTTACTACTGTGCTTTTTTTCCCAATGCACTGCAAATTTTGGGGAGGTATGGGCAAATCAGAGCAATGGGTCTAGAACCAGAACTCATTTCAAAAGCACACAAAAATACTTCATGTCAGAAAAACACTAAAATTGCTTCATTACCTGTTGACTCTTTTGCAGGCAGCTGCAGGCAGGTAAGGTTCTTAGCCATTAAGAACCTTAGAAATCAAGGATATGAAACATTTGACACTACTTTAGGGAGGTTGAAAACTTATATCATTCCCTCGAATAGCTTAATGGTGTCACATGCCATATGTAGGAGGAGAGTGAGGAGATTTCAGGTATGAGATGGCCTCTTTTCTCTACAAAGAGGCGGGAGAGATGCTTTGGTGGAGAGAGGACTCTGCTCATGTCCCTCAAGCAGCCTGGGATTTCTGCTTCAGCACTGGGGAAGCCCAGCCCAGACCAGCCCATGATTAGGGCTGCAGGTTAGACAAGCTGGAAGCTGGGATTTCTGCTAAAGGTCTTAAATTTTCTGCCTGGTGGGAGTAGCATTGGTGTGAAGTGGAGGTACTTTGGTGCCAACAGCTATGACAGGGCTTCCTGCAAGAGCACAGCTCTCAGTGACCCCTGGGCTCCTTCTAGTCGTGGAGTCCTCGTTGCTATAACGCAATCCAGTGATTTGTGTTTTACTGATGGTACAGTACCGAATTGTTAACATCAAATAGTTCAAAATAATAAATCACGTCCAAAAGCTCATGGGAGTAGTTAAAGAAAATAAAAGTGGTAATTTTTCTAACTTTGCTTTTTTTTTAAGTAGTCAGGCACTTTGAGGTCAGATTCTCAAGCATTTTCTTGGGCAACCTAGGTATTTTTTTTTCAATTAATACTAAGATTTTCATGTAATTATTTGCCTGCAATTATTTAAGCTTTAAAGAAAACATCAAAT
>JAUBNY010000359.1:3293808-3308212 GCA_032275445.1 Crypturellus soui | reverse complement strand
CTGCTAGCTAAAGACAGAAAAAGCTCCTTGTCAGTCTTGAACTGAAGCAGATAATCAGCGTGGAGATAGGGCACTGGCTGCACCCAGTGCTGTACAGTAGACGGATTCCTTCCCGCAATGCCTCCAACGAGACCGTAGCCAGACAGCACTTCCAAACAGCAAGACTTCTCCCTTCGTGCTATTTTTCTTTGCTAAGCACACATTAAAATAATATTATAATAGCTGTATCATTTTGGAAAGGGTTGCTATTGGTCAAAAAGCTCCTTGTGGTGATGACTGCTGCAGTCCTATAGCACCAGTGAGGTGCAGGAGCTACAGGCGCACGAGAGCCTGAACCAAACTTCCCAGGAGCCGGAGGCTGATCCCTGGCTGGGCACCACTGACAGTGGGATTAATCTTTTCTGAGATGCTGACATCTGTCTTCACGCTGCATTAAAATATAATTCCCTCCCTTTCCACTGCTCATTACATGCAGAAATCTTCTTTGAAAGATAAAAATAGCATTTATGATTGATTACACAGTGTTACTTGATTTCTTTTTCTTGTATTAGCAATTATATCATTTTAAAATTTCAAAACAAAACATGACATGTGAACAAAATTTTTTAAAAAAGTCTTATTTTAGAAATAGAAGCACTTTATCTTTCCTCCACAACAATATTTTCAAAAATACCTGTGTGATTTAGTAAAGTACTTGCATTTCAACAGGACGGCATTTCCCAATGAAAATGGTTTGTTGGCGTTTGTCCAGCCAGGTCTAATTACTTCTGCTTTATGTGACTAAGGAGAAATTCAAGCTTATACATCCTAGCTGTGATGTCTGTCATTGCCAAAGTTTAATCCTGTGTAGCTTTCTGCTGTTAATTATTTATTCACAGTCTATGCTGAATAAATAGCAGTGAAAAGACCTGTAGAAGGAGCATATTTCGTCTGGCATTTCTTGAAATCAATGTTTTACTGTTCAAAGCATCTAACACTGTACTTGTTGTTTGTTCTGCTTCAAAGATGGATTATTTGATTTCATTTTTTCTATTTTGCATTAGATATGTCATTCCTCTTAAAATAAAATGTAAGGACATGAACTGTAACAGAAACTCTGTCATAGTTTGTGGTGCTGCAAGATTCCCCTGCTTTCATTAGTATTTAAGTTAAGATATTTAAGATCCAAGATGGATGTTGAGTAGTTTCCTTTCTGCTTCACCTCCTGAAATTAGGTGAACTAAATCATATGCAGAAACAACCTGGCTTCCACTTCCTCTGTGAAATAAAATATTAATCGACGTCTCTCAGTTAACTATTTGCAAACTGTTTCTTGACCCTCAGTAAAGGCTGAGTTTGGGTTTAAACCACAAAACGAAGGGCAGCTGAACTCCATCCAATTTTTGCCCAAGCTTTGCCCATTAGCGCAGCCCAGGCCGCCTGATCTTTCTGTACCTCAGTTTCCCAGTCTCTAAAATCAGGGTAATTGTTTGATCAAGACTGAAAGAAGGCGGGGGGGAAAAGCATTTGACAGAACATTCCCTGGCTCCTTTCAAAGCTGAAGTTTCATCTCTTCAGTGAGCTGGTAACACTCGAGGCATGTCTAATGCATGGGGATCTCATAAGACTTTGTAAACTTAAGCCCATTAACATTGATATTCTGCCCTATGAGCTGTGAAAGAGCTGCTGTAGAGATGTAAAGCCCTGGTACAAACCACAGACAGATTGATCATGAATACACGTTTCTGTGACATAAACAGTAATTTAGGGATGCTCCCTACTGCCTTCATTGCTGCACAATAAGTCAGTTTCCCAAACTGACCATCAATAACCTAGGGAAGTTGGGAGTTGGAAAAATAGTGTAGCGTTAGCAAAGTTATAAAATGGGAGGTTGCTTATATTTTAAAGCATTTAATTGATTATTAGCTGTGTTAATCATAGAAAGAGTAAGTTTAAGAGTAAAACCAATAATAATAATGACTTGGCCCTCCTCTATCTCAGAGGAATGGGACAGCTAGAATCACAAACTGTTGGTCTTTATGGAAGCCAAGTTACAAAAGACAAGAGAGGGGGCAGGAACCTTGTAAACTCCTTAATGATGGGATGATCAATAAGAAGGGATTTCTCAGCTTCCTGTTTGACAAAAGAGCAACTAAGCATCAAACACACACACAAAAAAATAGATTCAAAGTAAGCAGAGAAAGAGTCTCCCTTGTTAAACGGTGGAACTCCTTGACACTGGATGCTCTGGGTATGGAAAATGTGTTGGGCTTCAAGAAGCTACCAAACAAGTTTATAGATGAAGAATCCACTCAGAGCTATCTAATACAGAGGTACCGCCTTTGGTTCATCTGTAAGTCACCACCAGGAAGAAAAATACTCTAGAGAAGCACTGTTACCCATTTGCCACCTTCTTGCCCTCCTCCCAGCCCATACAGATGCTCTTACTGACCCTCCCTCCCAACAACTGGCAACCTCTCTTTGTCAGGAGGTCTTCAGTGTCGTCTCCATGTGGGACTGAGTGCTTCCACCTGCAGACTGGGACTCCCCAGCTCATGTTCTGCAGCTAGGAAGAGTAATACTGCTACCAACAATTAAAGGCACTGAGCAGTTCTTGGATAGTGTAAAGATTTTCACACCTGCAGAGGAAACAGCTGCAGCTGTTTTGTTTGAGCAGCAGTGAGCAAGATAACATTAGCCGCAAATAGAGGTGTTTATGTTGCAAACAAGTGCAAGTGCATCTGAACTGAGGAGCCAACACGCCTTTGGAAAGGCTTAATGAAGAGAGGTGAGTGGGAGAGGGCGCAGTAGGGTCCTGCCTGCAAAAAACCACTTGTGTTGAAGGTGTGATTTCATGGGGAATGTTTTCCCTTTCAGCAGTGTGTTTCCCCTTTGAGGTGAAAATATAGGAGCATGCAATCCTCGGGATTGTGGTGATGTGCTCAGGTGGCTGCAAGGGTAAAGCGGCTGCTGCAGTGAGTGCTGGACTGAGGTTCAGCACACTGGTATTTGCTTTCTCATTCTAGCACAGCTTTCTGATGCTGTCCTCACAAGTGGCTTAATCTTTGGAGGCCACAACTTCCATATGAGGAAGGGGTTCTGAGAACGCATCCTTTGCTGTCTTGCCTCCTGAGTCCGTACGTTCCTCACAGTGAGTATTAGCTGTCACCCCACCTCTGTGGGGTGCCCAGCACAGTGGGGGCTACAGTTCATCTGGTGTATCTAGACTCTGCTGCAGTAATAAAGCGACTTTCATAGCTCGTAGCTCATTCTTTGTGAATGTGGTCTTAATTGTCCCCTGCTTGCCACTTCCATCTTCCTTGCAGGGGATGCATTTTGATGATTTTCATATGAACACCCCCATAAAGCTTACCATACCGAGCTGTCTCCAAGATACGTAATACCTATTTCTTGTCTATTTTTTAAGCATCTCTATTCCCATTTGGAAACCTTCATGAAACCTTCTCCTCCCACGCAGGAAATGGAGTTTTTCGGTTCCTTAGAGGCTCAGACTTCTCAAGAGCTGTGCACCTGGGTAAGTTATAGTTTCCATAGAGCACATGCTTTTCCAGTGTCTCCCCAGGGCATTTTTCCCCGTGGTCATCAGAGATCTCATAATAAATGTACATGTGCATGCTCTGAGCTGCCAGCAGATCGAGCATAAGAGAGCGGACCCTAATGGAAATTAAAGCCTTCTTTCAGGAGACCTCAGTCTGGTCCTTGGCTGTGTTGTTCTAAACCAGAAGCACTCGTGAGAAATCACTACCAGAGAAATGAACGGGCAAGCCAGAGCAAAAATAGGCCCTCAGAAAGGTGCAGGCTAACATGTTTAAGAAAAATGCAGCAGAGTCTTGTTAACAACCTGTTAACCTGTGCCTTGCGAACCTACTTGAGGATCATTTATGATTTTATCAATCATATTAATGAAAGCATTATAGTCATATCAGCCCCTTATGTTGAAAGAAACTTCTGTCCATCAAACATTCATCTGAGACCTAATTCAAACCCCTTTTTCTGACTGGTTTAGGGGAGAAATCAGCCAGAGCAGATCTGATTCTAATCTCATGTCAGTGCTTTCTTTGCTCCAGCAATGCTGCTCCTGATGGATGTGGGGGTAAGCAAGCACAGAACCAGCTCCTGCGTGTGTTGGGTGACATTCCAGGTTTTTGGCAGTGGAGAGATTTATAATCAAGGGAGGCAAAAAGTTAGAAACCATGTGTTGGGAGAAGAAGTAAACATCCTGGGTTGTATCCGATCACATAGGCTTGTTGCAGGGGTCTGGTTCATGAGGGACTTGGAATCAGGTACAAAAAATGAGCCCTTAAGTCCACAAAATGCTGACATTCCCCACCTATTAAATTAAACAGGAAATTAGTGTTGAGGGGAACTCGCAGAATCATTAATAACTATTTTGTTTTGTGGGAAACTGAGTGGATATCCATCTCTCTCGCTGTGTGCTGTTCTCCTGCTCACATGAAAACTTTCACCCTGCAGACATGTCAAAAGCTGAACATGTACGTTCCCATCCAGCGCTGTCTGGTGCCTGATGAGATGGTCTGGTAGGTGTTAGAGTAGAGTAAATATTTTGAGGAATAGAGTAAATGGCAGCCTGTTCTCCCCACAAGGCTTTCTGTCTGAATTTGCAGACACGTGCTGAAAAGCAGCTCCATAAAAAGACATGGGAAGTTGCTATCTCTGTTTCATTCATGACTCCCATGCTGAGAGCTGGGTCCTCCCGCTCCGGCTCGTGGAGTGGCATCTCGCTCAGTCCCCAGATTTCAATGGTGCTATTCATACGGAGTGGGAAGGCAGCATCTGGACTTGCACTTTACAAGTTATTTTTTGGTTTGCCCGAGCTTGCAAACAGCGCAAATCACCCTCCTACAGCAATAATAATTCTGAAGTTTCTGTAAAGTCTGTTACGAATAACATTTACTCATTCTCAGACAATCTCTGTAGTGTTAATGAGTTGTACATTTTCTTTGGAGGGAAAGAGAGCGATTCTACCCTTGTCAGCTGAGGAGTAAACACAAACTGCTATTCCACGTGGGTAAAAGGTGGCAGAATCATCCCCAGAGAGACCAGGGAACATTTAGCTTATGGACACCATGCGTGTAATAAGATTATTTGAAGTTTTTTTCCTAGTTGTGTATGCCTGTAAATCCTTTCCCTAGCAAGGAGAGTCATTCTTAATACTACTCTGCTTCTCTGATCACAAAGATGTTAGAAGGCTTGTGAACCCTTCCTGTGAAGCAGAGATTTGTAGCGTCAATCCCTAAACAAGGGCATATGCCACTATGAAGACATTATTTCTCCAACCATTTCAGAGGAGTTATCACATGCATAAGAAGCTTGACTCGTTTTTTTCCTTCAACAATGTAAACTGCAAAGATTTAATGACAGCTCTTAGTTTTGAGAAAAACACCTGCCCTAAGTGGTTCTAGCAGAGCTTTGTTAATGCTTCATTCATGCTCATTTTCTTCATGCAAACTGTCACTATTAGTCAACAGCTCCTGCAGACATGGTACATTCATCAGGCTCAAGCAGGCAGAAAAGAAAATGAACTTGTTATATCAAACCTGGCTCTTTGAAGCTCTGCAAAACAAGCTCATTGCTGCCTCGGGGAGCTCTGCAGAGCCACGTCAGCCTCCTGAAGAGCAGCCCAGCTCTTCAGGTGCCAACGTGACCGCGTCCGGGTGCCTGTTGAGGACTTTAGCTCCTGGCCACAGCACGGTTATGTCCCGTCATCCCGGTCCATATCCACACGGTCACCGAGGCTGCTCCTGGTAGCTCCTAATCCCTTCCTGGCCACAGCAGGTAACCCACGGCCTCAGGGCCAGCAGGACTGACCCCAGCTACGGGCAGGCTCAGCGTGGCACTGAAATTCCTTACAAGGAACAGTTCCTGGCATCAATTCGGTGCAGAATAATAGAGGAATGTGCATTCGCAGAAGTTTTCCTTGTGCATTCCCAGGCCATGCTGGCTCTGGCATGTCCCCCCCCTCTTTTTCTCCCTCTCAGTGAGTGCAGCCAGATCTCCACAAGCAGCACCACTGGGCTGGGCTCCATAGCCATGTGAAAGATTAAAAAACACCTGCTTAATTCCTAATCTTAGGGCTCTTTGCCCCTGCCACGGGACATACAAAACCAATTGTGTTCTTGTATCCTGGCTTTTCACTAGTCCCCTCTCACCACACATAAGCTTTGCCAGGCAGAGGAAATCTACAGGCTCCTTCCCCTGGAGCGACTCGGACGGCGAGTGGATTCAGCTGCTGCTGTAAAGCCTGACGGATGCACAGAGGTCCGAGGAACCAGGGGGTGCAAGGGGCCAGCTTTACTGTGCAGATGCCCACCTCTGCCTGCATCCACGGGGTATGGCCTGGGGTGTGATAAAACGCAGCAGGCCTGAGCAGCGGCAATGTCGGATGGTCACACAGCTCTTTACAACACAGGTCAGGATGAAAAAAAATAAAAAGGCAATATGGGATGGATTGGAATGTAAATCCTCAGCAGAGCTGGCCAGGAAGGGGAGCAATAGCAGATGAACTGTAGAATGAGAAGTTCACCACCGAATCCTTCACGCTCCCCAGAGCTCATCCCACAGCAGGGTCCGTATAGACTCTACACATATAAGCACCCTATAGGTGCCCGTACTGCAAAGCCAGCAGGAAACATTATGATCTGTACAGAACAGGCTTGAATATCTCACCCAGCAAACTGTCTACCAGGGAATAGTCCCCTAAGCAAAGGATAAATCCATCCCACAGGCAGATTCCCAAGGCAAGAGGGGGAGCATTTGAATGGAAATGCATAGAGAAACCTGTAAAAAACTGTAAAAAAATTGTAGCGGAAAACCTCCCGCTGATCCATGCGCCAGCAGTCACCCTGCACAGCGTTAACTTGGAGACCAGCAGGCTGCCAGAGGTGACAGCTTTCCGGGGAGATTTAAAACCGAGGTCCCTTCTGACAGCTTAATCCTTTGCATGTATATAGCACTTCACCTGCCCAAATATTAACTGATTCATGGTTAATTAACTTGTGGCTATAAATTTCCCCTGGCACTTTTTGCAGGACTCAGGACGTGAATGTTAAAGCAAGTGTCCCAGGCAAATTGTAGCTCCGTAAGGAAAATAACGGGGCAGATCATCGCCTGGTTTAGTGCAGCTACGTAGATTTACTCGAGCCCAGGGCCTGACCTAGTTGCTCTTGAATTCATTAAAGCAGATGGCAATGAACTGCAGAGCTCCTTCCTTTTACATAACTAACTCTCTGCAAAGGCAGAGGATGTGGTACAAACCAGTGTTTTCACTGATCGCTTCTACTGAAATGACTATTTCTGCATAGCAATAGGGGAGCAAAGGAGGCAAGGTGGCCCAAAGCAATGGAACTGAAGGAGTGCTACAAAACCACTCTCTATAAAGGTTGATATTCATAGCACATCCTAGCCCTTTGCTTGAGAGGATGCAGACAGAAAGGAGAATTTTGCTTAAAACAAAACATAACACCCAGTTTGGGAGCAGTTATACAGCTATAAGGGTGCCTTAAGGTAGAGAAGAATATCTGTCGTGACAGGAACTGGTCCTATTTAAGATGCAACTTTTTAGCTTTTTGCTGTCATTCCTTTTATAAAGATCATGTCAGCAACAGCTCTGGCAAAGCAGAGCACGTGGACGCCGCTCACCTGCTTTGGCTTTGACAGCACAAACATTCATTTGCAACAAGCTGAACTAACCATGCTGAGTTTGCATCAGAACCAGAAAAGCACCTTTATGTATACATATATACACACACACATATATACATATATCGAGATGTATATATTGAGATATGCATGTGTGTGTGTATATATATATTTATATTGCATATATTTATATCACATTCGCTAATACAGACAATGGCCAAGGGGAAAGAAATATTCAAAATAATAATGTTACCATGGGTGAACCCTAAATTTGGGCTGGATACTGTAGGAAAAAACAAAATAAAACAAGAAGAAAGAAAATACATATTACAGTTTCCAATCCAGCTATGCTCTAAGAGGCAGCAGGAAGATGCAGCCAAATGGGAATACAAGGACATGAAGTGACAAGACATTACAAAGTAGTGGTACAAACAAAAGTAATATTAACGTGTTGGTAGTAATCAGCAAACTCACTAGAGGAACAGTAGCTAAGGTGTGTTTGTAAGAGGGATTTCAAGGGCAGCTGCAACAGTCCAATAGTACCAATAGCCACCTCCACATAGGAAGGAGGGAGGCAGCAACATTCATACAATCAGACCTGGTAATAGTTCTTTTTTTTTGGATGCAGACAAATGATAAAGCAATATGGTACAAAATAACTTGTGATATGGCAAGAGCATAAGAGGTGACTCCTTCTTATCCTCTTGCGCAATGCAAATGCATGAGAATGAAATGAAACCAAAGGAAAACAGCCACTACCGAAGGTGGGAAACCCTTCTTTTTATGTACAAGCTATTAGTAACCTGGGGAACTCATTATCGTGTGATTTCACTGGGCTAGGACACTATCAGGATTTGGGGAAAAAAAAAAAAAGAAGGGGGATTCTGATGTTTATCTCAAGAAAGGAAGCATTCATGGTATTACTGAGAAATAAAGCGGTATTAACTTAGTATCAGTTAGAATGTGCCAGGAAGAAATCCACGCTCCGGGCAGTTCCTCTGCAGTCAGCTGTCAGCTCTCCCGTAAAAGGAGCCTGCTCTGAATGCCGCTTGCTGGACTTGGGAGAAGGGCGATCTCTTTAATATCTATAGGAACGGAAGTGTCTGCGGCAATTAAAACCCTTAATGAAGCTCGGCTGTGCGGATTACGCGATGTCTAATCAAGTCTGAGGTCACGGTACGGCCCATCGGTGCGAGCACTAACAGAGCCTCTCTTCTCTAGTCAGTGGCCTATTTACACTCACAGGAACTCATTGGAAACCTCTACTTCTCCCTCACGTTCGGTTGTAGTTGGATCGTGGGCTCCAAACCAGCCCGGGAGCACGTGTGCTACATGAACACATGCATGCAGCATCTCATGTGGCAGCACGGGGCTCATTCTGCTGTGAAACCCGTCTGGAAAAGCAGCTCAGATCAGGCACCGTGGCTTCTCCGAGCCCCGCACCATGTTTAGGGCTGGATTGGCGCCAGAACATTACAGAGGATGGGGACTGGAGGACGAGGCAGGGGCTGTGCAGCTCCTGGCCCCTCCAGCGCATCCCGCTGCTGCACCCGCGCTTACGGGTGAGAGGGTTTCCTTGTGCAGAGCAGCTTGGTGCTGGGGTTTTGCAGCCATCCCTGGGTCAGGGCGGGTTTTGGTATCCTGTGCACCACGGGGTTGCACACAGGCCCGCAGGAGGACACGGGCAGCGATCTCCAACCTCCAAGGTGCAATCGCTGCCGCCAGCCCTGCCGCAGCCGCCCGGCTCACTTCCCCCCACTTTCACAACCGCCTCCGCCACCATCTCCGCCGGAGCCACCGCGCCGTGATTTGTGATGTACTGAAACACAGTTTACATTGCAAAAAGCTCTAATATGTCCCTGGAAAGCAATTAGGAGAGGGTTGCGTATGTGCGCTCGGGGTTTGCTCCGCGAGCAGATGTCGCCTTGGCCGCTCGCTGCAGGAGCCTCGCGCGGGATCAGCGTGTGGCAGGGCCGTCTTGGTCCTGCTCGGCCGGGCTCGCTTTTATTAGGCCTTTCTGCAGAAATGAGGAGCCCGGTGAGGCGAGGGGATCTTCCCCTCGGATCTGCTGGTGCAGATTGCGGCGCTGGCAGCAGCAGGGACGCATTATGGAAAGCTCCCAGCAACGGGTAAGTTTTCAAATGAAAGCTGGCTCAGTGTTAACGCGCAAGTAATGTGTCCCAGCTGTCTTTAATAAAACGTCCAGCTGAAACTCAGCATCATAATAAACGGAGCAGGGATTTCACAAACATCCTGGCTGCTCAGAAAGAGACTCTTTTTATTTTTTTTTTATTTCTTCTCAGAGATTGATTAAACATTTCCTGTTTTCAGCTTTCGAGAAAGGTCTTCGGAAGCCTCCCCTGCCGCCTTCGTGCCTCCAGACTCATTTTTCAAGGTCCCTCTGTGATGCTGAGACCCGAGGCTTTTCACGGACCTGGTGTGCGGCCGTGCTGTGGTGGAGAAAGGTCCCTGCTGCAGCCCAGAGCACGGCCCTGTTTGGCGCTGTGTTTGCTGCCATCATCATGGGATGGGATGGCGATAGGTTTTAAGGGTGTCAAGTGGGGACTCAACTCAACGGACCCTCAATAGGAGTCTCCCAGTTTCACACATCCTGTCTGCAGACAAGGAATTGAGGAAGTTTTCTACAGCAGGGAAGTAGGCCTGGGAGCATCAATGGCTCCTACTTTTGCTCCCAGTTAAGTTGAAATCATTCTAGATCATCAAAGCTGCTTAAGGGGTCAATAACTCACAAGCAAGGAGCAAGACCCTTAAACAGCCCCGATGAAGCAGCTGGGCTGGGATTCATCCCACCTAACTCACGTTGTCAACCTTTACACTCATAGTGAGCAGAGAAAAATAGGCACCTTGTGGGGTGCCAGTTCATCTGGATTGATTTGTACTTTTTTAGGATAAAATGGAACACCTTCTGGAAGCCCATGGACATGGTTCTTCAGCTTGCTCGTGTGCCTACAGCCTGCATCCCCATCCATCCCATGGCTGTGTCTGGCAGAGGAGAGTCCACTAGCCATGCCACCCCTTTGATCATCTAAGGCTTCCACACCCCTTTCCACATATTCTTCTCCACCAGGGAATTGGAAGAAATATTGTGATTTTTCTCTACTTCCTTCCTTTTTTTTTTTTTTTTTTCCCTCTAAGGGGACCAACCAGAACTTGAAATTTAGAATGAGGGATAAAGGCTGCCTTGAAATTCTCCTATTTTCCTACTTCTGCCGGAGTGTAGCAAGCAAATGGTATGCCTGACCTTCAGCTGAGGTACGTGGGCCTTTTGCCAGCCAATAAAATCAGGTTTCACCAATTAGCTTCCAGTAGTGGAGGGTCTGGCTAGAAATACTCCACTTTAATCCCAGATAATGCGTGACAACTTTCAGTGCACTCACTCCAAATGTTTAATGGGTTTCAGTGTTTCCTATAGCTCTATAATATCTCCCACGCACATATAAATCATCTCTGCAGTACGGGATGGAGAAAAGAGTTGAAAAGTGCCAACTATAGTAGAAGTAGAAGCATCTTATCACCATCTCCTAATTTCAGTGGGAGATATGTGTCCCTAGACCTTTAGCATTCAAGTTAGGTCCGTGGTTTGGAAATGACCGTGTTTTCTATGTTGTTATCTTGTTAGTCAAAATTGGAGAATCCTTCATGATTGGGAATTTATCTTTTTTTTGGCCTTAACTTTGTGCATCTGACAAGGATGTTGCAAGGATTAGTGAATATTGTAAGGTGGTGATTGACGAGCAGATCGTTCAAAACACAAAGTGCCGCCTCCTGCTGCTGCAATGAGGATTTTCGTGGGAGTTTTGGGAGTGACATTCCTAAGAAGCTAGTCTGAACTTGACCTCTCTAGATCATAAAATTACAATACAAGCACATGTAAAAGGGAAATACTCTTTAATGCTCGTTTTGAGTAACAGGCTGGTGAATGGTGAGGACTTCAGTTGCTTCTGGCTACACATAAATTTCTGCAAAACCTGTAACATTCTGAGAGATGTGCCAAGAAAATAGATTGGTTTTCTTTCCCCCGCAGTCTTATTTTACTTTGAATCCTCAGCATTTTCTTTTCCTAAAACAAGGTATCAAAATATCTTGGATGGAATTCTTCAATGCACACTGCGAAACACCTTGCCAAAAAACATGGACTTCAAACAGTATTTGTTTGGAGTACCTGAGTTTTCCTTCAGCCTCAGGAATTCTGCTTAGCACAACTCCAAAGTATTTTAAAATGAAAACAAAACATTAAACTTTATCAGCTATAAGCAGTTGTTTTTTTAGTCTTTGTACATTTATCTTGGGTAACTTAAAATAAGTATTTCGGGACTTTTCTCAATGCTTGTTATGTGTTTATCTTTTTTTTTCCTCTTCCTTACAACATAATCCTCTTCTGTTTTTAAGCAGGGTTGCTTCAGTTAGTGAACCGAATAAAGACAATATATAAGTACTTGACTCTCCCTAGTAACACATACCCCACCTATTATTAATATTTTTTAAATAATTAGCAGTGAAATGTTTCATGTTTTGGGGAAATTTTCCATTTTAGACACTAGTATGAACATCTTATAGATATAATTTAGCATATTTTATATTCTCTGGAGTCCAATCTACCAACCCACAAATCCAGAATTTCAACAACCAACTAAAAAGGTTTGCCAAGAAAGTTTCTACCCAAGAATGGATTTATGTCAAAAATGTGCATTTCTTCAAGAAAAAGGGGGAAGAAATTAAGAAATGTTTCCATTTCAAAGTTGAAAGACAAGAATCTTTCTCAGCGATTAAGCTCTTTCACTTCAGTGACTAAAGAAAATATTTTTTTTCCTTCTGAGAAAGAACCAAAGAAAAAGTGAACCTGTGTTTTTGGCCTATCTTAATGCTGACAGAAAACACACAAAATTAAATGAAATGCAAAATTGAGAACCAGGCCTCCTCCCCTCCCTTTTCATTATTTCGCACAGCAAATGTTATCGTCCCAATTGCAAGAGCATTTCTGATGAAAGCTACGTCCTGAATGAACTGACTTAGCCTTATAAAGAGGCACCACCCCAGAGGGAAGGCTCCAATGTGCTGAGCCCAACCTTTTGTTTTCAGAGTTTTGCCAATTAAGTTATCGCAGATTGACATTGAGCTGGCATCCGAGCCTGGCCAAAGCACAATACAGTCAATGAGAGGACAAACCGCGGGCTCTGCGTCGCAGCCTGCCCAGGGCAGGTGGACGGTTTGACCTTTGCAGCAGTTGGGTCTTTCCATTGTCGACTTCTACAGCCTGGAATTAAGCACTCGCCTCAGCAAAACGACCTTGAAAGAGGCCTTCACACAGCACAACCTGTTGTCTGCTGCACAGCCACGCACGGAGGCCTGAAAAGGGAACAAGCCTCTATTGTTTTGGAGGCTGCCCCTTCCCCCAAGACTCCTGGTCTCACACACACAAAGCCAGGACAAAGGAAGCGGTTGTTATTATCCTCCTCCACATCTCCACTTTACGGACTGAGAACCAGGGCAGAAGGTCCCATGACTTATTCTTGGATGCACATCCAAAGTCTGTGCCAGCTACGGTATTTAACCCAGCTCCTTTTTGTCCTAGGCCAATGCTTTATCAATGAGACCCACTTTCTCCCTCCATGGCTTTTTCTTTTTTTTAAGAAATACACATTTTCAGACTGTCCCTGCTCTTTCACCATGCCGCATCACCCTGCTGTCAGCCGTTCCCTGGCTTCTGCCCAAAAACCATAACCACTGCTTGAGAGCAGCATCATCCCTCTGAGAACATTATCCTGATGCTCTGCTGACACGAGAGGTCCCAAACTGGATGGAGCCTCCATTTAAAATGTCACCTAAATTTACAGCATTTATATAAAGTAAATTTTCCTGTAAAGTAAAAACTTTTCTCACAGGGCTGACACTTAAATGAGCTTTTGGTACAGCACTTCCTTGGTTGCAGAGAAGCAACTGATGCTCCCACAAGCCATTATTTCTGGAAACTCGGAGACAGTTATCCAGGGCACCAAAGAGTAGCTCTGTGAAAAAGTGCTATTTGCTAATGGGATGGATGGATTCTCCTCAGCCAGGATGAAAACAACACTAGTACAGGCACAAACAACCCCTTCAAACCACTGTGAATAGCAGCAGTACCATTCTCTAGTGAAAACCATTTTTGGCAGAGCCAGAAGTAAAGCTGATGTCTCCTTATCCCCTACTAATGAAGACTGCTAATGAAGACATGAGTGCCAGGAGTGCTTCCTGTTCATGTATTCACACTCACTCGGACTCCATGAGGATTATAAGGTATTTCTTTGTTACCAGAAATTGGTAATTTATAATCATCTCATCTGTATTAATTAACAAGCATACTTTTCCCAGATTCGCCAGCAATCTAAGTGAGAAAGCTCATATTTCTTTTCGGGAGATTACAGAGCAGCGATTGCTTAGAAACTCCTGCTTCCACCCACGTGGCTCGTGCTGGTGAGTCTTGTACCAACACCCTGTGTCTCCTTCCCAATAGCCACAGGGACACCAAAGGCATCGAATTTGGTTTGGGCTCTGCTGAGGGGGCTCTGCTGTGATTGCATCAGGAAACAAGCCCTGCTTGCGGGGATCTTTTTATGACTGTTTTTGTTCTGTGACTGAAAAACAAACTTTCCAATTCTTTTCTGCACAAACCAAGAAAAAAAAAAAAGACCACAAAAACGTTCCTAACAAGAAAGATAGCTTCAGCAAACTGGCTTTTACTGACCAA
>JAUBNY010000359.1:3268655-3293708 GCA_032275445.1 Crypturellus soui | reverse complement strand
AGTGCAGAAACCGCACTAGCAGGGATGGGGTCAAGCTCCATAAGCAAAGGATGAAGGTTCAAGCAGACCTTCCTGCAGACCCTCAGACTTTCCCTGAAGTGCGCTGCTATTAGGGCTTTCGTTATCTTGTGTTTGTTTGTTCGAGGGTTTCTGCAGTTCCTAACAGTTGGGCCGCAAGCGGTAGCAGAGATGTTACAAACGCTGCTGGCCCCATGGCATTTCCAACAACCAGAGCACAGGAGGGCAGGAGGATCCACCAGAAGTCTCTCCTTACAAAGGATTCCAGACTGTCTTCCAGACTAAAAGGATTTGGGTAAACATTGATAGGTTAAAGGCTTAATCTCTATTGTGTAAAATGGGGAAGACAGACATAGAAAACACCTCTAAGACCATCCAGGCTCACTGCCTGCCAGGACAGGATTATGTCTCTTGTCTGATCCACCCAGTCTTAGCATAAATGTTTTTACCAAAGAACTTGCACGCTCATTTTGGCACAGAACCAGAAGTCCTTTCAGACATGGGAACTATTTAAAATCAAATTTTATACCTCTCAAGGGAAACCAGTAACCAGCATTGCCATCCAGCCTCGGAGTCCCTTCTCAGGGGCTCTTCTACAGACACCCATGTTTTATTTGCTTTATCCCTCACTTCTTTGTTCTATGCCCAGGTAAAGACAGGGCCCACTGAACTGAGTTTTTCTGTTATTTCACTATTTCCATCTCTTTTCTCTTCCCATTGTTGCTGAGAAAAGATTCTCGGATACTACAAAGCTCACAGATTTGTACACTCTATCAGTTCATGGCAGCCAAGTATCACATTCAACCTCTATTCAAAATGTTGGTGACCCCAAAATAAAGTACCAGTGTTCATGAGAACACTCCAGTCCATTCATGAGATCAGTGGGATCAATACAGAGAAGCCACACTGATTTAAAATTGATCTAAAACATTAGTTTGGGACTGTCCTGGAAGCATGGAGCAGCACATGGAGGTCATGTCTTAGGTAAGAGAGAAGGAAGAGACTATCTGAAACAGCAAACTGGGCATTGTGCACACTGATATAACCTCTGAACACCAGAAGCAAAGCAAGAAGCTGTTGCAGCCAACCTAGCAACCTCTAAGGTTAAAAGAAGTAAATGGCCTTGCAGAAATGTTTCTCTTTTATAAGAGTTTTTGTGGCTACATTTATATATACATACTGTAAGGTCATTGAACTCAAGCAAAGAAAACATTTCCTGTCTGTCACAAAACACATTTCTGACTGGAGTGCAAACCTTGCGATGAACATGTGTTGCCCTTTAGTGAACGTACTGAGGGACATATAAGACATAAGCAGCATGGAAGCCAAGAAACATGATGGATAAAACATGCTAGATTTTCATCTCTGGTGGCCATAACAACACACGATAGAAAGTGTAATAAGTATGGTGTTTCCGAGAGGATGTGAGGTTATGGATCCAGCAATATCGGTAAATGGAGTCTGCTCTTCAGTTTGACCACATAATAGCTAAACTGCAGTATTTTCCACACTGCTCAGCTAAACAGCTTAAATTGGACCCTCTCTAAGGCTAAAAGGAATCGGTTTCATCCTAAACAATTCCAAGGCCAACCTGACCAAAGTCTTTAATTCATGCCAGTGGGAGTCAGAAGCTTCATGGTGTTGGTTATTGCTTAATATCCACGGGTGGAACGAAGTGAGATTGCCGTGCTGTCTTTGCTGTCCCGCCTACACATGACAAGCAGCTGATGACTGGGATTATCAGAACAACGGAGCTCTCTGGGTCTGTTCCCTATTATTTATTTAATTTTTGTTTAGCTGAAGAGCACCAGCCCTGCCTTCTTCTCACTACCTGGAAGCTATTAGCTCTCTGCTCTGTTCCCTTTTCAGGGGCCACACTGCAGACCATATTGCTGACCAGTTCCCGCTATGTTCTTTCATTTCATGAAAGAGATATTTTAAACAGAAATTTGAACATTTCTGCTCTGCCAGGCACCAGCTGAAACTATGTTCGGAGACACTGTCATGAGGAAATCCAGACCAGAGTTTCCCTCTAAGTTCCTCGAGTTCCAGTTCTGAGCCTCAGTTTTCAGCCAGGTAGGTAAAAATCTTTCACATTTTACAGATGGGGAAACTGTGGTGGAGCAGAGAGTGTAAGAAACTCACCCAAGATCAACAGTATATTTTTTTTTGTGGCAGAGTGAAGAGCAGAGCTTAGATCTCCTGCCACTCAGTGGGGTGCTTTCACCACACCACCTTCCTCCCCCCCAGACTTCCTTTAGGAGCTTGCTACAAATCTGTTCACGGACTGCACTTCAAACCCAGTGGCACCAGTCACCCCACAGAGAGCAAAACAGTGCCCAGGGAAGGCGGCTGCGTTACTAAAGCACAGCAGAAGTTTGACGTGTCACACACGTCTCCTGCAGAAAGACTAGCATACGGTCGGGGACGGAGTGTCCCACTGCCACCCGAGGGATGCTGGAACGCAGCTTCAAAGGAAACTTCACAGACTGCCCAGAGAAACCACTTGCAAACAGTCCTGTCAACCCGCCTGGGACTTGATGGACCAGACCACCCACCCCAGTGCAGGCATTAGGCCCCGTACACACGGTGATCTGCAGGGCTGGAATTCATTTCACCCAGTTTGGATGTCTACAGGGTAGAGCTGGCCGCTCTCATAACCTTCAGTAGATGATAGAAACAGAAATAGATGATTTTTAGGAAGACATTTGTCTTATCTACTTCAAAGGTCTATTTTAAGTTAAGCAGAGTTATGCCCTGGAATATAAAAGAATAGAAAATACGACTATAGTGTCCAGCTCAGACGGAACCATGTGTGCTGCATGCACCTACTTTTAATCAAATAAATCTCACTCAGCATAACTGATGAGAATAAACTCAAATTTAAGTACAATTCTTTCAAAAAACTATAAAGTGACACTCCTTTTATTTTAAATATATATGTATTAAAATGTCTTTCATAGATATATGAAATATAGTGCAATATCATTTGATCAAAGACCAGGGGTGATACTTAGGATCACGGGGAATGTTTCCATTACAAAAGCTAAGTCAGTTGAGTAGTCTTCATGCAGTCTTGTTTATCAATAGAAAAAGTTCATGTTGTCATGTTCTTCTGGGCACAGCAGGAACTGAAGATAAAGAAAGAGCTTCTTCCTATCTTCTTGGTCTCCTGCTTTTCTGGCCAACATTGTACTTAAAACACCCTCTTAGCGGTCACTGGGGTTATGCTCAGAGGCGGCTCTGTGGCGACGCTGGGCTTTCTGCTCCCACCTCCCCTCTCCTGCTTTGGTGTTTCTGGCACATTTGCTTTCACACACACAATTCCACCAAAACAAGACCCTAACCACAGGCTTCCCTCCAGTGAAACACCTCTGGCAATTCACTTCAGCCTCCAACGAGCCTTGTGCACAGTTTCTGGTTTGGGAAATGGCTTCTATTACTCCAACTTGGTTATATTTCTCCTGAGTGCAGGTCGGCTGCAATACCTAGCACTTTAAGGGGTCACACACAGGTAAAACGAGTAGCAGAGCTTGTCGCTTGAGCTCAGAGCCTCCTCCTGACTGCTCCTGGACCTGACCATGCTTCCCATCCCTTCCTATTTTGCCAGACCTTAACTGTGTGGGCTGCAGTGTTATGCTCCGGATATCTGCTGCAGGCTAAATGTCTCAAGTCCATTTGAGACAGAGAATTTCAGGATATTTTTTTTCACAAGGCAAGGGAAAAACACTTTCTTTCGCCCACTTTCAGCAAGCCGTTCTGTGAGCAGTGAGAGTAATGAAATGTGGTTTCGCCTCAGTGCGCATCCTTCAGCCACTAACACAATTCTTCTGCGGTCGCCCCAGTTCCCCCTGCACTGCTGCACCACAGAAGCAACAAGGATTTCTACAGGACACGGATGAACACAGCGGGCTGGATGAAGTTCAACAAATTCTCCCCATTTTGGGAATGCCATCTGCATCGCTATCCCTGAAACTCAGCTGCCAGTTTTCATAGAACTTGCAGAAATTTCATTGTTTTGGAAATCTTCCCCTTTCTCCCTGCTTGGAATTGGTTAGGTGGTTGGAAAAGGGAAGTCAGATGGGCAGAGGAATAGACTGCATGGTCTTTTTTCACATAGGTCAAAAATCATTATTTGGCCTTTATTGGTGGTATTACTAGATCTGCTTAAAACATACTTAATAGTAAGTCTGTACTTTAGCATATACCTAAATATTGAGGAGAAATGAACATAAATGAAAGGTATAACTCAAATCCTACTGGGCTGTTCAGCACCTCTGCAGCTTTGGATCAGGCGCAGGAAGAGGAACAAGTGCTGGCAGGTACTTTCAGTCTGGTATTTATTTTGAAGAAACGAAACAGTGAATGACCCCCTATATTTTCTACTAAAGACAACATTTTACGGAGTGTAGAACTAGGTTTGTGTTGTGGGTACAACCATTCTGTACAATTAAAAAAAATAATCTGTCAAATTCTGTTAACATGATGACTGCATTAAAGCAAGCAGTTGTGTGCTGTGGCAATGTGGGGAAGGTGTTGAGGAGTAGAGATCATCTGCACAGATGTATTTAAAGCAGCTGTAAAGGAAGAAGGTAGGGGGCTATAATCGATTCCACATTTACAGCTTTGCTGGCACCAGCAAGGGACTATAAGAATGTTCTTGACAGTGACAGAAGAGCTGGTTTCTGGGAGAAATTAGTGTATTATCTTCCAAGATTAATGGTTTCAAGAAGTTTAGCCCAGGTGTTCATTGCAGGGGATCAGTCCAACACATGAAACACAAGCAGCTCCCAGGAGTCTGCTCCGAACAGTCACCTTATGACTTGGGGCAGGGCAAAACAGCAGCTTTCTTCAGCAGCCTGCTACTCGTTTGTGCATGGAAATGCTACGCTGAGTATGTCAGATGAAACTAAGAGCATGCTGATGGGCTGAGGGAATGTCAGAGAAGAAAACAACTTGTTTCTAGAAATGTTATCTAAAATATGAAATACCTGATAGCTTAGAAGAGTTAATGAGCACTGGCCAGATCAGAACAGATATTTCTACAAAAGACATTGGTTAAATGGCATAGTTTGGGGCACTAACAGTGGAGGCACCAGTGCAGGAAGGATTTTTCATCATTTCTTGTCCACTCTGGAGTAGCCATTTGGGTTTAATTGAAGCAGGTAAATGAGGTGCCATGGAGAGCTGTGTATTGCCCACTCCTCTCCCCCTCTACTCTACTAGCAAAAAACCCATCAGGACAAGCCCCCAGCTGGCCATCCAGCTTGTTCTGTAAGCCAAGAATCACGCTATAGAAAACCGTGGCTCTGGGTGTATTATTTGGACTGATGAAACACCCACAAGTTAATTCAGAAACTCTTGGACAGTAGAGCTACAGTATTAGCCATTCTCCTGCCACCAGCCCTTCTGCTGTCACAAGAAGGAGCACACAAGCAGGCCTTTTCATAGGCCTCAAAGTTTCCGAGATACTCAACAAAATGAACAATTCATCCGCTGTCACATGAAGTCCCTGCTCCTTGGTTACTGCATAAACTTCCTGAATGCAGGAACATGCATGTAATTACCAGCAGCCCTAAGGTTAGCATAAATCAAAGTGAGAAGTCAGCTGCCAGTGGCACTTCAGAGGCAATGCCCACGTCTCAAACGGAGCTGAGCTCAAGTATTAACCTCATCCAAGATCCTAAATGGATCACGGCTTGTAATGGGTTGGCACAAAGCTACATTATGCCACAAACTGCACCTGCTTCTAGAGCTACAGTAGCAGTGGCAAATAGAGATGCCACCTGGCAAGATGGCATTTCCTGAATCCTACAATGACAAGGCAAAAAAAAAAAATCCCAACAAACAGATGGTGTCTACAGAAATGGGAACTATATGGAAACAACAAAGCGCATTACAACAACGACAAATACACTGTTCTCAGCCCTCTCTAAGCTGACACACACACCCTTAGTGGGTGGTAAAGGCAGGCCTAAATTCAGGTGCCTTCTCTGCCTGGAGAAAGGCATCTTATTTGTCAAGTTCATTGCTCCTCAAACTGTATGAAAAGATTTGAATCACAAAGACTCGCTGAGCAGTGTCTGTCCCTGAGCATAAAGACAGCAAAAATTAAAACCCAAGGAATGACATTGCTAGAAACAGGGCCATCTGCAAAGGGATGTAAATTTGACTGTGCCCCCAAGTCATGGCTTACGGACTTGGAAAGTGGAAACAAACTGACTGAAAGCAAGCAATGAGTGCCAGGAAGAATATAAAGTATGGGAATACAAGAGGAGGGAGGTGTTCAAATTTGCAAGAGGAAAACAAAAGTTTGTTTATCCCAATGAATTCATTCCAAAACTTGGACGTAACAAACTACCAGAGGTGCCTCTCTGCCCTAGGATACTGGTTCTGACAGTGTCTGGCTCCAATTGCAGCCACCAATTATGGAATAAATGGCCTTCAAGAGAATTACTTCCTAACCCACAATAGTTAGGCCCTGAAACATAAGAGTTTGTGTCCTTCCCAAAGCTCTTGTTTATCTGTTCTTTAAAGTGTTGTGATTATAATGCTGGATACTCTTATAATCTACAGAAATCACTTATCCGTATAGCAAATTACTTACTGAATCAAAACGGTGAAGATTTCACAACAGGCTGAAAATAACAATTGCTTCTCAAGGATCTGAAGGAGCTTTACAAATCACAGACAAGATACACAGAAGGCACCCGAAGTTCATGGAGCTTGGAAGCTCTGTGAGCTTCCAAGACCCAAGTCTTGGAAGTTCTAGAGAATCAAGGAGAAGGGCAGGAGGAGATAAGTTGTCTTCCAGATACCCAGGGAGCAAGTGGAAAATCTCTTGCATCTCCGACTATCCACAGAAACGTTAGTGTCTGCTGATGGATGGCAACAATCAAAGTTATTCCTGCACCACCTTCCTGAGGGAAGCCACTGCTTAATCCCGATGGGCCTCTCTGCTCTACATAGGGGTTTGCTCTACGTAGGGGTTGTCTTTGCTCTGTATAGGGGTTTTCTGCCCCATGTGGTGTGCTAGAGACCATACATGATGAATACAGCTGGTTATATTCTCATGTCCGTGTTTCCCTCACCTCATTTTCCTTTGGGAAGGAAGAGCCATGTACTAATGCCCTCTCTGCCTCTACTCACCACACACCGTGTCACCTCGCTCCCTGTTCACACGACAAAACCAACAGTCACTACAGCCTGGGCCGCAGGCTGGGAGAGGTGTTTCATACCTGCCTGCGCAGAAGCCCCAGGACTGAAACCTTCTGCCCAGAAGGGCATCAGAGCTTTCTGAACCAATTTGGTATGCATCCTGCTAGGGAAATGTAACATCCTTTCAGAATAACTGCAGTGTGATGAGATCCTTGTGCTATCAATAGGTGAATATCTGATCCAGGGTTTAAGTTTCTCTCAGGCAGGGTTAAGCTTAAAAACAGTACTATAACTTCACGGCTCTCAGCTTAGGAGGCTCTTTTGTGAGATCTGGGCCAGCAATCTCATGTAAGTAAGAGAATGAGAGGATCAAGGATATGCAGAAGTAAAAATATGAAGAAGAGACGAGAAGCACATATGAAGCGAGAACAGAAATCAAACAAGAAGCACTTGAAATTGTGAAAAATCAATAAAAATCATGGAGGGAAAAATAATAAAACTTAAAGACAGAAGAGTCTTGGCACAAGGGCAAATGTAAAATTATCACAGTTCCACAGTCACAGTGCCAGATGCAACACAGGAATAGCACAGATCCAGAGCAGAGTTTTCCAGCTCCTATCTATTTCTGGAATAATCAGTAACATGGGGGAAAAGGAAATAAAAACACTATAAAGTTTATCATCTGAAGGATGGAAACACACCCAACATTTGACATGAGAAAAGAATATGTGCTATCATGTAGCGTGTGTATTACCGGAATGGCCACAGGCCCGGGCCGGGATCAAGGCCTGTTGCATTAAAGTGTGTGAGTGCACGTGGAGGGGCTGAAGTGGGAATACTCTCCCGCCATCTGTTCTGACAGCATCTGAACTGAACGTGTACAGATGGATGGTTTGTTTTTTATTTTCCTGAACAACTCCGAAATGAATGGAAACCCTCCTACAATCCATAGAGCATAATCCAGCAAATACATTCATGTTTTCCCATCTTTGTCTGAGGCGCATTACAGAAGACCAAAAGCTACAGCTTCAGCTGGTCTAAAATATCATTCAGCTCAGGTGAAATGGGCCAATTCACTACCCCTGGAGAATGAGGTTTCTAAAAGTTGTTGTTCTGTTCCAAAGATGATGGAAGTTAGGAAAAAATCCCTACTACTTCTGCTAGGATAAATGAGCTTTAGGCAAAAGCTGCAAAAGGGAAAAGTTAGCACTTGTAATCAAAACAGCTGAGCCAGAGAAAGGGAAAAGACAGAAGGGAAAAGGATAGGAAAGGAAAATCAGGTAGAGCAGGATTTCAGGAATAGCTAATGACTCTACGGGTCACATTTCTGAAGACTTCAGTTTAAAGAAGACCAGATTATCCTGTGTGTGAGATTCAGCACTAGGAGAGGGCACCTGAAATCGGACAATAAACCTGTGAGTCAGCACGGGTATCAACTCCTGGCTCTACTGGATCATCCAACTCAACTAAAATTCATTTCTAACCTCAAAGCTATCTTGACTATAGAATATGTGACCTCTTTGAAGAAGGATTTGATGCCCTTTCTGGGTGGAACTTCCCACTTAAATTTAGACATCAATAGCACAGGTGCCACTGCAGCTAGAAAATCCAGCTCCACTTGCAGTCAGCAGAGAGAAGAACACTTTCTTAGATGAATATACTTCAGGATGAGCTGAACTGTCCCACCCTCTGCCGTATTGCTTGCACTGTTTCCATTACCTATAGCTGAGATGTAGACACCCCCACTGTAAACATAACATCTGGCCAGAAAAATCCCAGACTGTCTATACAACGTTTATCTCAGGGAGTCCAGATTCCAGCTGGGGCCTCATTATACAACAACAAACCAAACAATATTAGGTAGATATGAGCACACTGAGGCACGGAATTTACAGGAATAACTATTAAGGTACTCAACTCCTAACTTGCACCACAGCTAGGAAGCCAGCAAGGATCAGGGACCTAAATTCCTCCGCAAATCAAGGTCCAAATTCCTTCCTTGCTGCAGATGAAATAGGAATAAACTTTATCCACCTTCCAAAGGCTCCGACAGATTTGCTGTGGTTTCAGACTCCATGTAACACCCGCTGAAACAGATCTGCTGACCTCAGTGATCCTGGGATACAGCCCACGGTTAGGGCACGGTGAGAATTAGTACTGTGGCCTTTTTCCCTTTTTCCTTCTCCCAAGAACCAGCCTATAATCAGAAACTGGCAAGCCTCAAGAAGCCTGGCATGCCATCCAAAGGAGTTCATATGAAAACACTGGGGACAGGGACTGGGCTCCAAATCTCCTGGGAGCAAACAGGGTTTCTTACCAGAGCGTGGCAGCATGTCAAGTTAACAATAGGCATTTTGTGGTATTTCACTTTGAGCCCAACCAGGGCCAAGGAGTGCACACCATCTGCAGACGTATTTTAGAATGCAATGATTTCTTTTTTTTTTTTTTTTCCCCACATACCAGAGTAAAAGAAAGAAATGCGGGAAGAAGGCTTTGGGTTGTCACTTATATCTATTCAAATACAGCCGGTCTGTTCACTAATGACAACCTACACTGAGACATTTCCAAAATGTAAATGAACCCTTGGAAGTCTGAATAACAAGGGGTTTCTTTTTTCCCCTCCTCTTCTTTCTTTTCCTCTCAGTTATTCAGGGTCTCAAATTCAGAAGCAGCAGTGCCAAAATGCAATGGGAACTACCTATCCTACCAGGTTCCCTTAAAGGAGTGAATATTATTCTTCGTTTTGTGCTGCAAGCTTTCACTGAGATCTCCTCACTGTCTGCTGGGGGCCAAGAGCACACAAATATTTCCAGTTATCTGGATAACATATAAATTTCCCTGTGTGTTGACTGTGTTAGTCAAAAATGAGAAAACCTCAATAAGTAGTAACAAGTAAAGCTAGAAATAATACCCAGCTTACAGGGCATCCGTTACTGCCAACCTGACAGGTTCTGGGAGAACCTAAGTGCTTTATCAGGTCTGCACCGAAGAAGGACCTGCATGTCCACAGCTCTATAGCTTGTCAATATTTTTCTGCCTTTTTTTTTTTTACATCAGACCATCACCACAGGCATTGTTTCTAAATTCTGAACCATAAAAACTACCTAGGCACTGAAGTCCGGGGCACTGCACCAGGATAACAGCTGGTTTCTAATCTGTTTCCAGGTCTCCCTCCAGTGACTGTCAAGACACAGTTCAGCAGCAATCCTAGGAGCCCGACTGTGTGCACCGTCCTTTAGATTAGGCTCCTGCTCTCCTTCAGACGCTGTGGCTGGCTAAGGAACAGGCTGAGAGCCTGTAGGCAGCGGGGCTAGAGACTCCCTTCTAAGTACAATTCCCAAAGGTTTTACAATCCTCCTATTCCTAGATCTGGGAGGAATTACTGGGAGGTAAGAATAAAAAGTCAGGCAGAAGGGTCTTTGGCAATTGGCTCAGCCTCTACTAATTTCTGATGTGACAATGTCAGAAATTCCACCGCTCTGGCTGCTTCCTGTCATTGCATAAGGGAATACATACAGAGACTGCAGATGCTTGAGCCAACTTGATAAGATTACGCAAAGTTTTAAGCTGTATCATTCCAGAAAGGAAATCAAAATGCTTGAGTGAAGGCTTCCTCCCCTTACATTCTCTCTCCGAGTTAGAGTTTGGAAAGCAAAAACCAAACCCCAGATACTTCTAGTTAGTTCCTTTGCATTACTGGTTAGTATCCATTACACCAAGCAGTAAATGCTACTAAACTCTTCAAGAGCTTCAGAGCTAACTGAACCTCTGAATGCAGAAGGGTTCAGTGAACCAGCTTGAGCTATAGTTAAAAAACTATAGACCATATGAGCTTCTTAAGTATAATTCATCTTCATCATTATCATTTTAATTGTATTCTTCTTTTTAATAAAAGAGTTTATTTTTTTCAAGATAAAGAAGAGATTTCAAATGCTGTTACTTGGGAATTTTCAAACAATTATTGTCTTGTAAAATCTGTCCCTGAGCAGCCAAGGATTCAACATGGTTCAGTGATGGCAAAAGAACCTCTGTCTGGACCAGAAAGGTCCCTATTGACCTGAACGAATATCTGTGTGGGTGCCAGGCCACCTGAAAACAGCAGTAAGTGGATTTCAGCAGGACCAGGATTAACTTCACAATTTCTTCTTGAGTTTTTTTCCTCTACTTCTTACCTGTGTATGGCTTTACTTTCAGTAGGGAGTTAAAATGGCAATTGAGTTGCTATTGTTAATACTAATAACACACATAATTCTGATAGAGAATGAAATTATTGACAGAAAACCCCACAACCTGAAAAACAACTTTGCACTGGCAAGGTTAAGAGTAAGGTTGTAGATGCTATTCATTAATTCTGACATACACATAAAATGTGGCCTTGATTTCCATCATGACCAGGGTAATGGCCATGACTTCAGACAAACAGATCTTTGGTATGGTATAGAAACACACAGGGCTCCCGACAATTTAACCAGAGGTTTTTCCTTGCACTCTCTGTGCTTCTCTGTGTGTTACTTTTTCCCTCTATTTATATTTAGCACACTTAAAAGAACTGCAGAATAAGCTTTATTTATATCCATAAAATAAATACAGAAGGAGTCAAAGGGCTGCTGAGGAAAACTGCACAAGGCTGCAAAGACAGCAGATCTCCTTGAACACTGCAAATTCAAATCCAGAATCAACACGATTGATACAAGCAAGCAATGCGCGGGCATGGCATGGATCAGTTCCAAGCAAAGAGCACAGTGGGACATCTATGTGTTAGGCACAGAGAATAATAAATCATAGCTGTGTTTATATCATTATGGTCATCCCAAAGGAATTCAGGATTAAAGATTAACACAGGGAGATATTTTCACCTTCCTCAGAAAAGAAACCACCTCTTCTTACATTATGTCAAGAGAGAATAACAAAATCACTGGGACCAGAAGTAGAGAAAAACTGCACCCGGCTGAAAGTAGGGGAAAACTTGGCATGGAATCATAGAAAATGAGCTGAAAAATATCTCAGGATCCACGTAAAACCACCTATTGCCCTAAGACAAGATCTAAACCTGTCCTCACAGATCCCCATAACTGATTCCACAGCTAACCCCTTCCAGTCTTCGCTGCCCTTCTACTTTTCCTGATATCCAAAGTAATCTTCTCTCATAATTTATGTTCATTGCTTCCTGTTTTAGCTTCATATTCAGCAATGAATTCTGAAGGGTGAGCTGTTCTAGACCTGTTTTTGTTGTTTTGTTTGGTAGGCTAAAGTAAACATGAGAACTAAAAATCTCCGCTTGATCTAAAGGGAATTCAGGTCTTGGGTTGCAGGCACATGGCCAGCAGCCAGGCAACTGGATGGGTCTTCTTCCTCTTTACTCTGGCAGGGCTTGTTGTGGTAACTTCAAGAAATTCCACCCTTGATTTTGTGTCCTATAAGAAAAGAACAAATAAGGGGTGATTCAGAAATACAGAGAATATTGCTAGGCCAGGGAGCAGGGCCATGCGCAAATACGTCCCATGAAGTGAAGGTGAGGATGGCGGCTGGGAAGAAGGAGGTAAAGCCCCGTGTCCTCCCCTGCGGTGCTGAGCACTGAATTGCTCGCAGGGAGTCTAACGAAGGCGACACATGGCTCTTCTCTGGGAGGAGTGCAGCCCCTTTTGCGAAGGTTGGACTTGTGCCCTGTCCAGCCAAAATAGCCTTTCTGCAGCTCCTGCAGAGCCTCTGAAAATACTGGATGGCTTCAGTGCAGCCCTAGATGGAAAGGGCTGAAATCAGGGCTGCTCCATTAAGTTCTGCCTGTGATAACTATCTGGCCGGGTCCAGCAAGCATCATTTTGATGGCGTGACTGATTTTATTTTCTTCCTAAGGGCCTGTTACAGAAAGGTACATTTTTGCTGCTGCACAAGTTTAACTCTCCTGTGAACTCCGAATCTTTGAATTATGAGATCTTAGCACAAAAGGAAGCATATGAAATAACCCATTTTTTCTTCCCTGCATCATGGCAGTAGCTTGACTGTTCCAGCACATGTGTCTCTGGACTGGCAGCTAATCCTCTTAATAATTTCTCACCACCTCATTCACTGACTCCCACAAACTCTCTGCCCGATGTTTGTAATAGGATCTCTGGACTATGCACTTCAGAGCCTCTGCAAAAACACATCCATTTAACTGCTTAAAACCCACTCCCTACCTGAACGCAGAGCGGGAGGGACATCCTGGGTCACCACGATGGCCTGTTTATTTTAACCGAGGCAAGAGCTGTGACTGTGCTGCACGAGTGCCCATCATGGCATCAGGGCAGGTTTTTAACCACTTTTAACCAGTTTAATGCTCTGCACAGATTCATCTTCGCCAGGGGCAAAGGCATCCAGCAGAGCTGCACCAAGCTGCAAGCTGCTGGGAACACATGAACTCATCAGTGAGAAGCAACACGTTGCTTCAAGGATCCACAGTGCTCATAATTCACACAAAAAATACATTATTCATCTATTTTGGCAATAGATGCCTAGCCTGAAAGCCAAGGCAAAGGTTCACTTTGTTTCTCCCCTTCAAATTTCCCACTCTCTGTCTTGTATTCTGGCTTCTGGCTAATCCCTCACGCTGGAGGCCCTGGGTGCCCCAGGAGTGTGATAAGACTCTAAACAGCTACAAATGTCCTGCAGCAAAGGGGCTGCCCTGGTTAGATGGGTAGGGGCTTTCTGGGCTCATATGTTGAAGCCTTCACTTTTAAGAAACAGTTTCTGAGCCCTCAGAGAGTGCAAGTCCCTACTTGATCTCAGTGCACTGCCAAGCTGAGAGAAAAAAAATCAAAAGAGGAAGTTTTTGGAAAGGAGCAAGTAAAGGCTAGCACTCCACCTCTGTTTACACATGTTACTGCTTCAGTCAATTCATCAGGTACCAAAGATACCTCTGTAGGCTGCTGTTCCCACTCCGTCACCCTGGATCTGAGCTTAAAATGTGCTCCAGCCAGCACTGCCTTCGCGGCTGCTGCCAGGGCTGCTGATGTCAGCAAGTCGTCATGCATTCTTGTTCGCATCCAAGATGGTCTTGAGGCAATGGCAGGACCCTGGGTACACACCGCGCTTGAATTTACCCGTTTGTTCCATTTCACTCTTCCTTCGGCACCTCCGTCCGCAAACTGCATATGGAGCAGGTATCGGCCCGGCACACAGAAGGTGCCTCACTAACCCGGTGGCTGAGATTTGGGAGGCGATGTGCAAATCAGGCCACCTACGAGCCCTCTTCCTCCCTGTATAGTCAATACAAAGAAGTTTTTAAGATGCTTAAGCTGCTTCCTGCAGCAACAGTGGCTGAATATGGCCCTTCCTCTGGACTGGCTGGAAGACGTACTCCTTTGGTGTCTGAAACCTGCAAGAAAATTTTTAACTTCTCAAAAGCAGCCTTTCCGTCCTGGCTTGGTGCCTTCATTCCAGCAAGCAGCCCGACAAAACTGCTGCAAATATCAGGCATGTTCGGCTTTGCAGATGCCGTCTCTTTGATCCCCGCATTCCGCCTCCGCCTCTCGTCCTTCCACGCAGCTTTTCTGCCCTCGCCTGGCTCTGAACCTCCTCTCCTTCCTCTGCAATGTTGCAGACAGGGAACTGAGCTGGAGCCCAGAACTGGAGGGAAAATGCAGCGTTTCCACCTGATTCTTTGGGCTGGGTGGATATTTCAGGCTCCGCTCCCTTGAGCTGCCTCTTCCACCACAGTGTGATACAGCAGCCCCCTGCACGAGCAATGCAGCAAACCGGCAATCTGCACCTTCCACCTCAGCCGTCTGCTTTCCATTTTCTCCTTTAATCACAAGCAGATCTCGACTATCAAGTGTGAAGGTTTAGCAGCCTCAGAGCCCCCTGCGGAGGAGGAGATCCAAACTCTGTGTACAGTTCATTTGTGTCTGCTGATACATCTGAGCTACAGTTTGAAAAAGGGGATTTGCTGAGTGTTTTGCCCCTATAGAGAGAAAGAAAGAGGGGAGATTTACACTCACAGGAAAGCAGTTAACCAAATACCAGCAGTGCTACAGAGGGTCACCCCCTGCTTCAGGAATAAAATCTGTCTTGTCTGCCATAAAATAAGAGAAATAGGCAAATATGGAAGGAAAATGAGAGTGGGTATTGATTTACCCAGATAAAGGAAAGCCAATCCCTGCATATTTTTCTAGGTCTCTTGCATCTATACAGCACCATGCACAGGGAAAAACGATACCCTTAATGCTGGGCAGCTAAGGGCATAAAATGGGCCAGCTCAGAGGCCAGGAGGAGCAGAGGTCTGCTCGGACTCCCAGACACACGCACGGCTGCCAAAGGATAAGCATCCTCGGCACCTGTAGATCCATGGGGGTGTTTCTCAGAGAGGACCCATGGTCCTGGGATGGGGTCTCCTGTTGCAGGATGCACGTACATAGCTCGGGCAGCCTTGAAGAGGGAGCCCTCTCCGAGCAGCCTCGCCGAAGCCTTAGGGAATGATGCGGAGCTTCCTCAGGAGCCAGGCAGAAATTGGTTCCCCAGACAGGACAAACTCTCCTTGAGCTGTTCCTATCACACCATTAGAGTGGACAGTAACCTGCTCAGTCCGTCACGCGGGAATAGGGTGAGGTGGACATGGTAGGACAGGTCTGCTCTGAAGCACGAACCAGAGCACAGCCAGGCCACAGATGAAGCTTGGAGCAAATTTCTCAATGCCTGAGGAAGAAAACAGCTTCTTAAAATACATTTTTTTTTTTTGGCGAGGGGGAGGAAAAAAAAAAAAAGAAAAAAGAAAGAAAAAAAGAGTTTTTTTCACAGCCATCAGGGGCAGTTTTGCTTTCTGCACTCTTGTTTATTTTAAGCAGTTTACATTGCCCCAGATGCCATTTAGTCAGGCATATCCATACAGAGAAAAGTAAAATTCCAGTGCAATCCCATGCATTTGATCACGACACCTTGACAGGTAGGCTTCATATCCGTGAGCAAGGGGGGAACAGAGAGGCAACTTGTGATTTCCAGAATAAAACCCAAGCCTGCCAAACCAGTTCTGTGCTAGAGCAACCAGGGTCGTTGGCTGCCAGAGTGGAGAGGCCTGGACCAGCGGGAAGCAGCTGCAGGATGTGTCTCTTGCAGATGCTCCTCAGGGAAGAACTGGCCAGGGGCCCCTTCCCTGGTTCCACCAGCACAGCGCAGAGAGCCACCTCATCGGCAGGGACAGCCTTGACCTGCGCTCACATGTCACAGCCAAAAGCTCCCCGTGTTTTACAGAAAACAGAAGGGGGTTCAGCATAGAGTGGCTGTTCTTTTTTTGTTGTTGTTGCTGCTGCTGTTTCTTAAGATAAATCTCCAATTTCCCTCGTGGCACCAGTGGTGGGACATCGATTCGGGTACCTTCCACTGATGTTTCCTCCTCCTCTGAAGTTCTTCTGGGACAGGCTTGGGTGAGCAAGACTTTGGGGACTCACTGTTTGCTTCCCAAACCATCTAGCTCCCTTAGGAAAATCTTGCAGACAGCTTGTAGACAGCTAGAGCTGTCACTACTTGTTTTCTCCCACCGTGCTTGGCGCCCTGCCACGCATTAACCTCTTGAGTTATGTTTCCAAGTCTACACTGGCAACACCAGCTGTCCCCCACGACTACTATTAGCTGAACTTCTCAGCAAGCAGCAAGGTGGAAGAGGCAGGATTGGTCTGTAGGTGCAGACGGGACACCAGTATTCCCTGGTCTGTCAAATCAGAAGCAGGGAAAGCGTATTTATTTTCCACAGATTTGCAATTCTGCTGTTCTTTTTAAAAGAGGATCCAGTATAACTGTTTTTCTTTATCGACATCAGAGAAGTGACTTGGACACCTGAGTTTTCTGAACCAAGCGGACTTTGGGTGAGCAACTGTACCCAGCTGTGGGCTTGGAAATAGGGAGATGTCCTGGAGTCCTAAACAACCAACTGAATAAAGGGGTGAGGAGCAGGGTCTGTCCTGGGAGACACAGAGCTCAGAGCAGTGCTCAGTGGACAGTGCACTGCTTATCTTGACAGTGCACCTAAAGGACAAGCTGAGGACGTGCGTGGATTCCCGGGTACTTCGAAATATCAGCTCTGAAGCTCAAAGATCTGTCTGAGGGCAGGTCTCCCAGGAGAAGCCAAGGCAAAGGCAGGCAGTGCACACAGAGCCAGGCAGGGAGAGCTGCCCGGAGCAGGTCCCACACTCCCATGACACAGCGCCGAGTCCAGGGACCGCAGACATCACCTCCAGCCATCCACTCCCGCGGACGATGCTGCCAGCAAAGGCTGTGGCTCGCGGAGGGGCTGCCCCTGCAACACCAGCTCTCTGGCTTGTCCGCTTGGCTCAGGCACGTCATGGTCCCAGATTTTGCCCTAAATACTTTGTCTTTGCAATGGTCAGTGGGACGGCAGCAATAGCCACCTGAGGAGCCACAGACCAGTATCAGTCTGCAAAGGTCTGAAAACAGCTGTGCCTTCTGGAGCCGCACCAGTTCCTTCGGAGGGCTGCACGCCCAAAGCCACTTGCTCAAATTACCTTTAGTATTGGCCCACTAATCCCAAATTAGATACACAGGAAGCACAGCAATTTTCAAGAGAATCTGTGTCTGCATGTGGATTCAGAGCCACTTGGGAATGTCACATCCCTGAACCTGTGCTAGAGTGGGGCCATGGCCCAGCTCAAAGTACAAAGAGCCTTAAGTTCATTTCCCTCTGTGTCTCCCCATGTTCACCACATTGTAAATATTGTGCTTATATCCTGCAGCTATTATGACCTGAGACTTTGTTCCTATATGTAATATTTTCCTTTTCAAGGACAAGCATAATAAGCAGGTTCCTAATGTGTGGTGGAAACACTAGGGCATCGTCTGTACACAAGATAACAGCCCGCTTGTGTTGGGAGCCGTGAGCCCTAAGTTACTCCCTTAGCCCAAGGCTGAGCAACACACAGCAACGCTGGGGAGCTCTGACGCTGGAAAAATGGCAAAAATAAGGGACCTACATGGCAGCAGTGCTCACAAATGGCACGGACAGTGCTCAAAGGACCACCTACGAGCTACACACACAGCAGAGACCAGAGTGTGAGCACGGTATCTGGTGGTGATGCGGGTGTCAGAGGCCCTACCTCCTTCTGTGGTCATTCAGCAAAGGTGCAATCACCACGTCACAGCACCATACACCTGAAACAGAGCTGGTGGAGCTCAGCTGCCGGGTCCTGTTGCTTACTGCCTGTTGCACTCCTTGCTCCTCATCGTCCTGCAATCTTAGGTAGCATTTTGGTGGTGCGTTTGTCCTAAAGCAGTTATAGGGCTCATGGGACTGGCAGATTCTGAAGGAAAAACTGACATCACCATTTACAAATGTATCCTTGTGAACGGTGAAGCAGAGCAAAGCGTAAAGTTTGGAACTCAAACTACACCTGCCAGACTACACCTCAGCCAAAATGCCAGTTGCTTTGAAAAGCCCCATCTGAAGTTAAACCCCTGCAAAACACGGTTGTACTGAACTCACCAGCCACGGGCACCAAGGCTACAGAAGAGGCTGCAGACAGAGGGCAGTGCTGGTGAGCACCTTGCTGGCGAGCAGCAACCTTCCTGCAGATGCAACTGGGACGTGAAGTTCGTCGCTGTGCAAGGCTTGAAGTCTGAATGTCTCCCCATGTCCTGCCCTGCTATTAAAAATAAACGAAAAAGGCTTCCAACAAAGCAGCAATTTTATATACACCAGGAAAAAAAAAAGAAAAATGAATAAAAAATGCATATCGCTGTTTCTTCCTGACAGGATCCCACTGATGCAAAGCCCCAGAACACTAGAGCAACAATCAGTGCTCTGCAAAGAGCTGCCCAAAATCAAGTGAGGGAGAAGTTTTCTCCCCCCTCCCCACCTGAACTACTCTGAGTGCAGTCAGGTTATCCATGCACATCTCTGTTCCCAGCACAGTGTCATCTCAGGACCTATTTGCATGCAATGACTCTTGAAGGGAATAAGGTCTTTAAGGCAGCTCTGACAGTGTGGAAAAATCAGGAAGCTTTAATTAAGGGAATAAAAATAAAAAATCACCCACAAGGCATTTTCATATTTACTTTCTCTAAGTGCAAAAACGAACTTCATAGGAAATTCATCCCACAGGAATTTCCAATATTTTACTATTTGTTTCCGTTAGGACTTAGGACAAAATATTGAAATATCAAAGCATTTTCACAGAATGAGGTGTGCTGAGAAGCAATATTTCACGTCATTTTGACGTGTTTCAGACTGGCACCCGGCTGAGCTGCCCAGAGGTTGCAATGCAGGTGCCTCATGGTCGCAGCCTTCTCCATAGACCAGCTTCAGGATAGAGACATCCTGTCCCAAAATAGGTCACCAGGTCCCAGGATGCCCCACAGAAATGGAACAGGGCACCAGACGGTAGTTCATCATGGGATATGTAGTCCAGCCAGCGCTTGGGTCTATGTAGGAGAGTGATTGTTGGCAATATTGTGGACTTTGCTTATTTTTTATAGTAAAATCAAACTGCCTCTGGGACTGGACCTCTCCCCATGCCCCCCTCTCTACAGAGAAAGGAGTCGGGGGTAAATCAGCAGTGCCTGAACTGGGCGTATTTGCTCCATGCTAGTCCTGTCTTCACTGTGGGGGTGCCTGGTATAGGCATCTCACAACACTCACTATGGGCCAACACCAGTTTACACCCGGCAGTTGGGAAGATAAAGACTGCCACTAAATATGCCCTTTTCAGAAAAAATCCATATGTCCAATTTGGCATTGAAATTACACCATAGCACAGTACCCCTCCAAACAGTTCGTCTCTTCTCTACATTACCACTTTGAAGCATCTAGGTCTGAGGTTTAGCTCTGCACAAGAAATCTGCTTCCTGCCATGGATGTGGCCATTAGAGCTCCTATGTGCAGTTCAAATCCCCAGTGAGGACAGTGGGACCCCTCTCGCCTTACTTAAGGCAGCTAGAAGCTGGGCCTGCAGTCCAGGGTAGTTGTCTGGGTCCCTTTTGGACTGCAAGGAGAGATGATGATCACCAGAGGAGGCTGGTTCCCACGTGCTGCCCTACAGAACCAGGAGTGAAGGGAGATGGATCCCACCTAAAGTTCCCCAGAGTTTATCTGGTTATATCTGTTCTTCTTTTGTGGTTATTTACCTACATGCTACCTTACATAATCTCCTAGATGAGATTGGAATAGATCTGAATCAGGGAGCAGAGCAGTGAGCGGAACCACCCACGTCGGAGAAATTCACTTGCAAAGGGAATAGTGAAAATCTTGTTCTCCACCAGAAGCTGCGACACAAAATCCCTGCGATACAGGGCCGTGGCCATTCTAAGTGAGCTGGTCCCAGCGTCAAATTTCTCATCACCTGGCAGAAAAGGATGGCAGAATTCACTGCACGTTTTCATTTTCAGACATGTCTGGCCTAGGAACTACTACTGTACATTTTCGGTGTCTGATAATCTTTCACATATTGTTTTGTGCTCTCTAACCATTGCCTTTCTGGGAATTCAGGTGACTTGTGGCTTGCGCAGGAATTTCCTAGCCAAAATTCATTCTTCCAGACGTTTTTTGGTATCAAGAAAAATAAGCCCCACATCCCCCCCCCCACCTTCTACCTTTGAAACCTCAATTTCTCCTGGAGCAAGCACGGATCAGGAGCTGGCCAGGACCACACACAGCTTCTCTAACATCCCTGCCTGCCGAACAAGAGGGGGATGGAGGAGACAACCAGCACATTGTACAGAAAGGAATGAGATGAAACCCAGCCATCAGCAGGAAAGGGTTGGGAAGCCCTTGCTCACATCAAAAAGCCCATGGAAATGAGTGGACTTATTGACAGAGGCAAGGCAGAAGCCCGTGATCCTCATCCTGGAGCCATGCACAAACATTTCTTCAAGGCATGGACCCCGTTCTGGGCAGCACATGCAGGCTACTGTGCCCGCTGCTTCTCCTCAGACCCCTTGCAGGTCTCTCCATGCATCCAGCCTCATGCTGGGGGACACAGTGCAGAGACTGAGGAGATGCAGACCCAGGGACAAGGGTGGGTTTATCACCACCAGCTGATCCCAGGCTGGTCTGGGCCTCTTGGAGCTCCTGCTGGGGTGAAGGGCTGTCCCCAGGGTTTGGCTGGAAGGAAATAGGGGTTACATTCCTATGGGTTTCCTGGCATGCCGGGCGATCGCACCCCACTGAGTTAGGATCACATCCTCTCCTTTGCTGCGGACATATTTTGTGAAGGCTTCATTTCCACCGTAACTTGCGAGTCAACATGTCACACGCTGTGAAGGCGCTCCTAGCCAACAGCCAGAAATGCAGCATTAAGCAGAGTTTTTCTGAAGAGGGCTTTTTTTTTTCCCCAAGGAGAGGTCTTCACCTGGTGAAAGGTGTTGCTTGCAAATCCAGCTTCCTCCTGGTGCCCGCAGCCTTCCATGCAGCTCTTGTGGCAGACACTTCTTCCACCTAGAGAAGAGTCTTTTACTCTTCCTAGTATTTTCAGGATGTAGGAAGATTTCAGTGTACAGTCTCCATGGCCACAAACAAACCGTGCATGTTCTGAGTTCAATAAACAAAATGAATTATTTATGCCTTTAATAATATCATTTCCATGAAGACATGACACAAATTTTCAGGCTCATACAGTGGAAGCTTTTATTTAAGACTGGAAAAAGATACTTGAGTTTATTCTTCTGTAATATAATCTCACCTGATGCTAACTGGGAGATGGCCATTACCTCCTATGACATTATGTCGACTCAAACCAAATCAGGTTTGACAGACACTCAGATTTTTACAAGAACTGGGACCACCTGCAGGAGCAGTCCTGCCTTGCCAGGCCTAAACCCTAGAATTGCTGCAACCTGGTCAGCGAGCACCTCAGTGTCAGCGAGTGGACTGGCTGACAGAGCAGGTTCAGCTGGTCCCACTGCAGCAAGGCCTGGCCATTTAGATGGCAAATCCCATCTGCCCGGGACTTTCCCTCTCTTTATCCTTCCCACAGTAACAGGAACATCCATTCCGCAAAAGGCCGAAGAATGTGCCTGCCCTTCCAAACAAACATGAAGGAAATTAGGATTTCTTGTCTTTTTAGTAACGATTAAACAATGCACAACTTACCTAATTTGGGACAGGTTCTGTCATTTTGCATCACTGCAAATTCATCCTATAGCTGATCAGCGAGGACCAGGGAGGATCTTTGACTCAAATCTCTGCCATCGCTCTCTCCTTGTATCATCTGCAAGGCTATATACGAACACAGCCTCTGCCTGTGGGTTTGTTTGCTCTCTCTGCAGTCTCAAAACCTAAAATTAAAAAAAATATATAAATTCCTAGCACAGGCACAGAAGCACCAGAACTAATTTTCCGGCAGATGCAAGAGACCGTCAACTAATGTAGGAAATTAAATGTTTAAGGAAATTATAGAACGAAAATATAAACTCTTGAACAGGAGCCAAAAAATACAAATTCCATCATTTATCAAAAAAAACTCCAAAATGAGTCTGAAACGGCACGGGGACAGCTGAATGAAAGGCTATATTCAGGCAGCAGCACTGTTTAGCTTACTTCTTGGACTTTTTCCCTTTATTGATGCTGTTGGGAGGCCCTCATTCCAAAACCTCTAATGCCGTCGTGTTCTAGGATGCGTTACTAAAAGCAACCCTTCTCCTGCATATGAAAACATTTGATTATTTTCATGTTTGGTGCCTTTAATACCTCTTTTGTGCCTCTATTTTTGAGTGGGGGGAAGAGGAGGTAGTATTTCAGCAGTAGTCTGATATAAACTTCCTCCAAGAGAGGGAAAGCAAAAAAAAAAAAAAAGAAAAAAAAAAGTCTTTGCCAGCCTGTGAAATGGAGTCGAGAGGGGTTGGTTTTCTTGATTTACTTGAAGGCACCAATGAAGGTGTTTATTCAGGATTTGTGGAGTTCTGCCAAGGCTTAAATAAAGACTCAGCCCTGAAATTTCAGTATTACCTACTGTTCCTCCCGCCATGTGACGAGAGAGGTCCAATGCAATCCACCTCCGAATGTTGCTACAGTGGCACAAGGGCTGGCGCTGTGGACACACGAAGGACTCTAGAAGTTTCTCCTCAGTTATCTCCACACCATTGGGGTGCAGGTGTGCCGTGCTACGTGGGCATTTGGGTGTCACTCACCACACCATGACTGTCTATGGTCACCGTGGCTCTCTCGTGCTTGGGATAGAAGGTTTCATCTGTGCTGGGGGCCCCTGACCAGCTGCAAACACGTTAGCAGCATTAGGAAACACTTAGTCTCATCGTGGCCTGTCCGGTTAGCCCATGGAGTGCACTGCTGCGGAGCTGAGCAGATCGTGGCCTGCATCCCGGTTGCCCCACAGGTTGAACCATGTCGAAATAGTGTCTGATGTCAGAGGGGACCATGCCCTTCTGCAAAGGGAGACTTCAAACTGCTGCTGAGCTCCCCTCTGCAATTGCAATGGGCTAGGAGCTCCTCAACAGCCAGTGGCCACGGCTCAGATGAGACGCAGTAATTCATTAAGCCACAACAATTCAATTGCTCGTGATTTTCTTCCAATGAACAACAAATGTAGCAGGAATCCGAAAGAGAATAGTTTGCGTTTATAGCTGACACGATTAGCTGGCCAAAATAGCCAATACTAAAGAAACAAAAAAAATAAGGGGTTTGGAAGAGCTCAGAATCCTCAGAGTTTAAGTTAGCGACGGGGGATTAGGAAAAAATTTCCCTGAGGTTCAGTTATTCCTAATCTTGATCCGTAACGCCTCTTTTTGTGCCATGTTGGACATACCGGCATTCAGCCCCGGAGCCCTGGATTTACCCTTCAAAGGGCTCCAGAAGCTCTGAGCCGCCCTGGTTTTCCCCATCCCTCTGACTTGGTCGGTTTATCAGCATTTTATTGGGAGTTCTCATAACGCGCAAGGAAACGGCCCGGCTTTGGTTTCCTTGGGCAGCAGCACCACCTGCAGCCCGCTCCGACACGGGCCAGCTGCTTCTCCCTGCAGCTTCTATCCGCAGCTGCACGAAATGAGGGGGACACAGGGAATTGCAGCGTGCTAGGGGGAAAGAAGAGAAGGTGGCGGTCAGAGGAGCACCTCTGGGGCTCCCCGAACCAGTATGTGGTCTATGAGGCCGAGGCGCTAAGGAAGGAAGATGTGCTTTGCGCAGTTCAAGGCAAAAGGCAACATGCAAAGCTAAATATGCTGCTAATATCTCATTCCGAGGTAGCACTGCACTTATTTGGAGTGGAGGGCTCTTCATCAGGGGTGTATGATCCTTCACAGTGCTTTTCTGATGTGAAAGGCAGGAAGACACTTCAGCGGGGTTATGAAAACAGCCGATGGCAGAGCCAGGAGAGGAGCTGCCGGGACCCGCGGCTCTTGCTTTTGATTTCCTGGCCAGACGCAGGGTGATGGCCGCTTCTTCAAAGGCCAGTGAAGAGGGTCCCTGCATGCAGCACCCTGCAGACACGCACCCAGCTCAGAACAGGGGCCCATAGCACAGTCCTCCCTGTACTGTGCCGTGCTCGAGGCCAAGAATACTTCAAGGGCCGTGTGGCAAACTTAGGATCCACAGCAGAAAACCCTATAAAATCAGGCCACAGGAGAAGAGCAGGAGAAGTCAAGGACATTGCAATAGTAAGAAATTCTTTAGATCAAACCAGAGTTTTAACATAAAAACCTGAGATTATGCTAGCAAATGGGGTATGCCCCATGTTCGTGGAGTAGAGCAAAAGGATAACAACCTACTCCAATCGTCTTCTAGTCTAGCAAAAAAAACATCCTGATGTCCAACTGCTTTAACCTCAACTACATATCAGCAAAATACACCTCTCAGCTATGTGTAATGCTGCATTAATGAGGATGGTTAGAGAGAGTGTGGCATGACTTCCTAGCTCAGGAACTCAGGCTCAGTTCGGAAAGACAGGTATG
>JAUBNY010000359.1:3205133-3242728 GCA_032275445.1 Crypturellus soui | reverse complement strand
AAAGCTGAGAGGGGACCTGATCAGGGTCTATAAGTACCTCAAGGGAGGCAGTGAGGAAGATGGGGCTGGCCTCTTTTCAATGGTGGCCACTGATAGAACTAGAAGCAATGGCTAGAAACTAAAGCATCAAAAGTTCCACAGGATCTTAAGGAAAAATTTCTTAACAGTGAGGGTGACAGAGCACTGGAACAGGCTGCCCAGAGAGGTTGCGCAGTCTTCTTCTCTGGAGATCTTCAAAACCCGCTTCAACCTACAGTCTTGTGCCACATGCTCCAGGTGGCCCTGTGTGTGCAGGGGGGTTGGACTAGATGACCTCTAGAGGTCCCTTCCAACCTTAACCATTCTATGTTTCTATAAATTTAATAAAAGAATACTTAGATCATTGATATTAAGCTTCCATATATTCTACCTATTGATAGCAGTCCTTGTTTAATAGCGGTCAGTAATAGGCAGAGGCTGACTGAAAAAATCAGGTCTGCTACATTACATTAGATTTCAGTCCCCTAGAGTTCTGTAATTCTTATCTCTATCAAATTCACAATAAACTTCCTAAAAGAATATGCTTATTCCAAGCATGATGAAAAGGACTATCAGGTACAGAAAAGTGTACCATAAACCACACAAAGTGAACTAGGTTTTGCTTTGGAAGGATCACCATACCTCTTTTTTAACCAGTTCAACAGCTGCATCCATGTCTTTTTGGCTATACTGTAGCACATCTATAATAGCATCCACTGCAGTGTTTGTGGAAGTAGTGAAAGACAATGGTGAAACATCACCAGTCATAGAGTCTGGAATTCGGGGACCTGTATCCTACAAGGGGAGAAAAACTGGATTTTAACAGATCGATTTCAATGCAGTTGATTCCCAATAATTCAACATATTTACCTTAACAACCACTAAACTATCTCCATAACCATTATCATAACTTTGCTACTTTGTAGGTATCTTGCAGAACTACTATGTAATGATTTTTGAGATGTTAAACTCCTGTCTGTCAGTTATGATGACCCGAAAGAGCAGATGATACCACACCATGACCCTTGGTAAATCAAAGGCCAGTTTGGGATACTGCTGTGTAGATCTCCGTTTCATAGCAATGCCACATTATAAATCTTAGGCTGCACAGTGTCATTTCATTGAAGTAGTGCATCCCAGCAATGCAATTACAGTGTGAGATTATCTTATTTTTTGTAGTTTCACTTGCACAAAAAACTGTGCAAGTAAAGCATTCTTACGAACCGCTTAAATTCTTAGAGCAAGCTACTGGTTTTCACAGAATATGCAAGGTTATGAAGTTCATCAAAAAGTTTAAATTTGATATCACTGGTATCCAACCTCATTTCTACGATGAGGGTTTAAATAAGCACTTTATTTTGTTACTCATGTAAATTTTGCATGGCAAGTCTGGCGCCCAGAACTCTGCCTGTTCTCTTTCCCAAAATATCAAGAAAAATTTGGATATAGTTTCAGATTTTCTTACAGAGGTTGTAAATGTTCCCAGAAGATCTAGTCCTTTCGGCTTTTCTTCATTTTGAAAACTCACTCCAGGTTTTTCAGCTTCTTCAAGTAGTCTGCTTAAATCAGCAACAGGACTAAAAATGAGTAAGTGTAAGCATTTGTGCTTAAGTGCTGCTTTTCTTTGTAAGACTGAGTAGCACAGTTTACAGCAAGTAAATACCTACCCACACTGAAGTGGAGCAGTCATAACACTCATATTTGTTTCAACAGTACCAGAAGTCTGTTTCCTGGGACTGTCTCTCAACAGAGGGTCAAACTTCAAATACAGTGACTGTTTCCTCAAAGCAGATTCTTTGAACTGAGAAGAAAAAGGCATAACTAGCAGATTTGTTGTTTTATAGACTAACGCTAACACACACAATCCTCTGGAGGGAGGGCGAGTCTGTTCCTCTGTGGCCAGGGTATTGTTCTCTGGAGAAAATTATGTAACAGGACTTGGTGCCCATGAGCTTAAGGCCTTATGTAACACCAACTGAACTCAGTTTTTTGCTCAGAGATAGAGCCAGAAGGGCATGCTTTTATGAACTTTTGAAAAACAGCAGGTCTGTCTGAAAGGGAAAGATGGCATACACTGCTTGCTCAGTTTATGTAACAACTTCTGCCTTTGCCAAGTTAACAGTAAGATAAACAGTGGGATTAAAAACAAAAATATATAAATTCACTGTATGTTCATACTAAAACGGGCTACTCCTACTCTGACCCACAGAAAGAATAATTATGGTGTATTATTTTAAAACTCTAGTCCCAACTTAGAGACAGACTTCCTCATCTGTCCTTTATATTTTATATAAAAAACAATTTCAAAAATATTCCTTCAAAACAGTGATCCTAAACTTCCAAAGCATTATATTCTCCCTGCTTTGGCAAGCCACATGAAATTTCATCCATCTCAATTTCCCTACAAGTAACTAAACTAAAACCACAGGATCTCTGATCCTTAGCAGAAATACTTGTAGCTATATCCCTCCCCGGTCTTATAGATGCTTCTCTGAAAGAAAAAAAAATTATGGTCAAGTTCAAAACCAAATAATTTCATAAAATTATCTGCAGTTTAAGTTTCCTTTTTCTTCTTCTCTTTTCCCTCATGAAGAATGGATAACAAAACATTTCAGTATAATACTTACTGATGAAGTTCCAAACTGTTCCAGATAGTCTATGCCCATTCCTAGAACTAGAGAAGAATTATGCATAAGATGTGCAGTATTGTCATTATCTTTACAGTAAAGTATCTACAGATAGAAAGATAAATATGAATAAAAGGCAGGTAAATCCCTCTTGTCATCAGCTTTAGTTCTTCACTTGACAAGAGTTTAATGCTACAAAATCAAATTAAAGAGATAAAGTTTTCTAAGCCATATAAACTTTTAGCCCCCAATTCACCCCCAAATGGGTATTAAATTCATAGAATAACACACACTTGAAGAAATTCTGCTGTTTTCAAGTGGCAAGCACACTAAGATATTCTACTTCTTTATACAGTGTCTCAACAAAAGGCTAGGGTTACTCATCTGACCATTAAAATTAGTACCCAGCTCACAGCTGTGATCATACAAGTCATCCTGGCTGCTTCTCAGTATGTCAGTTCCATTCAAGTACTCTGCAACGTACTTGGCACAGCAGCCAAGTTGTGCACTCACCCTTCCACACAACGCTCCTAAAAGTAACAACTCATCCACAGAGCCCAAAGTCTTGGCTATGCAATAAACTTTCAAGGCACACATGCAAGTGCAGAAAAAACACCCATGCTGAAACAAGCCATTGGCATTCGAGCAGCGCTGAGGGCCTGCAGGAAGCTACAAGACTTAAACATAGGCAGTTATGTGGCTCTAATGATCTCAATTTAGAAAGTACTTGACACTAGAAGTGATTTTGAGGGTAGAGCATATTTTCAAAGAAAGCTGTCACTAAAGCTCCCAAAACCACTTCTATGGCAAAATAAAATTCATGCTCTCAGGCAGCATATTATTGCTATTAGCTATTGAAATTTAGTATAGTCCAGAGACAGTTAGAAATCATAGAAATAAATAGCAAAAGGAGTCAATAAAAAGCAAAAATCAACTGATTAATATTAAAGTAGGGATATATATTTTTTTGCGTAGTTATTTTAATCTTTTTCAAATTTGTCCAAAAAACTGCTCTTACCTTCTGCTGATGGTCTGAACTGCTCTTCAGGTTCAGTCCTAGCTGTCTGGTCATCTGCTTCTGTCTCAGGTCTCTGGGAACCAAGTTTAATTTCTTCTGTAAGCAATGAGCTTTTTCCACGGGCAGCAGAAACTAGCCTATCTTGAGATGATTCCTTAGTTGAAGACAATTTAAAGGGACTCATCTGCTCCTCCTGTAGAAGAAAAGCCAAAGCTTTGGATTGTTAATATAACACTTTACTTGTAATATTAAAATATATATTCAGTATCATAATAATGATCAAATTGGATTGTTAAACTAGCCAGGCAGCCAATATAAACCTCAAACGTTCACAGGCACAGAAAATAAGCAGTACTACCAAGGTGTTGTTTAAGAGTGATCACATTAGGCAGGAGTCATTCCCTTAGAGTCCACACCCTTTGGTTTGTCCTTATATACAACTGCTGATCAAAAGGAGATCCTATGTACCAAGGTACCAATTTTGCTACCTCTGATGTTACCTTTAAAAGAAGTCTGCACACTGTTGACCATCTTAAACTAATGAAGATCCTTAAAAAATTCTTATGTAGAATATAAAATAAGGGATATAATGGTAAAGTCGAGAATATTTTGTTCCATTAAACAACTGGCCAAGAAATTGTTCTTTTCCATATATTACCATGGTTAGTTGTCCTGGAAGCTCAGCTTCTTTTTGAGCTCCCGGCTTGTCTTCTTGAATTGCTGGCTTGTCCTCTTCCACGCTCTGTTTACCAATTTCCCTAAAAAAGGTATCAACAAATCCAAGTCAGCTAGACCATTCTGAATTGTTTGCTAGATATACTGAAACACTGAATAAAATAAGCTTATTTGAGAGCTTCTACTACTTCAAGGGTGGGGATGCAAATTCACTGTCTTCCCTAACAACATTTAAGAGACAAAGTTCGTCAGAAGCAGAGCTATCAGGGAAGCAGAGAAAGTTACAGCAGTATCACAGAAGAGTCTTAGAGTTGACTTAACACTCTTGATTTATTTCTATCTGTAAAGCCCAAGTTGCTATTAAGAGTGATGCTTTATTTAAGAAGAACTAAGACTTACAAGGAAGCCTGCTTCTCTTTCCACCAAGATAATGTAGCACAATTATGGGTGTAAAGTTTCATTAAAATTCCAATACTTTATTTATCAATGATAGTAATTTTTTATTTTTATTATTTATTTTTATTTACCAAGTGAAAAGTTACAAGTAGCTCATTAGAAAGTTAAAAAGCACCTCTGCCAAATCTCATGAAAGGCAACGTTAAGCAAGCACCTGCCTACAGGGATGCAAAAAATTGCTGAAAATTTAATAGCTTAAATTTCTAGGAAATAAAACACATCATCTTTCATTCTCAAGTGAGGGGGAAAAAAAAAAATCTGATTTGGTGCCAAAAAAAAAAAAAAAAAAAAAAAAAAGAAGCACATTAATGACAAGCAGTTTTTTACATTGGAAACAGCATTCAGATCCCATGATAATGCAAGGAAGAAACTCTATCACAGAGCTGAGCATCCAAACTTGCTTCAATCTGTACTTAATTCTACACTGTAGACATGGAACATAATTGTCTAGTCCCTTTTCATTGTGCATAAAGCATAACTGTGCCAATTAACTCCCCATTAACTCTTAAAACATAGTTCTTTTGAAATATAGTGGCAGCTACCCGATTTCTCCACATCCTACTGAGATTTGGGCAGAGTGAGGATAAAGAACCATTTAAACTGTATTATTGCTCTTCCCACGTAAGTCTGATCCCTTTATCAAGATTTAAAAATAGCTTCTACCCAGAACCACATCTGGATGGCTTCCCCAAAGAGATCTTTGGCATCACAACCCCTCATGCTAGGGACTACAGAGAACATCATAAGTCTGCCCACCTCCTAAGGGTGGAGCAAATGGGTTCTAACTCTGAGTTAATAGAAATAAAGCACTTATTTTCACAAAAGAGTTCAAGTTGCTTTTAAATTCAGTCCTGCAGATTTACTTACAGACTTTCAGGATCTTTTTCCTCAAGAACCTCACAGGTACTTGGTGTGGTATCTTGCTCCACTGGAAGAGACTCTCTCCTTAAGAGGGTACCATCCTGCTCCTCTTGCAGATTAGATTTTTCAGTGGTAGGTTTAGGGCACTTGGGCGAGCTGGAGATTTTCGAGCCTCCTCCAAACGGATTAAAATTTGGATCATCAAATTTGTCCCAGTCAAACTTATAAGATGCTTTGGGAACAGGAATGTCTTCTTCCGCATTACTTATAATTTTCCCTTCAGTATTCTCTGTTTTTGTTTTGGCACTAGGAATCTTTTTGGAAGGTGGCTTAATTCCAGGTCTTTTACCGAGTTTCTTAGGAGGTGGTTTTCTAGCAGTCGTATTATCAAAGTCAAATTCCAGTTTTACTGGTCCAACCTTGGCGATACCAGGTGTTTCTGCAGATTCCTCCTTAGAGACAACAGGCTCCTCTGCAGGCTTTGACTCTTCTGTGGAGGCTTTTTCTGCTACAGAAACATTCTGAAGCTTCATTTCCCCAGTTTTAGAAGAACCAGTTTCATCAGAATTACTAGGATCTGATTTATCAGATAGTTGTAGAGAATGTTTAGGTGCTTCTGTTGATCCCACAGAGTTATCAGCCTGGCTTACTATATTGGAATAAGATTTCACATTCTGGACAGAGTCACTAACTGTTTGCTTAGGAGTCAGCCTGTGTTTGTTAGGATCCTCTAACTCTGTCAAAACAGATTTTCCAGATAAAAGTTTGTTTTCTTCTGCACTGGAGCTCTCTGTACTTGCTGTTGTTGAAGGGAAAGAAATTGTATCATCCAGTGGAAGAGAATTCCTATTTTTTTCAGAAACTCTCCCAGGACTGCTAGATACAGGAGACTTTTGTAGATTTCCAGGAGAATTCTGCAGCTGCATTGAACTCTGAAAGGGATTGATGTCATCCAAGTTATCAAAGTCAATATTGTAGGAACCTCGGCTCTTCACTGGCATCTCATCATCAGGGTAAGAGGCAGCGCTGACCTTCTCTGGCATTTGTATATTTGACTCTCTATGACTAGCTTCAGCTTCAGTTTTTTGAGGACTTGTGCTGCATTGAAACAATCAAAACATACACGTTAAAGCTATTTTCAGATATAATTTCAAAACACTTTAAAAGATGAATTGCACAAGTTGCTTTATATACGCTAAAATAGTCTTAATTTTTCATGTAGTATCTACACTGACAGTTAAGAAAAAAAAAAAACACACAAACAGAATCACTTGACAACTAAACAACCTGCAATTATGAGATGCTATACAAGAACTACAGGGGGAAGAGTCCTTAAAAGTGAGTATTCTTAAGCTATCCATCTGACAGTTAGGTTCTCTTATTCCAGTCATTGCTGTAACAGCTCTACTCACCACAGTGAAACGGACATCTTCATTTCACTGAATAAACACGTACTACTCAGGAGGAGTTAATCAACTCAGACACAGGCTCACTAGTAGTACATCTTCATGGTGATTTGTCTGAGTCATGACTAACTCATAAGACTAGGCTCAAACTAGGATCATGAGTCACTTCCCCCATTTTGTCCAATCTTCTTGTCTGGACATTCTAGGCAACTTTGCATGTCTGAAAGCATACTGCAGCATTTCATATATGAGGTCCTGTCAGAACAAAACCTGGACTTCATGTATTCTCAAAACTATTAAGCACCAAAGCTGAAGAGCAAAGCAATAGAAAAGAAAATTTCTCTAGAAAGTTCTATAGTAAGAGGGGAAAAAAGGTAAGATGTTAACAGAACAAACAAGTGAAAGTTTGTATACTCACTACTGCTGAGTATTCTACAAGATACAGCTCTCCACGTTATTTCCCCAAACTTAATTTTTTGAGGCTCATCCTCAGACTACAGAGAGTTAAGCCATTACTTCCTGAAACAGGATTTCCTCCCATTGTTTTGTCCCTGTGCAAAGTAACTATCTGTGCGCCACTCATATCTGCTATAGAGCAGAACATGATTAAAAGCGGCTCAGTAAAAACAGTACTTTGATAAACCTGAAAGCAAAGGCTGGAGATAAAGGTCAGGAAGCTCTTCTCACCGGTTTGAGTGCCTCTTCCCTGCAACAGTCCAGCCCCAGACTTGTCTAACTTGCTAGGCCCCTCCCATTTTTTTCAGTATTTAACCAAATAAGTGCCAGTCAAGAGCAAGCTACCAACTTAAAGGACATTTCTCTCCAAAGAAAGAGTTCAGCAACATGCAGTTTTTAATTTTAAAATACAGATTTGCTTTTAGCAAGAAAAGGATATACACAAGCAATGCCTTGAAACAGTTATGCCCCTAATTAAGTTAAAAGCACTGGCACCTACTGTTTTTAAGTGAGCTGTTTATGCATTAGATCTTCATTCACCCATGCAAACAATAAGTTTTAGCTATAGATGCAATTAAGCAAGTCATTTAAGTATTGCAGCAGCTTGCTCAGGAGCACTTAGCTAAGCTACAGCATACATGCAAGTTAACTCCTGAACTGAATCCAACCTCTAAAGAGGCACTAAGAAATTAAATTGGGACTGATCATCCAGTATTTCCATCTTTCTTCTCTGCCCAGATGCAAGGAAAAGGAGCTAAGTAAAACAGGTAGTTTTAAAACTAACAAAAGAACATTTTGCTCCACAGAAGGGGAAGTAAGAAAAATATCTACTGAGAGATATTAAATAACATAATATCACTGTATTACTGCTATGCTATTATAACAGTATCTCCAATAAAGAAGCAGTCACAAAACTGTAACACTGCTGACTGTGCTCTTCTCTAGACAGCTGTCATGGACCACACTGGAACTCAGACCCCTAGATTAGAGATGCATAAACCAGTTGCAATTTGGAATTCATGTTAGATTCACTTCAGGTTGCTTTAAAATAACAAACACTCAGCATTCACTGACTCGAGATTCAAGCCAACTTCAGAATATATCTTAAGAACAAAGAAATAAAAAAGGAAGTTGGAAGACTTGTCATATGAGCTCCAAATAGTTACATAGTGTCACAGCAAAAAAGTTATGGTAGGAAACAGTTCTGTATTCTCTGCCCAATGTACTTACAGGGCTAAAAATAGAGCTCAGTAACCAATTACCTCTCAGAAACCTTTAACTTTGGGGGGGGGGGGGAAGTTTGTGTATCAAATTCAGCACTATTGTTGATCCTCTTATGTATTTTACAGTCATAAAATTACATATATGAAAACAAGTTTATAATGAGGGACCATTAACTTGAGTATGTCCTGTATTGTTAAGACTGCTAGCAGTGACATTACTTACTCAATGTCGAGGGCAGATAAAAGATCATCCTCTGGGGCATCCCCGCAATCGTCCAGTGTAAAAGTAGCTTCAAGCTTGTCTGCCATGGCAGGACTTAAGATTTTTCGGGTCTGAGGATCTCTTAGAGGAGTTTGAAAGGTCACCTTGTGGGGAAGAGGGAAAATGGGGGAGGAAGAGGAGAAAAAAGGAAGAATATGAACAAAGCTTTCCCAGGTTTTTATTTTCAAGTTTCCAATAGCATATACATGGAATTCAGCACCACAGATTACAGAAGGAAGAAAGAAAATAATCAATTCAAAAGCAAGTTTACCTTCATTGCTTTTGCCACACTTTTTAGTGGCAAGTTTTCTTTCTGTGAGAGGCGCAGGATGGACTGCCTCCCCGTAGGTTCCGGTGGTGCAAAGCAAAAGCCAGAGTCTTCCGCTGTTAGATCATCACTGATGTTTTCACAGTTTTCTCCATTTTCTGCATTTAAAACTTGCAGACTCATTCTAGGATATCAACACATACAACATCGCACCGTCAATGAGAGGGTGTGACCGGCCAGATGCACGTTCAGATAATCAAACATGCTCTAAGCCTGGCGCTTACTAGCCAAGAAAGATTAACAGCTGCAAAAAGGAGATTTAAGAGTATTAAAAACCCAGATATGAAAAGGTAACTCACACCACCCTGCAGGCATCCAAACAGAGCATTTCCACAGGCACTTTTCTTTTGATACATGTCTAAAAGGTTATCACTCATATTACACATCTTGCATAGACATACAAGCCTACTAATTAAGGGGCCAATCCTTTAAAAGGAGCTGTATCATTTAGTGTTTTCTTCATCCCCACCTTTTGAGGCTAGTAGGGCTACTAAGGTGCAGTCATGTCTCCTGTGGTAGGGTATTTAACAAAATTACAGCCTTTGCAAGGGGCAAATCACCATCATTTTATTCATATGGCTTCATTACCACATCATACACCAGTAAATAGCAAGACAAATGTGTTTAGTTAAGGTGTGCTTAGGAACAGGACTCCTGAACAACTTTTGAGTTTTACTGTGAGGGTGACAGCACTGGAACAAGCTGCCCAAAGAGGTTTTGGGGTCTCCTTCCCTGGAAATCTTCCAAACCGGCCTGGATGCCACCTGGTGCTATGCGCTCTGGGTGTCCCTGCTGGAGCAGGGGGGTTGGACTGGATAATCTCTAGAGGTCCCTTCCAGCCTCAACCACTCTGTGATTCTTTGAACAAAATGATTCAATTTTTCTCTGCACTTTCTGTACACACACATACAGACTTTAAGTCTCATGCTCATATGTTTAAAATGGTCTCAATAATGTCTGTTTTATAGGTATTATTGGTACAAAAACTGAAAAAAATTGTAAAAGCTTGTAAAATGTTTAAGGAATACATATTTTTATTAGGCATACTAGTAAAATCAGACCCAGGTTATGGGTCTATTTGGGCTTCTAAATCTTTATGTATGCCTGATGCAGCAAATTTGGAACTAAAGTTTGCATCACATCTAAGATTAGGGAGGAAAATAGGAGAGGAAAGATATTTTCTAACTTATTTTCCTTCTTAAAGTATCCCATGCAAACTAACAGCTCACAGAACTTAACTCCATCCTCTTTTTATTCCCACAGTCCCCTCTGTAGCCTTTTCAAATCAGTAGTTGCCTCACCAAGCCTTTAGTGAGGAAGAGATTGAACAGAAAGACAAAAGAGGCAAAAAGTACTGGATTACAGAAAGCATATAGCAAGAATTAGGCATTGCCACTGCCCATGAAGAATGATTCCCCGTAAGTGCATAATTAGCAGTGAAACTTAAAGCCACTTCTTTCAGGATCATCAACTGGAGAAGATGATCATTTGAAAGGGTGATTTGGTCCAGAATGCCATTAAATGCTTGAGAGCAAACACCTGACAAATAGCTTATTTTTCCCACCCACCAACAAGCCCAGATCACTCAAGATCCATCTGAAAATGGTGATTAAAGCCATCCTTCAAAAAAGCAACAAGAACATTCACATTGTAAGTTTCATATCACATTCTCAATTTTACTGTCTATGTATTTAAATTGAAGTCTCTGCACAAATTCTCCCACTTTACATTAATTTGCTTCAGTATGCAAAGAACTCAGCTGCTTTGTCTGTGAGACGGACAACAACACACCAGAGTCTCACACTTTCAGCAGTGGAATACAAACAATAGCTAAAGCAGCAACAACAAGCAGGCTATGGCTTTACTTGTTGTTTCTTTATTTCTTTTGGAGTCAGACTTTAAGGCCAAGTTGTCTTACAACTAAAATTTATATATATATAAATGACTTCTAGAACTTGAAGTGCTTGAAGGTCTACTGCTTCCCTTCCAAGCTAAAACTAAGGAAAACTGATCAAAAGCTGAATCTTTAAAACCCTCTAGTTAATGTAGCTAGCTTAAAAAACAAAGTCTAAGATGAAGTAAAACTGACAGTACCTTCCAACACAACCTCACAGAACCTCCCTTGCCCATGTAAAACTTCAGGTTTATTATATCAGTTTATGCACTACTGCTAGATCAGATTAAATACCTAGCATACCAACAGAATGCACACACACATATTTACTCACAGTTTTACATATTAGAAAAAAACTCCATTTTATGGAATTAAATCATTAAAAGGATTATTTAAAATATTTGCAGACAAAAGTTGATATAAATTTTATTTTTATATCCTCATTAGCTAGCAGCTAATGTGAAATAAGGTAAAAGAAGAAGAAAAGCTTTAAACTAAATTATGTTGTTCTTGTTTAAGTGGTCAGTGTCCAACATATGCAAATTTATGATGTGAAAGCCAGTAAGATTTCCTACTATGATCCAGGTCATTGCTAGTATGAAACTACTTCATATTTTAAAAGAATATTCATTTAAGCATAAGTGTCAATCTTGAGCTTGATATTTAAGAGTCAATGTAAATCCAATGCTATCAAGTAATTACACCTCAGATATGCACTATTTATAATATCAGGCTTTGCATAAGACTTGAAAAGGATGCTATACCCCTTTAATCAGGGTTTCACAGCAGCTCTTTAGGCCCTTGTATCCTGTAAACAGCACTAAGACACCAGTGGATCCTCAAATGCCTAAAAAGGCCACAGAACATGCAGAGCAAAGAGACCGACTGTTGTGGGGGTTTTTATTTTATTTATTTTTTTTTTTTGGTACTTAATTAACCTGTGAGATCCTCTAGTAGTTCAGCAGCAGAGCATTGGCCTCCAGCATAATGTGCATGCTTAATGTTCCAGGTTAAGAGCAGGTGTTAGCACCATTAATAAACACTGAAATGACCCGAGATCCATGCTGCTGTGAAGGTTTCCAGACAAACTGGCAGGGATGACACCGGTATTTGCGCACATGCTTTGGAGCAAACACTTCTGGTAAGAGACTCTTTCAAGAGCGTTTGCCCGCAGAGATCTTGGGGAAGAAGCGCCCTGCTCAGACCCTTCAGGAAAGGGACCAGGCAGCGGGGGCAGCCAGGAGCAAGACGGGGAGGGCAGGCAAGGAAGGGCGTGACGGCACCCACCCCTCTGCACGATCCGATACCTCAGCTCCCACCCAGCATCTCGAGCCCCGCTCCGCCCCCAGGCTTGACGGGGTGTCCCTGGGACACCACCGCCCCCCGCACCATCGCCAAACGCACAGGGGGGTCCCCAAATCCCTCAGGAGCCCCCCAACAGCCTAAACCCCGCCGCAACCCGCCAACACTCATAGAGCCCTTCCCCCGCCATGTTCAAATGGGCGGTGGGAGAGGTAGCCCCCCACATCCCCTCCTCCCCCCGGGCCTCATAATGCTGACCCCTGGTACCCACAGAACCGCCCCCCACCCTTCCAAGCCCCACATCACCCTCACAGAGGCTCCCCCAGCCCCACACCCCACCCTACCCCATCTCATCCGCCAGCTCCTGGAGTCTTCTCCGAGGCCGCCCACCCATCTCTGTGGGCAGCCCACAGCGCACCATGCTGCCCTCAGCGCCCAAGCGATCCCCCCCCGCAGCCCCCAGCACGCCCGTACCTGCCGAGGACCGCGGGTCCCGCGTGCGCTCGGCTGCGGCACCGCGGAGCTCCCACTCGTAGCTGTTGCAGCCGCCGCCGCCACAGGATTTCAAATTTCAACGGCGGCCCCAGACGGCCAATGAGCAAGCGGCGCCCGGAACGGTTTCACCAATGGGGAAAGCGCCTTGGCGGAGGGGCGGGACCAGCCGCTGCCCCCTGGCCAATCAGCCTCCGCGGAAGCGCAAAGCGCGGAGCGTGACGCGAGGTGGCGGCGGGCTGCGCCGTGGCGCGCGGAAGGGCTGTGCCGCCATGAGCGCCGGGCGGTTGCGGTGGCGGCGCCGGGGGTGCGTGAGAGCCCTTCTGTCATTCTCCTGCAGCGCCAAAGCGGGCCGCCGCTTCGCGCTGCCTTGCGGTCCTGATATATGTACATATATTTAACTAATAATTCAATGTCATGGTCCAGTCCGGAGGTTAAAAGTGCTCAAGAGAGTGGCATCGTTGGGCAGCAACAATGGTGGCTGAGCGCTGTAAAGCCGGTAACACAGCAGTGTTTCCCTTCGACACTTAGAGGTCGCGGCCCCAGCGCCTCTTACTGCCGCAACCGCCCCACGCGAGGGCCACCAAGTCGACACCGCAGGAGCCGCATTTCCTGTTCACTCCGGTCACCGCCTCATGTTTTCCTTTCGTCCCCCACCGTTACGCAATTTCCCCCCTTTTTTTTTTTCCCCTAGAATAGAGAGATAAAAACAGTTCGTGCTTATTTATTGGTGGGGAGGAGATCCGAAAGAAATGCTGATGCTCATAGCTCTCATTTGTGTTTCTTTAGTGACCAGGGGCCACTTTTACTGTGTCTAGCAGCACCGACACAGGCCCCAAAAGTTCCCTCATCAGACACCTTCAGTCTCCCTCCTGCAAGGAGAAACAGCACACAGAATACCCCGCAAACCACACAGCAGCTCTTTCGGGCCCAGCAGCCGCTCTCCGGCCTCGCACGCACGTTACCCCGCCGCCCAAACGGTTTTTCGGCGCAAACGCGGGCTCCGCCGCTGCCCCCGCCCGGCGGGCGGCGCCGCTGCGGGCAGGGCGGCGCATGCGCTGCGTGACGCCCGCGGGCGGGCGGGAACTACCGCTCCCAGGAGGCCGCGCGGGAGGCGGTGGTGGCGGCGGCGCGGGCCGGGCTGTGGCGCAGCATGGAGAGCCCGGCCGTGACCTTCACGCTGGCCTACGTGGTGTTCGCCGTCTGCTTCGTGTTCCCGCCCGACGAGGTGCGCTCGGCGGGGCTCACCGTGCAGAGCCTGCTGGGCGCCTGGCTGGGCAGCGAGGACGCGGCCTTCGTGCAGTACCACGTGCGGCGCAGCACGGGCACGATGCTGGCGCACTCCCTGCTGCCCCTCGGTGAGGCCCGCCGGGACCCCTGCCCCTCTCGGGCTCGAGGGAGGCGCCCTCATGTGCGTGCTTGTTCTCTGAAAGACCATCTTTCTTATTTATTTATTTGCAGGATATTACCTTGGTATGTGCTTCGCTGCCCCGGAAAAGCATCTTTGTTACTTTTACTTGGCTCCAAACGGATGGAAAACATTCTTTTTTTTTGCCGTTCTCCTGCCTGCAGTCACCGGCGCCCTGGCGTATTACTGGTCGCGGAAAGGTTGGAATAATCACCCGCTAGCTCGGACGTTGGCTGTTCATGCGCTCCCGCAGTCGGGTTGGAGGGCAGTAGCATCCTCCATCAACATGGAATTCAGAAGAATTGATAAATTTGCTACTGGAGCACCAGGAGCACGAGTGATTGTTACAGACACGTGGGTGATTAAAGTGACCACCTACTGTTTACATGTTGCCCAGCAGCAGGACATCCACTTGACGGTGACGGACTCCAGACAGCACGAGCTCTCACCAGACTCCAACGTGCCCGTACAGTTCCTCACCATCCGTGTTGCCAGTATTAATCCCTATGTGAAGGCGTTTGATATTCGGTAAAACAAAATGTGCTCCACTGTTATGTTGTATATATGCTATTTAATAATGGAGTGCTTCTTGGAAGGTATGAAGAACTCTAGGGTCTTGTCTTACACGGTTCCTAGGAATAGTGGTGGAGGTAGGAGGAAGTAAGTGGAAAAAAATTGGGTAAAAGATGGAGAACAGAAAAGAAATGGAATATCTTTCGTCTCCCAATTTTTTTGGGAAAAAGAATAATGATTTTTGTAAAACTGGGCATTGCTCGTCCATGACATCATTTTTCCCTCTTCCTGCCTAGTTTAGTCTCTAACTGAAAGAGTCTTCACTGAATTGTAAACCAATTGCACTTAAAGTGAAACAAGTAATGCAAGGTCACTGTTGGTTTGTGTATCCTAGTAGTTGTAAATCATGGAAAATGTCCTGGAGATTGTTAGTGCTTGTTTTCCAAGGGCCTGTGCTGTTGTTTGTTTTTTTTTAGCAGTCCATGAGCTTGACAAGAATACAAGTTCTGCAGAAACTTAAAACAAAAATGCTCTTGGTTGGACGGATGCTGATATATATCTTTATGTCACTGAAAGGAGTACACAAAGCCATGCTTGTGGTCCTGAAACTATGAATTTGTAAACATATTCGAGCATGTTTGCTCTAAAGCCTTATGTCATGTAGTAGGCTATTGGTATTACTAAAATATTAAGTTTTAAATGATAGACAAAATTTGACACAATGTAACAAGCAGGTCTGCCTTAAGATAATAATTTATGACAATTTGAGTTTTTGTATACCAACAGCAGTATCTACTTACCTTTTTTTTTTTCTGTAGTTAGAGTGGACACAGTTTCAGGGAGATCAGGATCATGGAGTCTTACAGGTTTGGGGGAAAAAGTAAGAGTTCATGTAACAACTAACTTTTCTTAACAAATGGCAGGAACACGTATTTAGAGACAGTTAAAAGTAAAGTGATTACTAGACTGAACAGAGGAGTCCTGGCAATCATGGGAAAGCTGATGAGATGATTGTGTTAGGTCCAGGTGAGCGGAGGCCCAGAATGAGGGTTAAGGTAAGCATGACAGAATAAGAGAAGAGATTGAGTTGTACAAGTGGTGACCAAACAACTAAGGATTTCTTCTGTGACTGCTTCATTGCCAGAGTGATAAAACTGTATCCCCAGCTGAGGAAATCAAGACCTCTTTAAAATAGTTACTTTGGGGGGAGGAGGAGATTTTTCCCTTTTGTGGTTACACAAATCAGTACCAAGAATAGTGTTTAAAAGTTCCTGTAGTAAGACTTGTCAGAAATAGCAAATCTCTACTGGAATACAGGTTTTAAGAAAGATGCACCAGGACAAAATTCCCTTTCTTAGAGTATAGATTAATTGATTAACATAATTGAATCCAGAGGAATCTTTATGAAAGAAAAATGCCTTTGTGGAGGTAGAGCACATTCCTCTCTGTTTACAATGTGATTGTTTTCCTCTTGATGCAATGGTTTTTGTTATTTGCACAGCTAGTATCTATTAGCAAAGAACAGTATTATCCTGTAGTGCTTAAAACAGTGGAGAGCACCTGGAGCTGCAGCTCAGCCAGCACTGCATTTTACCCTATGTGTTCCTCGGGGAACTGAAATGGAGGTAGGAAGAATGAGGAATTTCAGGGCAGTGTTCCCAGGGTTCTTTCATGAAAGCTGGAAACATAGAATCCACTCTTTCATGAGTGGAAACATAGAATTTGGGAGTCCAGAATCTGCAATTCAGATTCATTTCATTAATTTCATTCATTCAGATTCAGTTTCATTAAAAATGTTCAGTAGCAAGAACGTCTCATTGCAGATCTGTAAAAAGTCTTTGTGTGCCCCAGGTAGTGTGTGGATCTCACTTAAGCGACATCCACTACTGTAGTAAAAGTGACATAGTATGAAAACTGCCGCAAATCAAATTTTAGGTCTCAGCTGTATGTGGTTGTAAAATTTCATTCTTTTATGTAACATAAATAATGTTAATCAGTATCAAGTTTCTGCAGAAACTTGATACTGATTAACATTTATGTTTATCTACAACTGTGACATATGACATATATAATAACTAGTCTTTGTCCTTAGCAGCTAATAAACTAGAATTTAAATGTAATATAAATAAATAAATAAGGATAAAGAAGGGAGACAGGGAATGCAGTATTTTACAGTTTCTGCATTATTTATATACCTGTATTTCTTTTGTTTAAACCATTTAGTTTGCAAGTACAGCTATATTTTCATATGATGTTTTCACTGATCTCTGGTATGTCCTGTTGACAGTTTGACCCAGCTATGAAGGAAGGGCTGGGCATAAATCCTGAATTTAAATATTTTATATCTGTAGGTTGAGGCAGGAGGACAACATGTTCTGTTGTCCTCTTCTCCTGTTGTTAAATCTGTCCTGGCCCAGAATGCCGGTCTTAGAGCTCTGTTTGTTCCCTTTCATAAGGTTTGAAGGATTGTACTTTGAAAAAGAGCTCATGGTTTTGGGGTGTCAGAGTCTGGAAATCTCATGTGTGACATTTGGAAATATGTATGTGACTATTTGAATTGGTAGGAGCCTAGTGTTCAGCTCCAGAGCTGGGAGAAAATGTATAGAAGTGCTTTAAGTTGAGCATGCAAAAATGAAATCCAGTTTTGGACACCTGTCTCCATATGTGCCTGCCAGAAAAAATAAAACCAGAATAAAGGTATTTCATTTTTTTCCTTTCATCTGTGAGAAAACAGAATAAAACTTACATACATTTCTTTTATTGCTTAACTACCCCTCCTGCCCCCCAAAAAGGTTTTATTTATTCTGACTAATTTGCATCAACCTCAACAGCTTTTCCAGCAATTCACTTTTCTGATGTTAACCTCTGCGATATACTGAACAAGATATTTGAATGGATAACCAAGGTAACCTTTTGTTCCATCTCTTCAGGTTGAATTCCACAGAGTATGGGGAGCTCCGTGAAAAACTCCGTGCTCCAATCACTAATGCAGCCAATGTTGTGATCCATCAAAGCCTCAGTGATTTATTTCTAGAAACTTTTACATCGCTGGTGGAAATTAATCAGACATACCCTGCTCCAAGCAATCAGGTGAGGCTTTTTTTTTTCTTTTTTCTTTTTTTTTATCGAAGACTAATAATTCTGTAATAATTATTTTCAATACAAGGGAGCCTGTGATTACTGTCTAGTAACTGTATTTGCTTATGGTTCACCTTCCATTTCAGTAAACATAGAATAAATATAATTCTGACTTCTGTGCCTTCTACTAGAAAACTAACTATATTATAAGCGTAAAATATTTGAGGAATACCATAGTGGAAAATGTTCCTATAATGATTTATACAAACCTTTTACCTGAGACATTTGGAAATATTTCCAGAAAGTTTATGGGATGGTAGAGTCACAGTTGTGCAGTTTTCTCCAGTACAGCCTGATTTTCTAGAAAGCCAGGTTTTGCTGGGTTGTTTCCTGTAATAGATTAATGATTCTTAACTGAGACTCATTTAATTGTAAATAAGGATATGGAATACCTCCTTCAGTAATATTCAGAGATTTGATGATTATAGTATTTGTGTTGCAGTCAGAAATGTGACTAGAGCGCAGTTCAATATATTGAACTAACTCTGGTTACCTTGGTAGTATGGCTGCTGCAGTTGCTCCAGCTGATGGAGTGAGTGCTTCATATCGCAGGCAGTCTCAGGCAGCTTACATGGTATCCTCACTGTATGGTTACATGACCCAGCTAAAATATAGCTATGTTTGTTCGTAACATAGTTCATAGCATCCAAAGTGCTGTGAAAAGGGCTGTTCATTCTTAAAAAACAAACAAACAAACAAAAAAAAACCCTGCCTCCCATATTTTAGAGAGTTGCTTTCTTGTTTCTTGCAAAGGCTTTTAATTTCTGACACATTTAAGTGTAAACATAGTACTAAATTTTAGACTAATACCAAGTGGTAAATAACAAAACTATGACGTGGAGACTAAAACACCTGGGATCTTCCCCTCTTCTGAAGCTCCATAAGCTTGAAAAGTTTCAATATTGGAGCTTTGTCTGCCTAAAGCCTATGTTAGGCCTCTCTTTTACAAGCTAGGAGCTTAGACAACTTCTGAAAGAAAGCAATCCCTTCCATAATGAAGCTATTTGGCTGAGCAGCCACTTGAGTTCACAAAGGAAGAGATAGTGTGGAGATGGGACCTACAGACCACACAGCAGAGCTACTTTCTGTGTCCTTGGTGCTGTCTTAAATGAACAGTATCACTTTATATAGCTATCTGCTAGTAAACATCTTAGGAGAATAAATCAAAAATACTAAAACACCTTTACAAGGTAAATGATGTGTGAGTATATCCATTTTATAAGTGTAAAAAGAGGTTCCTTTCTCAGAGCTTTCAGGTCTCCTTGCATGTTCAGTATATTGGGTCTTGAACTTTGTACAAAGTTATTGGAGAGCTTTGGCTGGACCACACATAGTACATGTGAGTTACTGTTTATTAATTAGCAAAATAGCTTCCCTATATGCAAATGCAAGTTCATGTGATATGATTAACTGTGTGGAAATAACACTTGTTTAGCTTGTCCTGGCTGCTGTGTTCTGGAAACAGATCCAGAGAGAGATGGAAAGTTTGCTTTCAGTCATTTATTTAATCTGCCTCATGTAGCAGTTATGAAAGTTTGTTGTTTAAAGAGTTAAACAGATAGTGCCCTGTTGTTCTTATTCGCTAGTGTGTATGCCTATAAAACATGACTCTGAAGACTGGATGTGTTTGGTATCTTTTGGTGGGGCAGTTCTGCCTCGAGGCTCTGTCCAGCTCAGCTTCCTGCTATGCTCATGTGGAGATAATTTTCGAAGAGCCTTTGAAAAGCAATAAAAGAAGCAGTCTGTGCAGTTCATAGTTTTGACATCCTTCTCCTCCTCCAGGAACTGGAGCCGTGCATAGGGTGCATGCAGACTAACGCAAATATCAAGCTCATCAAGAACTGCCAAGAGCCAAACGAAGGAGAGTGCCAGCAGTGCTACTGTCGTCCTATGTGGTGCCTCACCTGCATGGGTAAATGGTTTGCCAGCCGGCAGGACCAGCAGCACCCAGAGACCTGGCTCTCAAGCCAAGTGCCTTGTCCAACTTGCCGAGCCAAATTTTGCATTTTAGATGTTTGCATAATACGGTGAACAATATTTTGATATGTTTTAACTTTTAAAATTCAAATATATTTTGAGTGGGTTTGACTGAAAGGTTTGTTAGCTTTGTTTCTTACGGTTCACATTGTACATAGGTGCAAACTCCAGAGCTTTCTTTGACAGCCTTGAAAATAGGAACCCATCTTCTTTTCATTTTCTCTTCACTTTTACCTTTATTCTTGTTTTTTATTCACCAAATATATAACTTCCAAAACTTTTTTTTCTCTCTCAAAGATATTTTGCTTTCTTATGTCTTGGATAGAACCTATTGGTATTTTAGGTACTATTTCTTTTTATTTTTTTTTAGTGTTGTTATTTTGATCCTTTAGTAAAGGGCTAACTGAAAAAAAATGCTGTGATTAGATTTCATTGATACTTTTGTTCTTTGATCCAACAGTAATGTTCATGTTCGTCTTTGCAAGTGTTCACCAAACCAGTATACCAGATATGTTTCCCTGCTGATCCCGTTCACTTAGAGAGTGGACAGGTTAGAATAGACTAAGGAATTTAATCCCTAAAGATGTATAGCTTGTGGAGGGACGTTTACCTATGCTGCTGATGTACATAGAATCTGTTGTAGTTAAATGTTGCTGGAAGGTACATTGCCTAGGGTTTCAGTGCTCTTCAGGTGATGATTTTTTTTTTAATATACCTGAAGGAAGTGTAGCAAATGTTTAACTGTTTAAATATTCAGAAAGAACGCTCAGCTATTTCAAAGCCTGTAAGATTTCCTAAGTATGTAATCAGTAGGTTACCAGTATAGATGACATGCCAGTGAATAATTGCAAAAGTCTTAATGACCAGGATATCAAGGCTGCTTTGAGCAGAAGTAGGAAACAGGACATGATAAATGGTACAAGTACTGAAGCGCAACTATGAAATGCTTCATTGAAGTCTCAGCCTAGCTGTAGGTTATATGGTGAAAACACCAAACTGCACTTAGGACCAGACAAATCAGGATATGGTTACGTGTGTTTGCTGCAAGTCACATTTTGGATAAAGACTCAAACATAGATTTGGCAGCATCATATAAGAACTGACCCATAATTTATATATTCTGTGTATGTGTATGTATTTTCTAATATGTACTTGAAAGGCCAGACTGCTTGGGTTAAGGACACTAATCACCTGAGCATATGTTATTTCATATGCAACTTTTACTATGCAATTGTCTGTACTACCTATTAATCAGGATGTTTCTTCCTGTTTTTCATTTTGGATTACTACTGCTGTGCTTTGGAGTGAAAACTTGATACTTAGACTGGCAGTATGGATTTGTCTCTTTCCTACATACATCTTAAATGATGTTCATTTGCATAGGACAAAGTTGAGGCCTTGAATTTCAGACAAATCTGTTGACAAGTCTGAAAAATTTAAAAAAAAAGGGCACTGATCAGTGACTGTAAGATTGTTCCAGTACTTTTGTGAGATTTATTTGTAATTTTGAAATGTTGTCTGTCTGCAGTATTTTTTTTTTAATCTCTGCAAGATTCTAACTGGAGCAGGTGATGTCATCTGATATTTACCTCCTCACTATACAGTAGCCTTTACAAATAAGGTTTTTGTACTGTTTCTGCAGTTTACATAAAGTGGCACAAATATAAGGAATATGGTCCTTGAAATAGTTGTAGAAGGGAGAGGAGGATTATGGACCTGTGACTCTGCAACTGACAGTCATTCAATTCCTACATCTTTTATTCCTGACTGGAATAAATATATCCATTTAATACTAAGATGTTTGAAGCTTAAATTGTAAAGGCCTTGAGAACCTTAGATTATAGACACATGTAGTTGCAGATGTTTTTATACAAGAAAAATGGGTTAATTGCAGTATCTCATGTAGTAAGAGCTTTAGTCTCCCCATTGCTTGTGCAATATTATTTCAGTATTTTTTTCTTTGAATTAATTGGTTCATTTCATTGGAACTTTTATTCACCTTAGTTCTTTGTCAACATGACAGTATAACAAAGTTGTATTCATAAATGTAGAATATTCCTGCATCTTTTCATGGTAGTACCCTGTCCACAGAAGTGCCTCTTAGAAGACTTAGTAATAATTACCAAAATAAAAGGATGATTTATCTTTATAATGGTGCCTGGCTTATATTCCTAAAATAAACATTTTATTTTCTCAAGTTCAAAATCCCAAAGTAGTCTAGCCTGCCTCTACGCTTCTTAAAGGCTGTTACAGAACCAACTTGTTAAAAATCCATATGAGCTCTGTCATCTCCTTAGAGATGATAGGAGAAACCATGGCTTCTAAGTCCACAGCAAATGTTATATCTTATTTGTGTTGCATAATTCACCAAACACGAAATCAATACAAAAAGAGGTGTTTGTCTTTATGATAGCCTCAAGTCATCATTCCAAAGAAACATAACGTGTATGTCCAGGTCTTTTCTAGAAAAGGTCACTGCTTGCAGGGAAAATAGATACTTTGCCTCCCAACTGGTCAACATAGGCTTCGTAAACATTAGAAAACTTGTCCTTATAGTCTAAGAGAAAATGATAAAAGTAATGTTGTGAGATAATATATTTCCTTAACAAATAACAATTTCTTGAACTATTAGTAATTCAAAGCTGTTTTTTTTTTTCAGTTGTGTTCATGCTTTTCCATGTCACTGACTTATAGATAAGTAAACTGAAGTATATAATGTAAATGTAATTTTGATGACATTACCATAATACAATCTATTATGGATGCACAGTGTCAGTATATACATGCCATACATATGTATACATGTATAGCCCAGTTAAGCAGTTTAACAGGGGCTATTGCTGTATGTGCCGTTCCCACTGTTGTGCTATTTCTGGAATTGCAGCATTCCAGATAGTATTGGCAAAGCATTTGATTTTGCCACACACAGTCTGTTGGTCCAGGAAAGGCGTTTTATCCAACCAGGATATGTTTTGCATCTTGGCACACCTTCGCTATGAACGCAGCTCGTTATAGTGAGGTTTGCTGTAATTTGAAACCAGAAAACCTGGTGGTTTGTGATGACTTCCGTGGTTTTGTTGCATTGAAGCGCTGCAGACAGCAGGAATGTGCTATTCCAGTCAGACTAAAGCCAAGTAATTCATCGTGGACTTGAAGGTCCGAGTGCTACTTCCTAAGAGGGACTTTTTCCACATATATATATATAAAGCTATTTAAGGGAAAATGAGTATTAAAGCTCTGAAGAACACTATGAGAAACTTTCTTCCAAAGATACAATGCGGGGTTTATTATTTGTGGGGAGCATTTTTTACCCAAATAACTACCTATTTTAAAACAGATTTTTATTTGCTTAGTCTTTAAGCCCAAGGCTTAATGAACACATGTAGTTCGTTTAAAAACTGAATAAAAGCACAATTGATCCTACGGGAGGCTTTTGTTTTTCATTTCTGTTTTTACTGTGACAAAAAAAAAAAAAGGGGGTGTAGGAGGGGTGGAGATCAGAACCAAGAATGCAAAGGAGACGCAGGAAAGAAGGCAGGAAAAATCCACGCGCGTAATTTAAAATAAAAATAATTAACAAAAATAAACAGGGGCGGGTGCTGCGCTGCGCACGCCTGTGCCGCCCCCCCCGGGTGTGCGCATGCGCGCGGCTCCTGCGCACCCCGCGGCTGGCCGGGCCCCGCGCGTGCGCGTTGCCAGCTGGGGGTGGGGGGGCCGCTATGTTGGGCGGGCGGCACCGCCCGCCGCGGCCATGTTGCGGGGGCCGGCGCGGCGCTGCGCAGCTCGGGGCTGCGGGAGGCAGCGGAAGGGCCCGCGGCGGCCGCGTTGCTCCCGCGGGGCGGGCGGCCTCGGGGCGGGGCGTGGAGGCGGCCTGCTGCTCCCCGGACGCCTGGGCCCCTGCCCGTGGGGGTGGGACCGGGGCCCTGCGGCGGCAGAAACGCTGTTGAGGTGAAAAGCGCCGTTTTTGGTGCTTATCCGCTCCAGGGGTGGTGGCCGCCCTGCCGGTGCGGCTCTGCACTAGAAGCCGGGTGGTGTGCTTAGTCAAAGTTGAAGGTGTTTTGTTTAATCACCTGGTATCTGATATAAATTAAGGAATTAAAAGTGAGGAGGAAGCCCAGGAAAATGTAGCCAACTCTTGATTCCGAAGTAATCCTTGTCGCCCCTGCGGCGTTTGCGAGTGCCCTGCGCTGTCTCCTTCTCCACAGTCATCCCCGGTAAGGAATTTACTGCCCAAAAATGTTTCTGCTTGAGCATTTACCCCACTGCTCTGCTGTTGGACACACTCGCTGCTGTGTTACGCCCTCGCCGTCTGTTTGCCTTCTCTGGGTGTCTGGTGCTGCATATATGTGACCTGCTGCGCTGCAGCCTGTGGTGCTGAACGTGTGTCAGGTCTGCGCGGCCCTCGGTCCCCCGTAACCCCTTTGGATCCCAAACAGAGGAAGTGTAATTTCGTTGTTAATTAAAAATTAACGGGTTAAAGGTCAGCTGTCTTAATTGCATTAATTAAACACCTTTCTTGGCGATTGAATTGGCTAATGCCTCTACTAAGTGTTTCTTGAGTAGGCTGTAAGCTGATTTAAATCATACATATCTAAGCCAAACTAATCAGTGCTTTGTAATGACAAGCTATAGTAGGTAGGTTGTCATGTTTGTTTTCAATAGGCTGAAAATGAAAGTTACTGTTTTGTAGTTCTGTACAGCTTCCACACTACCGCTTTCCAGAGCAGAAATACGGAAAGTGGAATGGTTCAGATTCTTTGGTGTTTGATGAGTATCTGTCTAGATATTTAGATTGCTAAGTAGGTTGGTGAAGAATAAACATGGAGTTTGTGTGAATCATCACTGTACTGTGAAGTAACTCCTTTCTTTAGGAAATAAGCAAAACTTTGGATATAGTCATATAAACTTTTTATAATGATATGGAACACAGAGTTAGCAAATTGTATCCTCATTACATGAACATAGGCTATACAGTTTGACTAAAATTCATATTACTAAATTAGCAAATACTCTATCTGAAAGAGACTACCTGTGTTATATACTGGGACAGCAGTTAGAGACCCTTTGCTGCTAAAATCTTCTGTATTCGAAAGTGTCCCTAGAAAAAAAGATGTTGGTAACTTTTCTGCTTTGTGGATGTGTATCTATCTGTAGAGACAAACAGCAATATTTTTCTTTTCCTCTCTCAGTATTCTCAGTCCATTCACTATTAGTAGTTCTCCATTTTTTGCGTAGCATAATATTCTTGAAATTGCATTTTGGGAAGGTGTGAAGTGTTACCGGTGTTTGACAAAATACTAGTTTTGCCCATGCAACAGGATGGTTTTATTTCTTACAGCATTTCTGTTGTCCTTTACAATGTTAATAGCTCATCACTGGCTGCAGTGTTTAGACTGTTTTTCGTTTGTTTATTTTTCCTCTGGTAATTTCCATTTTTGTGGTTTTTGGTAGAACTGAGGTATTGGAAAAAATCCTAAGTGTAATGGAGAGGAGTATTCTTGTTGGTTGAGCTGGGAATATTTTTAGAGGTTGTCAGCTCTGTGGCTCTGATATGAATTTCACTGCATGATCACTTTCTTTTCCTGCAAAGTAAAACATTGTTCCCTTATGTCATTGCTGAAAGTCACTTAAGCTGAAATTTCTTAAAATCATCTGTTTGGCTGTATGGTGATATGAAGCAGGAGCACTCCCATGGCCAGTTGTGGATAGTGGTAGCTTGCTAGACTGCACTAGCTTTTTTATTTGTAAAGTTCATTTGATAATATTGAAGTTTCCATCAGTTAACTTGTGAACAACAAATGTTCATATAGAGAACTAATTATTTTCCAGCTCTACAATATCAGAATACTCTAAGCCTCTTTCAAGTTTCTTGGATTGGGAAAGAAGAATCAAAGAAGGCAAAACCATGAGGACATCAAATAAAAAAATGACCAAGTGAGTATTGTGTAATTTTTAAACAGGTGGGTTGATTTTTATTAGCAGTCATCTGATGGCTTCCAGTTACTTTACATGCATGAATGAAGTTTTGAAACATCTTGGGCAAGAGGGAGGCATCCTAAATCTTAGCCTCTCCCTCTATCATATCATGGATTTCTCACCGTTAAGTTGCTCGAACTGTTTCATTTCAAACCTGAAGGAAACTCGAAGGAGAGAAAGCACAGAGACTTTTTTTTATCTTAAAAGCTGTGCAGTCATTGCAAATTTTGTTTTTTTTGGGGGGTTAAATTGCATATTCATTACAGCTTTGCATAAGAGAAACACTGGAGAGGAAAAAGAAGAATGAAGAGCAATGATCTAGCCTAGACAGAAATGGCTACAAGATCCTTCAAGCTTTTATGTTATCCATCTCTTCTGTGTTATTTGAGTTTTGTCTTGCGTAGTTTTGTTTGCCCTTTTTTTCTTCTTTTTTTTAAATATATATGTTAGAAGGCTGTTACATGTATGCACGAATCATGTACCATTTTGTTACAGAGCTAGCCGTAAACTTCTAGTTAGGCAGCTCTACTACTGGTAACCTTAGATACGTGTTAACTTAGAACAAACCTGAGCAATCAGATGAGCTTGAAAAGCCTAATGTGTTCTAGTGGCGCATTTGGTTAGCGTCACTATCACCTCTGTGAATGAGTCCCTGCCATCTATCAGAGTGTGTATGATTCTGGAGTACGTGTGTACATACTGTGACACTATTATTAACTTGGTGCCAACTTTTATGTTCCTTTAAAGTTCCACTTCAAATGATTCCCCTAATCCAGTGGAAAGGGAAACTGATGAGGTGGTTCTAAGGAGAAGGCAAAAACAGATTAATTTTGGAAAGAACACGCTTGCCTATGACAGATACATTAAAGAAGTTCCAAAGTAAGTTGCACTGCATGTTGCAAATTTCTGTGTAAATCCTTGTTTGCTGCTGTCATAAATGTAGAACTTATGGCTTTAGTTCACTTAAAATAGTAATGACAATAAATAAGACTTGAATCTTTTCCTCAAAAAAAAAAAAAAGACTCCAGGGGATGGGCAAAGGATTTTTCTGCACTGAAGCAACTTTAAAGCTCAATGTGGCACTTAAGTACTGTTGTTAGCAGTAAGCATATTTTAGATAAACTCTTCCTTGGTCGGTTCCCTGTGAAGTTTTTGATAACTGTGTTGCTAGACTGGTACAAAGTTAATTCATGTGGGGAAGTTAGTTTTGAATGAGGATTGAATCAAATAGCGCCTATTGCAGGATGGTATGGCTATAACCACAGGATTAGTTGGTACTGGGGATAAAATTTTAATGACTCTTCAGCTGTTTTTAAATGTTGTTCACATGTTTCTCTTTTTGACAACTAAAATAGGTATACTCTAAAACCTTAGAGTTTTAACAGAGGAGTGTTTTATTTATTAGTCCATTGATGCTTGCTTAATCTGAAGGTCTGAGGATTTTGTTGAAGAAAGAAAATCGTTTACTAAAATGTAACTTGCTCTGTGTCTGTTTGTTTGTGTGTTTTTTACAGGAGTGAACGAATACCAGGAGTTCACCCTAGAACTCCCAACAAATTTAAGAAGTACAGCCGTAGATCCTGGGACCAACAGATCAGGCTGTGGAAGATAGCACTGCATGCCTGGGATCCTCCTCAAGAAGAAACCTGGGATCTGCAGCCAGTGTGTGTATGGGTGAATTAGTTAGCACTGCTCTGTTGCTTCAAAGCACAGCTCTATTTCCTCTAGAATATTCCTTACTGGGAGCAAAAGAGGAAATTGGGCTCAGGCTCAGAAAGGGAGTCCCACTCAGTCTTCTCTGGAGTCTTGTTTTCCCCTTTACATTCTGTTAGTCTTCAAAGTTTTCCTAATGTTTAATATAAATTCACTCCCTGTGAGCCTAATGTTTAGTATAAATTCACTCCCTGTGAGGTACTTCAGGGAGGAAAGCACGTGGCCTCTCTACAGTAGTATGTTCCCTTCCTTGTGTGTCTGCAGTGACCAACACAAGATAAAATTATTTTTCCGGGAAGGGACAGCAGTAAGTGGAAACTTGCTGAATACTGTTCCTCGGTCTTTATAACTTTTCTGTCTTCCCAATGGTTAGACAGTGGATGCTTATTTCTGATGGCAGTAGAACCACGGTGCTCTTGCAATAATGATCTGTTGAGCTTAAGAATTTAAGACTGGATGGATTTTATGTTGTCTCCAGAAAATAGTGGCAACTGTATTCATGTTGGAAAGACTTTTAATTTATAGAAATCCTTTTAAATTTCTGTAACAGGGCCAGCTTCAATAACTAACACTATTTAACAAAACTGGGAATAATAAATTGGGAGGAGAAGACTGAATGAAATTCTTAGGATTGTAACTGTATTGTGTGAATAGAATTAGTTGTGTTGTCCTCTGTGGTGGAGATTGTGATCTTTTGCACCATTGTGTACTGTAGGAAATCTATTAACTGTTGCAGATTAGCTCTCTTCTGATGGGAGTGATAAGCTATGCAGATAGTATTTTTCTTTTCCTTATTTTTAGTAATACAGAACCTTCAAGTAGTTCCCAAGAATGGGTCTACAGAGATCAGAATGATTCTGACTGCCCAGTATTTGATGAAAAGCAGAAGAGAAACGAGTGTGAAGATGAGTGCCAACAGACAGATTATGCACCAGAGAGGTATGAAATAAAGTTTAGTGATTGTGCATTGAATTATCTCAATTAATCATTGCTAGTGTTGGGTTTTTGTTTTATTTTTTTTCCTCCCTCCTTGGGGAGGAGAGGAACGTTTAATGAAGGAGCAGTTATTCTTCTGTCTCCTCATTTGGCACCTCCACTACTGAATATAATCTATCCCTGGTACAAGGCACTGAATGTGTGAAAGTACCAGCACTGCAGATCTGCATTATTAATAGCAGAAAAAGGAAATGTTTTTCTTGCTTGTCTGTTTATATAGTGTTGAAGTATATAACATATAGTACTGAGATGTCTTTAAACAAAGTTGGCAAATGCTGAAAATAGGGTATCTTCTTTGGAAGCAAGACTGTCAATCCTAAATTAAGGGGCTAGGCATGTGGGTCTGGAAGCATCTCTGCTTCCAAGCTCAGTGGAGTTTCACTGGGAGTTATGACAACTTTCAGAATACAGTCAGGTGTTTACAAAATTTGAATGTTTTCTGAGTTGTTCCTTTTGCTGTAACTTGTGTGTCTTGCTTTAGGGAAAGAGTTCCTCTTGTGTTTTATGTGTCCTTATTTTACAGAACTGTGATAGGAATTTAAACACAGATGATGGAAGAAAGTTTTGTATGTAAAATGCTTATGTTGTTTTTGCAGCCCCTGTTCTCCTGACTCTTCTCCAGTATGGAAACGTAGAAAACGAAACAGTCCTAACTCCTCTGCAGGCTTAAAGGGCAAAGACCATTATGTGCATATGTGCCACACACTGGAAGGGTATGAAAGGGCTCTCTGTATAGGAGATCATATTTTGAACTGTCTTTTGGAATATGGCTGAGATTTACAGCTTCTCTAGTTCCTCTGTTGGTTAATAGCATTAATTTAATCTAAATGTATTTACATCCTAATGAGGAAGGAAAATCATGTGACAAATGTTTACAAAGATAAAGGATTTTTTTTTCTCCTACTAACTGCAGCATAAAAAGTAATCCTGTAAATGGGAAGTGACAGATTACCTACATTGAAGAGGCACAGTTTAATTGTATACATAATGCTGTCAAAATCACAAAGAAAACTGGAATGATGCTTTAGGAGGATTAATAGCCTTTTTGTTAAGAACCTTAGCAAAAGTTATTTATATAGGTGTCTTTTTTTCCCCCCACCCTGCCTCTTCTCCTTACTTAGCTCTCATCTCCTCAGGAGAATTATGAGGAACTAAAAGCTCAGTACTTTCAGGACTTTTTTCTTTCTTCCTAGTCTTACTGAATCAGGACACCAGGAAGCTTTTTCAAGGTGTTCAGAGTGGGGAACATCATGTGAAAGTGATGAAATAATGACAATACAGCATGGTATAGAAGTAAGGTAAATACTGTAGTAATAATCCCTGTAGTGCTTGTACTGTGAAGCTGTGCTTGGCTTTTTTTTTTAACTTCCTGTGTGTGGGGTGGGTATGGGTTTTTTTTGTTTGTTTGTTTGTTTTGTTTTTTGTTTTATTTTTTTTTCTGCTTTCCACCATCCCCAATACTTCCTGCAGCATATGGTTTGTTTGGTTATTTTTGAGACTAGTCAAGTTGAGGAACAATATGACTCCCTTCTTTTCTGCAGCTTCTGCTTTTAGCTAATCTTGCAAGATGCTGCGCTGCTTTCACCTTTTCATGTCTTAGGGAAAGCTCTTCCCAGTGACTTTAAGGCCTCTACTTGCGCCTGAAAACTTCTTGTCTTTGTTTCCTCAGAGATGAAGCTATTTTGTAGCTGACTACAGAGGTGGTTATTTGTTTTTATGCAGTGACCAGGTTCCATCCAGTTGTTCTTCAGCATGGAATGATCAGAAACAGAAAAAGTCTGGCCTTTTGCAGGACAGCAAAACGTGCAGAGACTCAGACTGCAGGCTAGAGAGGTATAAAAAACTGCTTATTAAGGCTTTTTTACATATTAAAGTGTGTCATCTTATGTATCTGTACTGTTCTTATTAGGGATGTTTTTTGCCTGTATTTGCTGTGTGATAAAATTTTGTCTTTAATGTTTGTCCTTAATGTCATTGCAAACTATAGGCAGCCTTATAAAATATAGTTACTAGGTGCTATTTAATACAGAGTGTATTTTATATAAAAGGTTATTGTCACAAATTCAACTACTTGGTCATTGAATGGAAATAGAGATATAAAAGGGGAATATATATATTTTATTTGTAGGCTTAAACTTTGTGGCAGTATATTGGAAGGACATCAGTCAGAATACCCTGAGAGGGAATGGGGAAATGCAGGTGTTGAAGATGAGATGAAAAGGAAAAATATCTAAGTTGCAAGGTTAGTTCATGACATGTATTTACTTTATCTATTCTGTTTCAGTAACCATCAACCCAATCCAATTCTTCATATTCAGTTCAAGCAGATCAGAGTTTCTCTTCTTACTCTCTTATTTTTTGATGAGTATTTCTTCTCATCTTCTTGCCTTTAATGTATAACTTCTTTTAATTAGATACTATTTATTAGTAAAATGAAATGTTTATCTCTTCAACAAGCAAAATATTTACTATTTTATAACACTATTTATTTTTAAGCTATATCAGGAACAGATTTTCTGCCTTTAATGATTTGTAGTGAAGTCACAACTTTGAATTTGCAGTAATGTTCAATTAAATTACTTTGGGAACAATTAAAAATGACTCGGATTCCTTTGATTCATTATAAGGATAGATAGTATCTTGAGTCAAATATCCTTCATTGACAAAGGTAATCTTTAAATCTTTGAGCTGATTCAGATTCTGAAATACTGTGTGTATTTCGTAAATGTTTTTTCCAGCAGTCATCTTGGAATAATAAAGCCAAATAAAAATTTGGCACAGAACTATTATTGCACTAGGGAAGTTTTGTGAAATGGTAGTGGGAATAAAAGGAAAGGTGGGACTTTATTAAAAAATTATGTTAATAGGAGTTTTTCTGTTAGCCTCATTGATACCCTTTTAAACTAAATTCTTCATTACTATGAATAAGACAATATGGCTTATCATTTTTCAAGTGCTAATTCAGTATTTGAAAATGTCCAGTCTTTCTTTGTATATAGGAGTATCAAAGAAGAGAGATTTTTCTCCTGTGATACAATGATTTGAAGGCTAGAGATATATTCTGGGATCAACAGTTCAAGCCTTGGAAGACTGGTGCAGTCTTATAACTTCTGCATGGAAAGAGGAAGAGATTTACAGTCAACATGTGTGTATTCAACACAAGGTGAAATGTGCAGGTGAGAGGAACATGTTTCTACATCACAGTTCAGAGAGGATTTCTAGTCTTTTGGGCAGTCAGTAGGTTTGTTCTGTATAAGGTCCGAACGAGGAGTGTATGTACTCGGTGGACGCAGTCACTCATTTTAATTGGAATGAGTCTCTACGACAAGTTGAATGTAGAGGGTGAATTTAATAGCTTCTCTTGGAGCAAATATCAGTACTTAGAGAGAGGCAATTTCTGTGGCTTTTGTTTTTGGATGTGACAAACTAACTCTCAGGTGGCAGGAACTTTCTGGAGGAAACTGTTGCTTGAAAACTAGCTTGTGGATTGCATGATGGAAAAGCCTTCACCTATTTGCTTAAAAATTGTGTTTGGATTCTTAGGAAAAAAGAAGTGTGGCTGTTACATTCAGAATGATGAGACATTTACCATTTCATTTTTTTGAAAGAAGGTGGTGGGAGGGAACCTTAATGTTCAGAACACTTGTCATACGACAGAATTTTGTAGTTGTAATTGAGAGAAAATGTATTTTGTTTATTGGTAAAGGTGTTTAGATGAAAAGGATATGAGAAGTTGGGAAAGGCTGAAGTAGTGCACTCTGACACATACTTACCCAGTGTCAGTTACGTAATGTTCTCAAAGTGAACGTAATATCCCTTCCTTAAGTATGGATAATATGATTTGTCTCTTATATTGTGCTGTAAGTTCTCCACGTGAAGTGCTCTCTTCCATTCACTACCATAACACGGTAGTTTGACAGTAATGTAGTGGTGAGGGTTGTTGTTAATGTCTAAATCTATCATATTTGTAAAAGGTTGTTATGTCTCTTTTTAGGTTTCTCCAGAGCTTTAAGGATAGATAAGCTTCTGCAAGCTTTGCCTCTAATGTAAAACTTGGGATTCATTAAGCTTGGGCTGAGGTGATGGACATTCCCTAAAGCTTTTGTGAGAACATTTCTGCTTTGTAGGAGTTGGCAGATGCTGTGTGTGTCGTGTTGTAAAGGCCACTCCAGTTTTTTTGGATCCTGCTGTTGCCAGTTGAAGATCATGCTATTTACAGTGCACTAATGTTATGCTGGTAAATGGGTACAATACCGAGTTGGAGTGAAGGATGCCAGCTCTTAAACCAGTGAGATGAGCCTTTTTTCTTGTCCTGGGCCAAATTTCTATATCTGACCTGAAGAATTGCTTCAGAAGAATGTAAATGACTGCACCCTTACCTGCAGTTGTTGAAGACAAACTACTACCAGGTTTCGGATGGGATGTTCATCCAGTTGCTTTGTTTTACATTCTAGGATAATGTATATTAAGTTAGCATGTGCCTAATCCTAGTGAGACAAGAGAAAATGAAAGGTTTATTGAAATCGCTCTTCTCTCTTCAAGGGGGTGAGTGATTTAAACAGGATCACAGCTTGAAAACCTAGATTTTTCTTTTATGCCTGTTACAGGCTGACCTGGAGAACCAAGCTGCTCCTAAAATAGTGGAGGGTAAACTCAGTGGCAGCTGTTGCTACAGAAATACAGGAAAGTGGCACTATTTGCAGGCTTGCAGGTACCTGCTCTTTGGTTTGGAGTGTCCTGGCTAAGGGCTGTTATGGCCACCCTCGTTTTGTCTTTCTAGCGTTGTGCTCGGAGCGAGTGCTGTGGCTACAGTGGAGTTTAGACCAGATTCATATATTAAAATAAAGTTTTATAGTCTTTTTAATATAGAATGTACTAAAGCGCAAGTGTCTGTTAGCACTGGGGGTTCTCACTGCAGTAGTTCAGCTTTGCAGCGCTACTCCCAGTGTCTCCCAAACCATAACGTAACCTTGCGTTGCTTGGACCTCTGCCAAGTGAGTTCTGAACAACTGCTGTGCTGGTCTGGATTTCTAGACATGTTGCAGGTATTTCAAAACGTACAGGAAATGTTGTATAAAACCCCCGTGCAGCACACGGGAGCTTGTGTTCACCAAGGGCGGGTGCAGAAATGCATGACTGCCATTAACCACCACCCATCTGGCATTTCCCAGTGTCTGCTGCTTTAACAGCATTATGCCCGGCCTAATTACAGCTGCCAGGCAGTAGACTGTCCTTTTTGCTGTGTGTTCTGCTTACACAAATACAGGAGGAGGGCAGCGCCTCTTTGTGCAGCCTGAGGGTGAGGAGAGGTGCTCGCCTGCGGGTGACTTTGATCCCAGGGGCTTCCTGCAGCCCTTGGCACTCACCAGTCCTGCCCAGGCACAGGGTGCACTGGTGACCTAGCACAGCAGTGGCTCCCTCATGTGTCACGGCTTCAGAGCATGGAATGCGTATGCACAGGGAACAGATCTGTACAGCACCTTTTACATAAGTAGTATATAGAGCCTTGTTCCAGTGTGCATGTTTCCGTGGGTCGTATGATGTTTGTAAATAAAGAAATGTTTTAAATCTTTGGCAATTTGTCTTTATGCAAAAGAACCAACATTTTTAAAACTTTCTGAGAATGTGCTGGGATACAAGTGTTTTTATTCCTAGTAGTACTGTTAGTCTAAGAGCCTTAGTCTTTAAGGGAGTGTACAGTAGAGCCAGGATTGTGTCCAGCAGCTCCAAATGTGTCCCCCGCTGAGCTGTGTTAGACGGTTCTGCTGAGAAGCTGAATTCAACTTGCCTGTAGGAGGGCTGAGGTGCTGTGACCTCCAGGCTGGGTCTGTCCTCTCTGCTGGCCTTGGATGAATTCAGATAAACATGCTCTAAGTCATCTTAATCCAGCACAAGGCTGCGGGGAGTTGCATGTGCAGAGATGCTGAACCTCTGCTGAACTTCCAGGAGGTCCTTGGTTCAGGAACAGCCCTGTTTTCCCTGTCTGGGTGAGGATCAGTACTTGAATAGCAGCAACATTCCTGCACAAGCACAAATATTTATGCGGGTGCTATGCAGGAGATGGATAAGTTGGTACAGTTACAGCAAGGCCAAGGCCAGGCAAAGGAGGAGAAAGATAAACGGAGCTCTGTCTGTGTTCCAAATCTCAGGGTTTGTTGAGTGCAGAGCCAGTCCCGTTACTATCACCCAAAGGCAGCTTAGAAACATCTTGAAACAGGTCTCAGAGGAGAAAAGCAGTGGGCCTGAATACAAGCTCTGAGAGGGGAAAAAAACACTAGTGATTGGAAGGGGCCTTGCACCCCTCTCACGCCTTCCCAAAATGCTGCTGATTTCAGTCAGGAGCATTAGGTAAGTGGATGCTTCACACAAAAAGAATTAAGGAGCTAAAAATGATTTCCAAATACATGCTTAGCAGGAGTCTTTAGGGTATATACATTTAATAAAAGGAGAATACATATACATTTTGTAGGAGGGAGATAATTTAAATACTTACTGCCTTCAGCCATGAAAAACATGGAAACCATAGACTTTGCTTTATAGTGCATTGTTTTGACCAGTGAGGCAAAACAATGCAGGAAAAAAAATCAAGCCAAACAGCTACTTCAGGTTTCAGATTATTTAAAAACCTTTGCAAATTACTGGCTAAAGCCTCCTGGCCTGGCTTGGAGCAGCAAGCAAGGCAGCCTGACACAGAACACTTTTAAAAATTATTTTTCCAATTTGGAAGCTGTCGCTGTTCCTGTGCCCTGTGTGTGAATGTGCACACTGAAGGAAGGCAGAAGGACCGAGACAACACAATAGGTGCTGCTCACCGAGAACTGAAACTTGCTTCTACATTTTTTGCAATGGCTGTAGCTGCTGTATAGTGGCAAAGGAATAAAATGCTGTCATGGGAGAGGAGCAGAACAAAGTGTTTACCTGCCCAGGGAAACATGAAATTATCCTTTATGGGGAATGGCCTATCCTAGGAACAGGATCAAAAAAGGATGGTTGTTTTCTTCACAAGCATCTTAGATCCCGTGCTTTGTACTTGGGTGACTAGTGTGAGTTTTAATAATAAAAACGTGACATCTCTTCACCGATTGTTTAAGCCTTAATCTGGCCGTGCTCGAGCCCTGCCTGCTCCTGACTGACCACCGAGACGTTTTGGCGCGTTTTGTGCTGGATTCCGGCATTTCGCAGGGAGCCGCAGGACTCTGCAACCAGCACCCGCGCCGGGAGCCCCGCAGCCGCATCCCGCCCTGTTCCCAGCGGCAGGACGCTAGTTCGCGCCAAGGCCCTTTACGCGCCCCGGCTTGGCGCCAAAACCGCCGCCTTCTCCCGCCAACACGCCCCGCGGGGCGGGGCCGGGGCAGCGGGCTGAACCATGGGGCGAGCGGGGGGGGCGGGGGAGGAAGCTCCGCGGCCGCGGGGCGTGTGCGGCGGGAGCAGGAGGTGCTTCCCCCCCCCCCCCGGCGTGGTTGGTCCCGCGCAGGGGCCGCGGGGCGGGGCGGGGGTGGAGCCGGCGGCGGCGGCGGGAGATGCGAAGGGGCTGAGGCGGGAAGGCGCCCGCTGCTCCCGTTCGCTCCGCGCTGCTCCACACCGGCCCTGAGCCATGTCCTTCCGCCAGCGGAGCCCGCGCGACAGGTAGCGCCCCTCTCCCCGCTCCGAAACCCCGCGGTGGGGAGGGCCCGCACCGGCGTCCGGTAACGGTTGTCAACGGTCACTAACGGTCGTTGCGCTGCCGCCATGTTCGGCGCGGCCCGGCGGGTGGGGGGCGCCGAAGCTCTTGGGGTGGCGGAAGGCGGCGGGCCCCGCTCCCCGCTGCGTCCTCACGGTCTCCCCTCGCGCCGCTCTCCCCAGCAGCCCCCAGGCCGCGCCTCGCTGCGCGCTGGGCAGGAAGCGCGGCGCGGACGGCAGGCGGAGGAGGCAGGACGAGCCCGCGGCGCCTGGCGAGGAGGAGCGCGAGCCCGCGGGCCGCAGGCTGGACAGGTGGGTGATGCCGCGGGGGCACCGGGCACCCCGCCACGGCCGAGTGCCGCGTTACCGCGCTTAGGCCTTCCAAGTCCTTCCTGTTGGTGCTAATGCCATTGTTAGCCAGTGTTAACATCCCTGGGCTTCAATTTCGAGTTTTAAGGAAGGGGAGGAAGGTAGCGTTTCATCTAGAGCCCCTTCTTGTAAAGAATGCATAAAAGTGTGTTTCATTTACCATGAGGGTGCCAGAGCCCTGGCACAGGCTGCCCAGAGAGGCTGTGGAGTCTCCTTCTCTGGAGATCTTCCAAATCCACCTGGATGCCACCCTGTGCCATGTGCTCCAGGTGTCCCTGCTGCAGCAGGAGTAGGCCTGGATATCTCTAGAGGTCCCTTCCAACCTCAACCATTCTATGATTTTTATGTCTGACACAACATGTTTCATCCCTTTCTCTTCTATTTCATGCTTGAACCTGAGCATTTATCATGAACTACCCTTGTAGTGGCAGAATTGTCCAACAAAATTTCGATGTGTGGGCCTTTCCTGCTCCTCTGATGGGGTTTAAGCACTGCTCTGTTTTGTAGCTTGTAGCTTTGAGTTAGTGCTTTGAAGAAAACTCAATTATCCCACCGGTTATCCCCTCCCTTGGGAGGATGAGGAGCTGAACTGCAGACATGGGAAAACATAATTTGTAGAATAGGCAAATGCACAAAATAAAGTTGAATTTGTAGACCATAAGCTGAGCTTTGTTCTGACTTTATAAACTGATCTGTCCTTATTGGAGTCCATTAGGGTCATGAGCAGATTCAGATTGTTTTGGGGCCAAACTCATATCCTGTCCTAGGAAAACACTGCCCAATTTCAAGTTCTTAGTTTTCCCATGAGATAGTTCTGGTGCTATCACA
>JAUBNY010000359.1:3191798-3202372 GCA_032275445.1 Crypturellus soui | reverse complement strand
TTTTTGAATTATTTTACAGTAGTCCTGTTGATCTTGGTGAGATGGAGACAGAATCCATTGGAAGCAATTCTACTGAATCTCAAACAAGTTCTCAAGATAACTATGTAAGGATACCCCCTTGCATAAATAATTGCATAAATACTTGCATAAATATGTTTTTAATAATCAGTCCATTACTTATAATTCTATTCAGAGTAGCTTGAATACATCTCTGTAACCTGCCAGGTGTGGGTAGAGGCTGTGTATACAGCGGAGTGATATAAGTTGCAGAGGAACTGATGTTTTTCCCTATAGCTAATGTTTGTCTCTGGTTCAGGGAGAACTTGCATGATCTGCTGAGGTGAGATACCTGGTTCTTTGTAGCCTACAAAAGAGAATATTTGCATGTGTTTAAAGCATACCACTTGTGACCTGTAGTCTGAAGAGAAAACATTTGCTATTAAGATTGTGATACCTAACGTTAAAAGAGGATATAATTCAGTCCAGCTTCTTCAAGCGGGCTATTTTTATATCCAGGAAATATTTTGCACAGTTGAAGAGTAAGCTTCCATAAAAATTCAGTAATGTTTTTCTTAATGGATTTCTTTCTCTGATGAATATTTAATATGTATAATATTTCAGTATCTGAATACATAAATACTTTGAACATACATTAAAAATCTTATGAAAGAGTTGGATGGAGAGAGAAGCATTCATTTAAGTTCTTCAGTCTTATATTACTCTAAGTGTTATTTGTGATATTTATAAAGTAATATTTAAAATATTCATAAGTCTCCGTTAGAGAGGTATAAATAAGTTACAGAAGTGAAATATGTTACTATGCAACTAAGTTGCATTTGACTAATTCTTCGCTGACTTTGCATTGCAGGAAGCTTACTCCGGCACTCCCACAAAAGTCAGACACGTTGACTATCAAGTGGAAGGTGAATTTGACTTGGAAGCATGTTTGAGTGAGCCCCTCAAAGATTTCAATACTGTGAGTTAGAGTCTTGGGCAAATTGTTTTAGAGGAAGTTTCTTTTAAATTTGAGAGGTTAGCTTGATTATTCAGCTGGGTGTTTTCTACCTGTTAATAGTATAAAAGCCTGAGCAAAGTTAAAGTCCATTCTCTAAGCTGTGGCTGGTCTATGCGTCCTCTGGACCAAACCTATGTAAAAATAGAATTAAGTTGTGTGACCTCTTATCTTCTAATTTATGTATATCAGATTTTTTTTATAAACCATTTCAACATTTTTTTGTAAAACTTTTCAACATTTGGCTAGAAAAATAGCCAAAGGCAATGCTATCCTCAACTGATTATATGTAGTTCAGTTCTAGAGATCTCATTGTTTTTTCCCCATGGTTGAATTTGTAACTTCAGTTGCCACCTACACATCAAGAGCAAAGTGGAGAGATATTTTTGACCATATAGCACTTTGCTTTTTCATTTGTTCCGTTTAAAAAAATCTATCTGTAGGTAATGCAGGTGGTAGCTGAACCATGCTGATTATTTTTACAAGTCAATAGGGCCACTGCAGTTATATTTAACAGCCTTACTTAAGAAAAGAGCAAGTTATTTTTATTTCAAAAAAAAATATTTTTGAAACAATGAACTCCAAATTCCCATATGGTAAAGCTAGCACAGCAGTAACAGAAGAAGCAGTAGCCTGGGAAGTCTGTAAATAGTCATGATCTCTTAAACAGTTGAGAAAACAAGGCGTTTAAGAACAATGTTCAGTTTTTTTTTTTTAATTTGCTGATTTTAAAATGTAAAACTGTTGTAAATGATAACATTGTACAGACTTTCTGCTGAAAGCAGTTAATGTTTCTATTGCTTTTTTTGTATGGGATGTTGCTGGAAAATAAATGGATGTGTGTTTATGACTCTTAAGCTTCATTTCATATTATGTTCTGTGCATAACAGTGCTGGTAACATGCTAAAAATGTGGAATCGAGAATGGTATTAATACCTACAGTTGCATATTTGTTCTTTAGCACCATCTTCCGACTGCCCCTGAGAGCACCTAAAACATACTTGTATGTATACATACCACTGTGGTGAACTTAAGGCTTAATGTTATATAGGTCTGCTGACCTGTTGCAGACTCCTTAGAGTTTAGACTAGTAGTTAGTTGTCTGTTGGCTGCCTATCAAATTCTGTTATCTGGAACACCTGCTAGAAGAGGTAGGTGGAAAGTTCTGCCTTATTTGGCAGGATCTTTTATCATGGAAAGTCTCCTTTTTTATCTTTAAAATTGAAATTCTGGATGTGTTAAATTGTTACGCTAAGCAGAGATATTTAAACTCCTGTACTTTTCAAATGAGTACCTTAGCTCAGAAGAGTATTGCTAGTTGTCTAATTCATCAGACACTTGTAATGTTCTTGTCTAAGATCTGATGGGGAAAATTCCAAGAGGAAGTTGTACTGGGAATGAAGATGGAACTGCGGTTTGATGCTGAGGAGATGGCCTTTCTAGTATCTTGTCTTTACTTGCAGAAGGCAGAAAACTGATAATTCTTGCTTGCTGCTGGAAGGGCACTGAGTGTATACGAACAGAAGAGAGCTACACACTAAAGAGGAGGTTTATTGGATTGATTCAGTGGCTCCTAGTTCTCCTCTGATCCCTCCGTGTCTGCTTTCTACCCTCTCTCCAATCAATTTTCTTTCATGTCCATTTCTTGACTACATTGAAGACAGAACTACTAACAAAAGTAGGGGTAGATACATAACCGTAGCTTGAGTCACAAGTCACTTGATAAGTTTTTTCCTCTATCCTCTTCAATAAAGGTGGTCCATGGAATCCAGCTGACTGCATATGAAGTTGCATGGGAACACCATGGCCACTTACCGTTGGCTATTTTTCTCTTCATTTTTTTTTTAATGGCTAATGCATCCAATGAGTCAGTTAAATGCTGAGTTCTGTAGCAAATCGCATTGCATAACTGAAACCAACATTTCACAGGTCACCCTGATTCTCTCTCCATGAGCTTGCAGTGCTTGACATCTTGCAGTAATAGATTAGATCTGGATTTTGTGTCTCAGGTCACATGTTATCAGGAGATACCAACTGCCTTTGGTAGAGATCTGCTTCCTGCCATCGTAATGCTTCAGTTCTCTAGCTTGCTGTTACGGTACTGTAATGGCTTTATAAGTAATTAGCTGATCAATGAATTAGCTTTTCTACATGCTATTTTTAAGCTCAGGTTACATCAAAACTTGTTTCAATGAAAGTGGCAGAACTCTTCAAAGCCATACCTAGACTGCTCAGGATAACTTGAGCTACAAACAAATTTGTATAATCTGATCTCCTAGATAAGATTGACCACAAAATATCACCTTAGAATAATCCTGTAGTGAATCAATAGTTTTCTCTGAGATGGAGAACAAGAATAAGGAACTTTTGGAACCCATGTGCTAAGGAAGAAAAGATTAGATGAGGCTTAATACAGGGAGGGGAAACTTCTTTACTCTGAACCTCTATCTGACCATGCAAGATGCATTCTGGCACTCAAACTCAGCAGAAATAGAAATATCTTCTTGAAGGCAGCTTTCAAAGATAGTTAAAACTGATTTCTCACTAAGAATAGTGAACCCAGCAAGTATTCCCCTGAGATGGCTCTACAATGTATGCACCTCCTGTTTATTTTATAGAAATCTGCTGCTCTACTAAGCTGAAGAATGTCCTCATCTGTGAAAAACTTTATATGGAGCTTTTTGCACAATTTCACAAAAAAGTTTTACATGAAACATGTAGCTAGGGTATATGTGACTGTTGCATTCATATGAAAAAAGTGCTATTAAAACCTTTTTTTCTTGAGTAATTTGGGATCTTTGTGACAGTTGCTAGAATACTGTGACTTGTCTTGTTCAGTATCTGTATCAGTAAGGGAAATATAGGACCCTTTCTCTCACCAAAAGATTCGAGTAGGGGAGGGACGTGGGCAAAAAATGCGAGAACCCTTGTACACCTGTGGAGTACAAAGCTCCTGCGCAAACACCTCAGCTGGGTGTGTGTCATTAGAATGAAATGCATAACAAATACCTCTCCTTTGGCAAACGTCTTGACACGTTTAAGTTCCTACAGAGCCTCTCTTCAGTCGGTAGCTTAAATCTACCTCGAGCAAAGCAAAGGAACCTGCACCCCACAGGCCTGCGGCCGCCCTTCTGTTCCCTCCTCTCCTGTGGCGAACACTTTCATAAATGGTAATTGATTGAAATAACGAGGCCCTGGCTTGTTCAGTAGATCCAATTCCCTCATCTAGGCAAGGATGGCACCTTATTTTCAGGTCTTTTCTCGATTTTGAAGTTCTGAAGCGTTTCCCCTGTGTTGCACTTGTTCCTTTTCCACCCACAAACTAGAAAGGGACCATTCGACCTTCCAGATCTGTGCTCTGTTGTCTCTGCCTCTGAAGCAGCTCTGCTGCTGTTGCTTTTTCTGTACTAAAAATTAATCCCTTGTTTTCTCTAACATGCTTTGGCTGTTTACCAGTAACTTATTTCTCCTTGACTGCCTTAAAAGCAAAACTCAGATAAAAATTTGTGCTGTTTAGCACAGGTGCTAACCCAGGAAGTAGGTATGTGCAAGTGGACTGTTTTAATCTTAATTTCTCCAATCTGAGTAATTTCTTTAGGCTGGACTGTGTTCAGTGACTGTTGCTGGAGTGGTCTTAGATTTTGAACTGATCTCAAGACGGCAGGACATCCATCCATACTGTTGTCTGCAATTCTATGAGTTATTCCTATTTTCCTCAATTCTTTACAAAGTTTTCTATGGAATTGTGTCCAACTAGGAGTCCAAACAGAGTCATCATGTTGCTTCAGTTTTTTCCCCAGATATTGAACATAGAAAGGGAAAATAACTTTTTGTTGTTGAGTAAAGCCCTCTGGTGGTAAAGCGTGGGATAACTTTACCCTCTTAGGGTAATGTCTGGAATTTTATGAGAAATAACATTTATATGTTCAATCACATAATTTAATATAATGAAGTTTATTTAAGATGGAAAATTCTCAATTTTAGAAATATTAGATTAAATTCTCAACTTTTTACAAATACAGGCAGCAGATCTTACAAACCTTGTTGTCTTATGGGTTTGTGCCTTTTCTTTTATGATCCTCTTACCCCCTTCATAACAGGAGTTTTGAATCCTCTTTCAGCATCCTTCATATCATGCCTGGCTAAGTGAGAGCAGTCTCAGCTGTAGCTAATTTAAAGCTACGTCTGAGTTGGCTGAGATAGTTGATGAGCCTGTGCTGATAGGATGGCAAGCAGAACAGGTTAGAGCTTAAGCTGTTCCTGCTTTTCCTTCACACGGGCATTAACTGGGTCTTCCTTCATTACTTACCTGGCGTTTCATAAAGCTGAATGGAAAATTGTGTCTACTCTTCTGTTACACATAGATGGAATTAGAAAACTAGCTCAGAAATTCAGGGGAAAGAGGGGAATAGAAGAAAAAGGACCTAACAATACAATGATCTAAGTCTCTTTAAGGAAACCAAGCTAAAACTTGCTTTGTTCTGTTCGCTTCTGAATCAGAAATACACAGGAACAAAACATTGGTTGAATGGGTATGTTTACTAAAGCTATTTTTAAGAATCAAGATGATTATTTGATTTGTCATGTTGTTGAAACATGTAAGGCATTGGTCCAGAGCCACCTGCTTTATTTTTTGTAATTGTGTTTTAGTGTGGATCCCTACAGAAGTTTCTTGGGGATGATCAAATGGATTCTATTGAAATACCTGATCTGGTGAAAGAGCAGGAAATCCCAACTTACTGAAAAATCCCCATTCTCTAGTGTTTTCTTGAAATGCATCTGAATCACTTCACACAATTTGAGGATTGGCTAATAAGTGTTTAAGGCTTCCTTTTTGAATATTTCCTGACACAAATACGGATTGCTTCCGAAAAAAACAGCATACAAACAGTTGAGAAATTGAAATTCTTGGCAGTGTTAGAATCCATTTTATTTATTTTCAAAGAAATCAATGTACTTAAGGAGTAGTATAAATGAGAGACTGGCTGGGAGAGCAAGCAGTATTGTTGGGCAGAATCTATTCAATACATCCTTTATTTAACTCTGTGGTATCTGGGTAGTATCTAAATGTAAAACATACCAGGAATCAAGATCTGGCAGCTCTCAGGTCTGACCCTTACTGTATATTTGGATTACCACCGGCGCTGGTTTCTTCATTCTTTAAGCTTGCCATTTACCTCCCTTGGACTCTGTTTAAACACAATAGGAAACTAATTTATCCAGAAAGGTGCTGATTCATGCACTTGAGAAATACCTTAGCTTTAAGTGGAAAACTGGCGCTCTCTTGATGAGTTAAAGGGAGATTCAACGATCTATGCTGGGAGTTACTTATTTTTTTTTCAAGACTACTGAAAATTTTCCTGGAAGGTGTTGGAAAGGGTGTAATTATTAGCAAAAACAAAGTCCCCTTCTGTGTTTCTTTAGAAAGGGGATATTCCTTTTTTTTTTTCTGAAAATTCTTTGTCCTCAGAAATATGAGGGCAGTTTAGAAGTGAAGGCTGGCGTCTGCTCTTTCAATCAGCTTTCATGTGCTAAAATCAAAGTAACTTTGCAATACTGCAGAGGGCAGTAAAAGTGCATGTTTAATTACATGCACACAAAAGAAATCTCAGAGTTGCTTTACATTTGTTGTAAATGCCAGGAATCTAATTATACTTACTGATTCTGACCTTAGGAGCAACCCATAGTTCCAATAAAATCCCTTCAAGTCTGTCATCTTTCACTGTTCCTTCCATTTCCAGTTTCACTTGATCTTAAGCCCATTATTAGAGGGAATGGAGAATAATGGTAACTTAACAGGAGACAGGGAGAGGAAAAATTGGAATTTAGGTGGAAAAAAACCCTCCTCCTGACAACCGCCACTAGTGTGCTTACATTTCAAATCCTTGGTGCTCATTTAAATTGCTTTATAGAGATATCTTCCTTAGGCAAAAATTAAAAAAGTCAATTTCTTCTTGCAGTTCTCAGATTTCCCAAGGAAATCTCATCCTGGTTTTTGTGCCCAGTTAAGATTTGCAGAAGCTTCCTTGACAGGCCATCAAGTATCATCAGATTTTGAACTGGTCTCTGATAAGGGGTGAGTAGGACTTGGAGGATGACTATGAGATTTTTGCCAGTGCCTAGTTTATAATGCAAGATTGAATCCATGTCCTTTGGCATACATGTTAAGAGTTTGTTTCTCGTACATCTAAAAAAAATCATCAGATCAGTGCAGTAAAAGCTCTGCAGTATGAATTAGAAATTTTACGTTGAAGTAGAAGTGTTGAATATGAAGTCAAGGAAGGGAATTAGCAGTAATGAAAGGAATATGCTGGTAAGGGGGTTGTGGATGGCACAAAGAATGTGTCAGAGCAGATACAGACTGGCAAAGCCTGAACATGGTAACTGAACGTGGTACCGAGTGTAGGAGCAAAACTGTCCACTTACCAAAATAACATTTTACAATTTTTCTTTAGCACTTAACCATTCTTATAGGATGTTAAAGTCAATAAACTGAAAGATAAATGTTTTATCTAGATAATAATCATGCCATAGATTGAGACATAATGCAGTTTTATTATTGAGCGCTAATTAAAAGATGGCTGGATGAAATTACGGGTTTTAGAAATCCAGACTAGCCAAAGTAATGGTCTTCAAACAAAGGTGGGAAGCGTTTACATTAGCCCTTTGGAAAGCATCTAGAACTGAGCAGGGACAGGCTTTTCATGGCATGGAAGAAGTTTGTTTATCATTATTTTTAATAGGAAAAAAGTGAAGATGCCCTTCTAGGAAAGTCGGGATCAAGTCCTTGCCCTGCCTGACGTGTAGTTGTACCCAGGTGTGCCGCAGTGCTGCCAGCTATTCACTGTGCTTACGCTAGGAGTTCTGCTCTCCTTGTGGTCAGAAACCTTCCTTGTAAAAAACATCATTGGAATCAATGCAATTCTATTTCACTTAGTTAATTTTGGGCCTGAATTGCTAGGAAGATACTTCCCCTCTGCCCCTCTCCCAAAAAATCCTTAACAATCTAATGTGAACATCAAGCTAGAAGTTTTAAAGTTGAGGCGGATTCAGGGTAGCATGGAACAAAAAATACATTTTGTCTCCTTGCACAAGCTTATTTTACCTGCACTATAGGTAGAATTTGGGTGCTGTGCTGGAATTTAGCAAAGAAATAACTTCACATTAGTGCATTATTTTAAGATTGCTGTTTTTAAATAGGAAAATTCAGTGTTAATTTCTAGCAACAGAAATCTAAAAATGTGAGTTTTCATCAATGAAGGCACTTTTTCCTGCTTTCTTAGCCTCCATCGGTTTGTTTTTGATGTATTCCTGAAAAAAAGAAAAAAAAAAGGAAAAAAAACACCAACAAAAAAATTAAACTGTGTAAAGAAAAATAGTTTTGACTGCGGGAGGGAACTATGTTCTTGCTGGTGTAGAAGTATGTCCAGCTAACTGAACAAAGCAGAGCTTCTGTTTGAACGTTGCCTGTTGTGATAATATCTGAAAGCTGAGACTAGTATCTTGCTTTCAGGCTGCTTTTGCTGTGAGTTGTATTTCTCACAGGGATGTAGACGTAAAAGGGATGATCCCTTTCAGAGCCTCGTAGGTTAAGTCAGGAAATCCATATCTCACACACCAAGCAAAAATATGCCAGCAACTGCTGGGAAAATGACAACTGCAGCGTCTGATCGCTTGTCAAATCAATGAGGCTTTTCTCTCCTTTCGGTGAGAATTTATTTGCAGGGGTTGGTGAGCTGAGAAAATAAGATTCCTGACCTAATGGTCACCCCCATTGGTATCTCATTGTGGAAAATACTCTCTGCTGCAGTCCATTCAAGTGATTGGCAATGACAGCTTGGATGGATATTGTCAGTTGACAGGGCTTTGCACTCTTTCTGCTTTAAAAATGATGCGAGCGATCCCTTCCCCGGCGCGCGGCGCCACAAGGAGAGTTTATGAATGAATGGATGAATGCAAGCTTCTGTCCCGCCGCTTGCAGCGGCAACAGCCGAAATATTCCAATCCCAGCCCTGAAATGATATGCTAAGTAAATTCACACACATGCGTTTAACGCTCAAATGGTGCCCGAAGGCAAGCGGAGCGAGTCCTTCCAAGCGCCGTGGCTGTGGGTTTGTGGGTTGGTTTTTTTGTAGTCATTAGGAATTTCATGGAAAATGTAAAACTGCCCATTTGATATGGAAAAGCTCCATGAAAAATGTGAAATTCCAGTGTTTCCAGCAAGGTTTTGCTGACAGCTCATGCATGGAGAATAGCCTGAAAGACATGCATGCAATTAAGGCCTCCATATAGGCGAGCTGGAGGGAACAAGGCAGTGGGGGATGTGGCCTTTGCTGGGACCAGCTGGTGTCTGTGCCTGGACTCTCCGAGGGCACTGGACCATTGAGAGAAGTGGGGGAAAAGGGGCACAAAAAAAAAGAAACCCACAAGCTTCAGAGAAAATCCTAAAGCTCCTAGGTAACCTTATGCCTCTTCTCCCCATCCAGATGCCGTGAGATGCAGTTCAGCGTGTGACAGCTTTATTGTTTCTTGCGTTCCTGCTAGTAAGGATGCAAATAGCAAGCGTGCAGAGGTAGCGGGGAGCTGACCAGGCTGCCGGGCGCGGGTGGGGAGATGAGAACCAGTGGTCTGGGAGGGAAGAGCATTTACATTTCTGGGATTGCCTGGCCTGCCCCACCAGGGCCTGTTCGGGAAATAATGGTGGAGAGAGAGCTCTGCGACTCCAAGTTCCTCTGAAAAGAGAGAACTGCAGATACTCTCCTGCCTTCTCCCATTTCCGCTGCAGTAAAATGGCATAACGGTGCGGGTAGCTGCTTCACTGCCTTGCCACATGGTCACAGATCTGAGGAAGGTCGCACCAGCCACTGCTCGCACCAGCCTGGCCTTGCAGCACCCTCGTGTCCTAGCAGTGAGGTAACCCGCTTCAGAAAGCAAACCCAGGTAGGCAGAACAAGTCGGTTTACGCTCCACATGTCCCCTGTAAAGTCACCTGCTGTCACATTCCTGTTTCTCGGGTGGCCCTGAGCTAGGGCAGGGAGGGAGATTCTGTTTCACAGAGCGGTCCAAGCTAGAGCAATCTGCACTCCAGTGGACAAGGGCTGCATATGAAGGCAGCCCAGAGGTGCCCTACGCAAACGAGAGGAGCTGAAGAGAGGCTGGCAGCGGATATGATATTCCTGTGCTGCTTCCAAGGCAAATTTGATAAAGGTAGAACTGTGCAGTCTCTGAAATATCCTATCAGATCTATCTATCCTATCAAAGATCAGATCTATCTACCCTATCAAAGTCTCAGATGGTTGCCCTCTCACAGCTGCTCCATCAAAGGAATTACATTTAAATGTTTTGTTTGGACTCGGCCCCTTGCCCCCCTTCCCAAATCCCTGAACATTCACTCCCACGCACATGGAATATATAAACCAAGGAGCAAGAGTGTGAGGGTCCCGTAGCGTGAGCCTTTGCAGCTGGAACAAAGGAAGAAGGTACGAGGCTCTCCCTGCCCTCCACATCATTTTCGCCACAATCCCAACAAAACTGTTTACCGACCGACTTAACAACTTCTTCC
>JAUBNY010000359.1:3177483-3191698 GCA_032275445.1 Crypturellus soui | reverse complement strand
CTTTTAGCTCTGTTGCTGTTTGTGCCCGTTTAAAGGGAAAATCTTTTGTGAGCAGAGAACAAGTGACAGGAGGATGAGGAGTGCAGAAGGGGAGGTTGCTTTGCAGCATCAAGGCAGAAATTACAAGGCCTACCAGGTATGGCTAGTGCAGGATTACACAGAGCACCTGGCAGCTGCTGAAGGAGAAGACGCTACCTGCTGGAGGGGCCTTTGGGGAGAAAAGCGATTCCAGACATGGGGCCTCCTCCTCTTTGCTAGTAGCAGCTCAAACAGCATTGGCCCTCTGTTGCTGCTCGTTTGGAAGTGATACAACGTGGGGTGCCTTTTAGGTTGGTGTATTGCCTGAGTGACACATGCTCATGCCATACTCTTGTTAAGGTTAAAGTCCTCCCGTTTTCGAAGGTGATCATTCTTGATCACCACAGGTATGTAGGACTCTGGTTTGCCAAATAAAAGGCTCAAATTGTAGTTCAGGTATTGACCAAGATTTGAATGTATTCATGTACAAAACCATTTAGTCTAGGTGATGGTTTCTACGTGAGTCAGCTGGCTGATTATTAGCGTTTGGCTGTGTGCTTCACATCAGCCACTAACACAAGTGTTTCATATTGATAACTATTTTGGGTTTTTTCATATTTTGTCTGCAGAAGATAAGGCATAATGACTTTTGCCATTTGAAACTGGTTTAAGAAAACACAGCCCTGTAGTTTTTCAGTATTTATACGCACTAGATACCTGAGTTCTCCTCTTCCATGGGGAAAAGGCAAAATTTTATCAACCACGGCCAGATAATGAGAATAACATGTTTTCCTTCATTTACACAAACTTGATCGGAATAGCTGCTCACAAGGCTAGCCTAGACTAAAGGTTGTGTTACTCTGCAGACAAATCAATTTTTCTCAGATAAGGTCATTTATTCTCCCTGTCTCCCCCCACAAAAATAAAGAAACATAATTTTTATAAAAGGGTGCCTCTGCTGTTGCTCCAGCAGCAACAACCACAAATAGATCTACCCAGAACCAGCTGCACCAGCCAAGGCTTCTTGCCTTGATCAGTGCGCAGAGTGTGGGTGAAACGATAAGGAGTGCATGGCAAATTGAAAATAAAAACGATGCATTGTTCTATAATTCACAGAATTCACTTTTGTGCTGTCATCTTTTCAGCGAGAAAAAAAAATCTCTTTCCCTTAAAATGCTATGGTCACTCAACCATGGTGGATGTGCTTGAATCTTAAGATTTATGATCACAATCCTGTTATCTGCAGCGTCAGGATGATTATCCTAGCAGTCCTATGGGATGAACTTAAAAATTGTTGGACAAGAAAATTATTTGTCAGGAATTACAGCAGGAAGATGATTTGTTCTGAATTTGAAACAGACATAGTTATTTGCAGCTGTTCTGGCTGGTTCTCCTCCTTTCCCGTGGTGTTCAAGCAAGATGAGATACAGGTTCTTGTTTCTTCTTTCAGCATTTGGAGACTCTGCCAAGAGTCTGCAATAACTCCACTATATAACTTTAATGCAGTGAAAATATATAGTGTCTTCTGTGTTCAAGGATTTACTGTCTTTATTTGGGTGTATTTAATAGGGCAGACATAAAATACTGAGAGGTCTGTTGTGTGTAGAAATCTGAAGAAAACTCTCTTTGGCATCAAAAGCTTACTACCAGTCGAGCTCTAATCTCTTTAACCAAACAAAAGACAAGCCCAGTGACAACTATGATAGTTCTAGTACGGTTTCTTAAAGCTCCTGTCAACTTTCTGCAACCCTTTCAGGGAGAATAGAAACTGGCCTTCAGCTCAATGGCTTATTTAGCTTCGGAGTGTGAAAAATCATGATGTTTCTTTGGCTATTGAAAGGATCATTTTTATCCTTTTAAAAATAAGCTAGTTGAGATACCTTCTCTAAGCACCCACCCACAGCTATGTCTACACCTCATACTCAAAAATAACTTCACAGGCATGAATTTGAACAGGTAGCTAGTTGAACAGACTTCAGTGGATGAAAGTTATAGGTGTGTGTATATATATGTGTGGAGCACTGTATATAGTATATATAAGTGCTTTATAGACAATTTGTTTGATCTAAGATCTGTTGAGGTAAATGGAAATCCTTTCACTGACTTGAAATAGCTCCTGGATTAGGTGTTTGGGGAGGCCACAGACCCAGACAGTCAAGTTCTCTTGTATTGGCTTTGCTGCCTCCATCTGATTTCTCATTCTAGGCTGCAGCACTGAGTTAATTGTACTTTCTGGTTGTCTTTTGTTGTGGACTTGCTGAATATGGCTTTCAAACGTAGGGCCTTCACCAGCCACCCCGTTTGGGTGGTCAGATTCAGATTTGCATCTACAATTGTGTTCCGATGGTCTTTCATCTCCCACAAAAAGCCAAGGGCTAGATTAGGGTGTCTCTGAGGTATCTTACAACAATTAGCAAAAGACTTTGGGAAAGCTCTGTGAGAGCTCTGAAAATGTGTTCCTTCCCCGGTGCAGTTGTAGGCTCTTGTCAGAAACGTTGTCAGTCAGAGCGAACTGCCTTACTGTGGGTGCTGCAGGCCACGGCCACTTGAAAACTGTTGATTTAAGTCACAGTCCAGCAGAGCTCAAAATCTGTTAGATGCTCTTACATTCCTATACTCTTTACTGATCCTTCCAATCCTTCTGTAATTTATAACCACATCCATTTTGTGGAGTGAGTGGAAGAAGCGATTCAAATTCAACAACTGAAGCAAGTTCTGGGTGGCCTCCAGCATCACTTGGGATGAAAGAGTTCCCAAGATCATGTCGTTGCCCAAGGTAGGATCAGCTTCATCCATGACTTTCCTGACAGGTACTGCCCAGGCTTCTTCCTAACACCCTGCACCACTCGGGCTCTGAAATATCCCCAGGTAATCACTTCTAGTGCCTCATGATCCTTACTATTAGGAAGCTCTTCCTAATGCTTTTTAAAGATGCTAATGCTCTTCTTCTGTGCTATAGTTTAAACCCATTACTTCGCTGTGGACATGGAACATGGATCATTCCATTGGAAAAGGCTGTAAGGAACTGAGTAGTGTATATATCTATGAATAAACTCTTCGGGATAGAGCTCCATGCTGGCAGGCCTACACTTAATGGTTGTCTAGAGGAAAGGGACACCTGACACACAAACATGAAAACAGCACCTGGCTAATATCCTTTGGGGTGCAAGCAATGAAGGTAACAACGGAAGCGTATTCACAGGTTCCCCTGTATTCTCTTCTAGCTTCCAGCTATCTGTAGCTGAAAGGCTTCCTGAGCTACACATTATGCTTTTGTGCTTCAGAGCCCTTGGCAGACTTTCCTCCTGTGAACTTAATGATGTCTTTGAATCCATGAAAAATTTGGCAAGATAATTTGAGATCCTTGGATAAAAAGAATTATGATAGTATAAAAACAATCTCGCAGAAAACACACATTTTATAGTATAATGAAGACTTCCTGTAAATAAGTTTCAATTGTTTTTCCTAAAAATTCAAAACAAAAGTAAAAAAAATTCAAATATTGAGAAAATCCATATTTTCTTTTAAAGAGAAAAATCCTTTTTGTCGTCATCTCCTTATCTAATGAGGATATTGTTGCATTTATGCTTTCCCTGTGCATGCTAAGGATTGTTCCTCCTATTAACCCTATTTTATTCTCCTCCTGCCTTGAGTACTAGCTGCTGGAAGTTTAGCCCTCACTGCTGCTATTAGAGGTCTGCGCGCCCTTGTGCAATGCTGCTCCGAACACGTCTCGCTGGCACAGCTTTGAAGTGCCAAAATCAGCCGGCAGCCACCTACACGAAGACTCCCAGTGGTTACCAGCCGGGGGAAAGCCAAGCGATGTTATCTGCAGCAGGAAACGCTTCTGCAGCCTTCCCTGGCCCAGACGGGGCCCCTGGAGCCGGGACATCTCCTTGCGGTCCTCTCAGCAGGTAGGCGCCTGCTGAGGAATTTTCACTTTAGGCTTTCTGGTTTCGGAGTGCTTTCCTGAGAGAAAATCCTCTGTGGAAAATTTTAGGGTTGTTCTTTGCGGACGTGCACTGCAGTGATTGGCACCGTTCTGCAGTTACTCCAGTCTCTGGTTCTTCCATTAGCCTCCTCTTTTCAGGATGACGCTCTCAACACCTGAGGAATGATCAGGTAAATTTGTTAGTCGTGTGACAGTGCTGGAACCAGGGCAAGCTTAGTTTCAGATAAGCAATTTCTGCTTCATTTTCCTTGAACGAAATGGAGAGTAATTTAGGTCAGCAGGGACTTCAGGAGACCATGAGGTGCGACCTCCTCCCTGCTCAAAGCAAGGCGAAGCTCAGCATTAGATCAGGTTGCTCATGGACTTGTCCAGTTGCGTTTTGAATATCTCCATCACTGTGAACTTTTTTTCATTTTTTTTCCCCTAATATCCAATTGGAACTGATTTGCATCTGCCACTTCTCTTGGAACTGATTTGTATCTGCTACCTCTCTTCCCCGCACTGTGGGCTAACGAGAACAGTCTGGCTCCAGCTCTCTATGCCGCCCATCGCGGATTGAGCAAAGGGCCTTTCAGCCGCTGAGGAGCAGCAGTGCTGCTGCCTTCCCATCCCTCTCCATGTTTTTCGGGCTTGCTTTCCTTGCTTGGCACTTGGGGCTGGCATTTCTTGCACTTTGCCTTTTTGGGGGGGAAGCGGGGTGGGCTTAGTTGCCACCGCATCCATGGAAAGGCAGCGGCTGCGGAGCAGAGCGGCTCTGGAGCTTGGCCCTCCAAGCCCTGCCTGGATGGTCCAGGCTGCTGGGATCTGCCCGTGGTTCCGCAGTGCCCAGGGCGGATTCACTCCAATACCTCAAATGAATCCTCTCCAAAGGATTAACACAGATTAGTTCTCTTCTGCAAGAAAGGAAAGCAGAGTCTTGCTCCAAAGGCAGGTGGAGTGGAAGGCATTTGGTTCAAGTCGTAGCTTGGTCCCTGCAGGCGAGTGAGGAGCTCTGGCTCTGCTGAGTGAGAACTCCCGGTGTGATTTGCATTGCTCTTTTCCATATGTTCTGTCAAACCAGAGCAAACCTGTCCACGGGCACTCCTTACTTTGGTTTAGTTTCTCACCAGATTAAAGCAAACCGATAGGAGTCTGGTTTAAATACACTGCAGGAACGTCCATTCCTCCCTTTCCTCCGGGGTTTGTATTAGTTTAATGAATTGGTTTAAATTAACATCTAGTTATATTGGTGCAACTCTTTCATGTAGATGAGGCCTGAGGCTACGAGATAAACAGCAGATGAGGTGAGAGGACCTTTAAATTCTTCATAGCCCAGCAGAGAAACCTTTAGGAATGAATTGAGATCTACTCTTGTTTTTATTCCCTACCTTTTAGAAGAAACTGTGAAGTGGCTCCTTGCAGACAGAGCAGGCCAGGGAGAGGGTGGACTGTGAAGTGGCTCCTTGCAGACAGAGCGGGCCAGGGAGAGGGTGGGATGGATCCCGGGAGGTTCTGTGCGGCCGGTGGAGCCCGTACCTGGGAGCGCCTCCTCCCGGGAGCCGCCAGCTGCGGCGCAGGAAGGGGCGAAGAGAAGGAAGCACAAGGAGAGCTGCAGGGCTGAATCCCAGGCCCACGTGGAGTCAGCGGCAGAACCCCGCTGCCTGGGCTTGGCCCTTGGCCCTGCGTTCGTTTGTTCCGCAGTTCGCTCGTGCAACTGCTAATCTGCGCTGATGAGCAGTAATTGCTACAGGAAGGGGAGGCTGGAGGGGAGGCCGCGGCAGCAGCACAAAAGCTCTGGAATCCGCCCTGACCCTGGCGGCCCCGCGCGTCGCCCGCCGCCCCCTGCGCTGCTGTGGCGGGGCAGCCTCCCGCGGCCGCGGCCGCATCAAGGCGCCGCGCGCGGCCGGCGTCCCGCAGCCCGGGAGCAGCGGCCCCGGCGCCTGCCGTGAGCAGGGGTGCGGGAGCGCCGTGCAGAGGTGCCCTCTCCTCGTCGGGAGGTTTGGGAAGCTAAACCCGCTCCCGCCGCACACAGCGATTTAGACACCTGCACTGTGCGGAGAAAACGCACGGGACGGCCGCACGTGGTGCTTACAAACCCGTGCTTCTCCTAGCAAGGTAGCCAACATCAGCCCCATTTACAGATGGGGAAAATCACTTGTCCAACGTCACACAGGATAACAGAGGCAGAGCAGGGGCTATTTCCCTTGCTTCCATCCTGCCTTTTGCCTCTTGCTTCAGGTAGTAGGTAAATATTTAACTAATGCAGATGCTGTTTGTTTGGTTGTTTGTTTTTGTTTTGTTTAATGCCACAGTAGGAATCAAAGGAGTTTTACTTATACCCACAGGGCAATTTGTTTTCTCTCTTCCAGGTGTAAGTGTGAATCTGGGATGGCTAAAACAGTGCGGGGAGGGATTGGTTGGGTGTTTTTTTCCCTTGCTGTTTATGTTGCAGTGGGGGATTATAATTCATCTTCCCAATAGACATGTTTTCAGTAATTCAGTCATCTCAGAGGTATTTCAGATAATTTCAATATTTCAGTTCAGTATTTAAAGATACTGAAGAAACTGAAAATGAAGCTTCAGTTGCAGTGGTTCAGTTGCCCATAGCCCTGTTAAAAAAAAAGCTATCTAGATATTACTTTACAGCTCTTTTGAGCTCTAGCCAGTACTGCAGTTGAAATTCTTTACTTTAGCAAAGTTACTTTAAGAAAAAAGTAACTAACTTAAGCAAGGCTGGTTTTAGGCACTCTGAAGATGTTACTACTATCTCATTTTGCTGCTTCTGGTGGCTCATATCCTTAATTTAAAGGAGATACAAATCTAATGTTTGTAAATGAGCAAGCATCTCCTGCGGTTGTGTTGCACTCATCATCCCTGGTTTCTTGTCTGATACTTGGAAGCACCTGATGCTTTCAGATATTCAGGGATTCAGGGATGCTGCATGAGGCAAATTAAAGCAGGACACTATCCCGTTGACAAACCTTTGCTCCCGGTTGATGGGGAAGGAGGAAGGACAGGGCTCCCTGTTTTGGCATCAGAGATCTTTGTGCCAGCTGGTATTTCAGCTCCACTGTGGTCAGCTATATATATAGATTATGCATACTGTGTATAGGGGACATACATAGAGGCCACTGCCTCAGGTGCACTGATTTCACTTGCCAATTTTGGAAACTTAAATGGGAAAAACAAGCTTGGGATCTTGGATGCAGGGCAGGAAGCAGACCTGCGTGTACAGCCTTTTTAAAAAGAAGGCTGCAACCAAGAGGTGGGATTTGAAGAAGCATCAGTCTACATGACACTGCTGAAGGCTGCGGTGATCCAGAAGGTCACTCTGAGAGCGAGGGGATCCAGCACCACGACGGCAGCACGGCAGCGTGCTTCAAGCAGACCCGGGCACACAGCCGCTGTTTTGAGCTCGTCTCTTCTATGCCTTGTGGCTCCACAGACGAGAAGCAGTGACCTGTCCCAGGATGAGCACAAGGAGCTATTGCAGAGCACACTGGAAGGCATCAGCATCGTACAGCTTACAGCAATCAACTTTTATGTCTGTCGTATCCAAACTGACTCTCTGGTGGATCCAGTGGACAGGAGATGCTGTTTCACACAACCTGATCTTCTTCAGACTTAAAAGATGCTGCCCTTTCAGTCTCTCTGGCAAATCCTGTATTAATTATTCCCATCAACAAATGCAATGCATCATTCAGTATTAAGATGTGGTTTGAAAGACAGACATTTTGCTTTTCTGTAAGCATTTTGCCAGTTACTGGCAAACAACAGCAATTTTTTTGTCCATAGAGTCAAAAAGTTCAGAACTTCCCAATGGCTCCACTGTTTGATATAAAACCCTGCTGCTTTTCCTGTTACGTCTCCTGAGCTCTTAGTCATTTGTCCAAGAAACTGTTAAATCTGTCAGTCTTCTGGCTGGCCTATCCAAATTGAAAACACTTTTTTTTCAGTATTCGCTTTGTCCTGTATAACATTACAAGTGAAACTGGAGACAATTAAGGCATTTGACAAAATGTTATTTAAAAACAAGGAAATGGCTGCAGAAATGCTCCTTCGTGAGTCCATGGATCCTTCTGATGTGGCTTTAACTGTCCTCTCTTGTTTTCTGCAGCACCTTTTTCCCATGATCCATGAATTCTCGTAAAGGTACCTATTTCTGAGCTGACTGCTCCCTTTGAGCTAAATGCAGAATCAGAGGGTAGAGACTGAAGTTATAAAGAGGTCCCTGTCTTCTACTAGTAGGATTCCAGCTACAAATTCCTCAGCTGTTGCCTCTCCAGCTTTGGGGACCTGAATATAAAGATATCCAGTAAAGATATCCAGCTAGTGCTGATGGGGAGATCTGGGGAATTGCGTTTCTTGCCATGGTTAAACGGAATAAACATATGGCAGATAAAGAGATTAACAGGAACATTGGGTGAAGTTTGATCACTTCACCTGTGGGTCCTTAGGTTGAACCCTGCCCAGGTGATTGAGGAGGCTAATGGCCAGTTACTTTAAAGTATCAAATACCTTCACCTATTATTTACAGCAAGAATTGTGCTACCTCACAGAGCTGAGCTCAACTCTGTCTGTTGTTATTGTTTGTGCATTTTTTTATATAAAGTCTAGCGATTTCAGTCCATTTTCTGTAGAGGCCAAAGTGCCAGGCTGCACTTAGGGCTGGCTATCTTGGAGAAGCATCTGAGGACACAGAAACAGAGTTTGATTCCTACTGCGAGGTATCTGCCCTGCTGTGACGTGCAGATAACCGTGCGGTAGGAAGCGTCGCTTCAGACAACCAGGCTTGGCGCTCCACAGCTCCAGTCAGGATGATTGACTGCACTGGTTCCAGCAACATCCTGGGAAGGGACCGTGTACGCTGAGGAGCAGTGGAGAGGACTGCAACTTGGGCGCGTTCTCCTGGACCAAAGGAGGAGGTGCCTCCAGCCAGGGCGCTGATTCTCCACCCTGATGTTGGCAGAGAAGAGAACAGGAGGAAACAGAGATCTGTATTTCTTACATGAGTCTAGTATATTAAGAATGGAGCCCAAGGTGGCTGTAGAGAAATGCTCATCTATTGAATCTAATCTCTGTGTGATCCTGCAATACTCTTTCCTCATTATCTGACTGCCTTTCACAATAGGAATTGCTTCCTCACAGAAGGCACTGACCAGAAATAAGCAATTTTTATAGATATCTTTATTTTAAATCTTGTTATCCCAAGCCGACTCCGGCCCTTGCTCTTGAAGTAGGTAACCTAATCAACATGACCCACTCAGTTATTGATGAATACCTTTCACTAAATACAACAGAAAATTACAGCGCAATTTCACCAATTCCTGCTTAAAAATAAGAGGAAAAACTACCTAACAAGGTGTGCAAAGCTTCTACTTATTCTCCAGTTTGTTTCTTCCTTCTTCGCTCTCCTCTTTCATACCTTGGTTAACTCATTAGAGCATCTTCTGCAGCTCTTCACAGTCAAAGATATTAAATGATAGAACATTTTCAAGGTCCTCTGCAATCACTGGGAATGCAAATCAAAATCTGATGACCTACAGCTTCTGTGCTACCTTGCTTTGCATTGAAGGTTGCATGCTTTTGAAGTTTTTATTCTTTCACATAGTTTATGTTTCCTTATGTAATTGCAAATGAGAGAAAAAAATCAGCTGTCAATGAAATGTCCAACCAGATGCAGAGGAAGCTGGGGTGACTCGAGATGAGGGTCAAGATCCATCTTTAAATGGATCCATTGCTGGATGGACGAAGATCCTTCCTCACACTTTAAGTAGGCAAGATAGATTTTCTTTGCTTCTCTATTCAGCCTATGCTATTTTATTGACATCAGCTGCTCCCAGTGGACTAATCTACCTGTTCTCATTGCCTAAAAAAAGGCAAAGAGATCAAGTTTTCTATTTTTTTTTTTAACATTTCAGAGTCCAGGTTAAACTCACGGCAGAATTTAAGGCCTTGCTCCCTACTAATTCCTGGAAGGTGGAAACTATTTCTCTCCTTGCTATGCATATGGTGACATCTATGCTGCTAAATAAAACAGAAGCAGGAGTCATTTTCTGGCATCCCCACAGAGCGGCAGAGCCCGGCTGCCTCTGCTCCATATGATGATCTGGAAGGGCTTTTCCAACCATTATGATTCCAGGATTGCACCGTCGTCTTCTCTTGTCTAATCATGCTTCAGAGTACGAGGAACAGTTCAGCAGACCTGATATATGGTCAGCATATACTTCTTTATATCGCTCTGGCAGACTCTGTATCCCTGTTCATGTGGGCTGATGCATCAGTTGTCTGCTCTGTTGTGGCTTTAAGTTGCCTTCCTCATGTGCAATAGTCATGCAAGTGCCACAGAATGACCCAGCGCGGGCAGCAAAACTGCTTGTCTCAGGTATTGTGACTTTTCTGTGGTCAGTTTGTGTTGAAAGAAAGGTTTGATGGGGGAGTGGAATTTTTTTCAGGGTTTCTAAATATCTCCAGCTGCTCCGAAATTCACTGGAGCTGTGAGGACCTGCAGGTTCGAGAACTGGGTCTGAAGAAAGTATTGTTAAACATTCTGCTGTGCAAGGGAAGAAAACAGGGAGGGGATGGGAAAAGTGAGATAAGATTTGTCATTTAAACCTAAACATAGAATAGCCTCACCTTATATCTTTAAATCTGCATCAATTATAAGGCCTTGTTCTCTTGCAAATTTTGCTTTAAGATAAAGAGTCACGCCTGGTTTGTTTGCCATTCCTACAGCCAAAGACAAGCCTCGCTTACTCCCCTTTTATTTCCAATGACTAAGAGTGAAAGAGCTAAATTACATTTCCCCCCCACCACGGAAACCTGATGAACCAGTGTGAACCTGCACCTGAGAACCCCCGGGAACGCCGAGGATTTGGCCACACAGATCGGACAGTTGGATGCTTAATTGCGTTCTGGGCACACAGCCTGCTTGAATGTGCGTCTTTTATTAAATGTGTGGGAGGCCAGCTCAAAAATTAGACCCCATGCGAGTGCCAAAGGGAGGCGAGCGGTGCACGAGGCTCTGCAGTGCCTCTCTGCGCTGCGGGAAGAGGGTCAAACTGCCTGGGGAGAAACGGAGCTGGATGTCCGTGCGGGAGCCGCGACCCACACGTAGAGATTGCACCAGGTGCTGGTGGAGACCCGAGCGAGTCCTTCCTTATGGAACACACAAATAATGTTGGTGCCAGAGAAAAAAAACGCAACAGCAGCAAGCAGAGCGAAGGGCAAAGGACCCGAGGGGACGTGCGAGGGCCACCGGGAGCATGGACAGAGCAGCAGCAGCCGCGGTGCGGTGGGAGTGTGTAGGCCTCCAAGGCAGATACTGTTTCACTCTAGATCTGGCTTTCATTCCGGATCTGCGTTCAAACTTTTCCAGGCTTAGCCAGAACATGGTTTGGGGCCTTTTGCAGCAAGGGGATCCCTTTACTCCCCTATGCATCCCTGCGGAGAACAGGCCCTGCAGGAATGACGCAGGCCGTGCGAGCACAGCCCTCGAGCAGCATCAGACCTGCCTCTCTGCACAAGTGGAGCAGCCCCTTGTGTTTTACTCCCTCTCCCCTTGTTTTCCTAGTGCAGATGCACTATCGCGCTGGCGCTCAAATGCTTGCAGCTTCCATCAGTCATAGAGAAAAAAGCAGAGCACATTAAACACACAACAGATTATTATTTCGAGTACCAAGACTTTTTTAACTACCCCCCGCCTTATATTTTGCACTTGCTCTGGAGCACAATAAGGTGGTATGGCCGATGTCTCTGGTATAGCGTACGGTGATCACTTAGGATTTGCAACGTCGGTTTGTCCTTGGGCTCTAAATCAGAACGTGAGTGAAATGCATTGAATGATCCCATTAATATAAATAGCCCCGAAGTTAAAAGCGGGGCTCTGTGAAAGGACTTTTGATACGCGGGCTACTGCCGCCCTGGAGTCAGCAGGTGGCATTATAGAACAATCAGAAATCACCCAAACTCGCCGCTTCCCGCTTCCAGCCCCAGACCTGCGCCCGCGGCGGAATGAGCATGAAACGGGCCCGCTCGGCGCTGGGAAACGCACAAAGAGCCCTTGCCAATTAGGGCCCTGGCTATTGTCTGCGAAAGGTCACGCGTTGGCCTTGCTCAAATCTTTCAATACTGGCTCCAGCGAGATGGGAATTTAATATATTTTATAAAGCGGAATGCTGGCGTGGCTCCGCGCGGGGCATCCCGGCCGCTCCCCTTCCCCCTGTTCCCGAGGCCATGGGGCTGCGCTGGGAAAGCTCGGGAGGGAGCGAGCCGGGGTTCTGCCTTTCTAATCTGCTCCCACCTCCCTCCCCGCGGGTTTTGCGGGAGGAGGGAGGGCAGGAGGTGGTTTGGCAGCGCGGGAGAGGGGAGGGTGTTTGGTGCTCGGTTTGTTTTAGCGTCTCCCAAGAGATCTGCTTTGCAGCGCCGGGGGTGCGTGTCTTTACAGCTTGCTGCGTTCGCTATCTGTCGCTTGAAGAGAAGAGATGGTGCAGATACAGGGAAATGAGCACCGCTGCAAGCTGCAACACGCAACCGGCGAAAAGCAAACTTTCCCATGAAATCTGCTCGTGCGAGAGCTGTTTCTGGGTGCCCAGCAAATTGCAGGGCAGGGAAAAACGGGAGGCCTCCTGGCGAGCATCGGCATCGAGAGAGGAGACGAGCGCGTTCCCGCGGCTTCCCGGCTCTGCGGCCACCTGCGCTCTGAGCGGCCCGCGGGGACGCCCCGCGTCCGCGCAGGCACCAGCGCAGGACGCGGCTTCGCTGGGACGCTTCGCTCCGGACCTGGAAGGGAAGGGGGCCATGGCCCAGCCTGCTGGTTAAGCCCACGGTTCTAACATGCTAATCCCCAGGTCTGCACTACCTGTACTCCGTGTGTATGCGTGTGTGGTCTCGAAAACTTACCAGACAACTTGCAAAAAAAAAAAAAAAAAAAACCCCAAATTTATAATTTTTGCCCATTTGTTGCCATGGTGATGAAGGAGTGTGGGACAAAAGAGAGATATTCCCGTTGCCCCAGGCCTGCGAACAAACAGAATCCGAGAGATTTGGTCAGACTGTGCTGTTAATTGTAACCAGAGAGCACAGTAGTCAGCCGCGATTACTTGAGCGCAAAGTGTTCTTAAAACCCCCTTTCATGTCCTGCCCCGGCAAGATGACATCCTCTAAAAGCCGCGTGACAAAGAACACTGACAGCTGGACTTGCATTGTGCCAGGCCAGGCTCGGCCCATAAATTAAGCACGCAGAAAACCGAGTCCTGCTCCCTCAAGGTATTCGTTTCCCCCACTTTTATCGATAACCTGAACAGATCTCCATCTCGGAGCTGCCAGGACTTGCCGGGGAGCCGGGGGGGACGCAGCACCGCCGAGTCCTGCAGGTAACAGGCAGGACGCAGCAGGCGCCGCTTCCACCCGCTGCAATGTCCGTGCGAAGCCCCGCGCTGCTGCGCGGCCCCTTGCAGCCCCAGGTGCGGACTCTGCTGGAGCAGCCTCTCGCCAGCCAAGATAAACACAGCCCCCAGCCCAAGCGTTTCCACAAGTTCCAAGATCATCATTGTAAAAAAGTGCCTATGAAAGCCTATAAAAAACCCTCCTCTCATCCATGCGTGGTAATAGGGATGCACACGGCTGCTTCCTGGGTGCCGAATATGGGCTCAGAAATTAATTGTAATTGTCGGTTCTCATTCTGTACAACATTTGGCGTGAAAAGCGTCTGCATCGTCTGTAAATCCTTCTTCAATTATGTGGAAGTGATGGGGCCAGTTTGACCCATAGCTGCTCCTTGCTTGCTAGCTTAAAAAGAAAATTAAGTTGAAAGGAAGCACCCTAAACAGTCCTGTTCATTTTTAAATCTGCAGCCAAGGCTACCTAGTCTGTAAGGTTCCAAGGGCAGTTAGAGCCGCATCTACATGGCTCTTCTGAAGAACACTTTTCCTGTCTCGGCCTCCATCATTCTGCTGGCAAGATCCCAAAGGACGATGTAGCCTTCAGCTGAGCTCCACGCTCAGGGCAAAGCCGGTGCATTGGCTTCATGACCATAAGGATACCCAGGCACAGCCAGTTTATATTATAGCCCTTGCTACGTAAAATGGATTTTTAAAGAATTGGAAAAGCGGGTGTGTTAAAAATGGCCAAATTATATGTGCTCTTATGGATGTGGTTTTAAATACACAGCTCAGCAATATAAAGATCACAGGAGGTGGCTTATAGTAGTCACAGATGGAAAAATATACTTCCCAGATAAGGCTCCGAAGGGACACAATATAGTCC
>JAUBNY010000359.1:3143900-3157886 GCA_032275445.1 Crypturellus soui | reverse complement strand
TTTTTTTTGTATTGAGGCTTTATATGCTGCCTTGTGAGTAAAACTCCACAAACTATGGTCCTAGAGATGATTTTGAATCTACTTTGGCATGTGAATTTATCTATAAAACTTGCCTGTAGAATTAGTGACTCATTCATTAAACATCTGACAGTGTTAAAGTAGTGCACAATGAAAGCACTGATCTCTTTCATCAAGCCAGAAGGTCTGAACGTTCTTTTAGTACTTAAAAATGTGTTTGAAACTAACTTCATCTCAAACTACTTCTCCCTGACCTAACATAATTGTCTCCTGTCTTCATTTGTCTGATATTTCTTTCAGTTCATGTCATTGTTGCAAATATTTTTCCTAAATACCTAAGCAATTCTTCACCCTTTAGTTTGTGTCTTGACCTCTTGCATAGCATTTCCTGCATCCAGCTGTTCGGTGTGCTCTTAAAGGCTGAATGTATAGACAAAGAAAGCAGTTATCCTGCTTTTGGAATGGTCTAATGAACTAGCAAGTCTTCAGCTGCATAGCTCAGATGAATTTTATTTTTATTGAAATAGTTTAAGCTTGGTAAGAGGGATGCCCATGTTGACTTTCAGAACTAAAAGGGCACACAATAGCAATGTATGTACTTTCTTCTTTGTGTTCTGTTCCCTTATGGCTATGGATTTTGAATTCTGGTCTGTTCATGCTTTGAACATGTTTGGGTTTTTTTGCAGGGTTTATGAAAGAGGTCATAAAAAATGGGTTTGTGTGGTAGAGCAGCATATGTGTAATGTGGACCTCTCCAAAGATTTTACCATTAGAAAGCTTAGAGATGTGCAAAAAAGCTGAAAACCAACATCCACTAAGCTGAGGTAAAGTGTAGTTTAGAGCAGGAAAGATAAGTCACTCAGGGGCCTTGAAAGCAACTTGTTCAAATTACCCTTTGATTTTTATTTTTTGGTGTTCATAGTGTGGTGACTGAGAGCTCTTATGTTGCAAAAGAAGGCCTAATACTCAAAAGCTACGTGGACTTTCTAAAATTTAAGTTCTAATGGATCATGTAGCTAGGATGGTATGTTAACATTTGATCTTTGTGTATCTCCTGAAGTGTTCTTTGCCTGCCAGATGATTATTATTTTCTAAGTTTCTTGAGTAACAGGTTACAGATGTCCAGCTATGATTGAGAATAAGTTTGGGTCATGAAAGGGAACTTGACTTGTCTGTTAAACATGATATCTCCTATCTGTTCAGTGCACTTCCATACTTTTTCAAGATAGATGATATAGCAGAAAGCTTTAACTAATGTATGCAAGTCTGTAAAGTATTTTACTTTTGCATAGATCTCCCTGTAACTTGCTTTCTTTTGTTAGATTCTTTCGGGGTTTTATATAAAAATATGTAAATAGTGCATCTGTCCTAAGATACTAAAAGAAGAATATACATTGCATTTATATATGTGCTAATTCAGTACAATTACACAACAATCTTCTGGGAGTTATAATTTCGAGGAAGAAAAGCTTCAATCTTTGCCTACATGAAAATGAGCATTTCCCTCTACACAAGGTACTGCACCCAAATAATATGAAGTATTAGGCCAATGAGGGGAATGTACCTGTATGTTTGCAGAATGCTGCTAACTACTTACACTTCAGTACTTGCAGACACCTCGGTTCTTCTAAATTTAGCAGTATCTGTAAGTCTCTAGCTATACTATTTACTCAAAAATACTTGGTCAGCCATAGACTTCTCATTTTTAAATTTCATAGTAGTCACAAGCTGATGTTTTGGAGACTTCCCTGTGTGCAGGTTATACAGCTCATTACATCCCTGCAATGCAATGAAGTAGCATCTTAATGTTTTTTACCTGGCCTGAGGCCTCCAGCAAGAATATTCCATGCTTTAGGATTAAAAACAAACTTACTAGTTGGACTTTACTTCAAGCAAGTGAACCAGATGTCTGAAACACTTCAGAGTAAACCTGGGAAGGGAAGGGAAATGGGAAGAGATTTATTACCTGTGTGTCTTGGGAGCAGGTCTGGAGACCTGCATAATCCTTCCACTCCGAGCCCATAGAGTTTAGTAATAACTGTACTTTAGTGATGGTATCCAAGGTTTTTCATGGAGGTGCGTGCGTGGCCATTGCTGTTACTACCCTACAGCTTAGGGCTCTGCTAAGTGCTGTCAGTTATTTGCCCTTGTGCCTATTATTGTTTTAAGGGAAATACCAATAAACAAGTAGGTTGTACTGTGGTTTTTTTTGTTGTTGTTGTTTTTGTTTGTTTTTTCTTCTCTCTCTCCTCTGACTCACTCACAGTAATAAAGCCAATTAATCTTCACTTTTGTATTCTTCTTAAGAGCCCCAGCATAAGCCTCAGAGCAAAATAAAATCTTGGGGACTTTATATAACCAGCATGATATGCTTTAGTGGGAGCATGGTAAATTTAGGTGATGGTATGTATATTTCTTCACAGATATGTGTATGAACTATTATTTGTAGAGAAACTTAGGGTATTTTTACTTTAGAGGCTTTGTAAATGCTTCCTTTAGGTTTAAATAGAGTATTTATAAGAACAAGTTTATTTGGAGATTAGGCTGTTCTCTTGCACAAACTATTTCCAGCTCCAGATACTGTTTTTATAATGTCATGGGCTGACAGTTACAGAAATACTTCACTTGGCAGTCAGCAGCTGAAAGTATCTCAGAAGAAAACCTAGTAGACCGTAATATTTAGTTGGAGGTAATTTAATTCTGAAATAATGAAATAATGACTGTGAATAGTTAACACATTCAGTTCATAATTATGGTAGGGGCTTGTAAAAAGCATGTATAAAGCCTCAGTAGACCAGACTTTTTCTATCTCAAAACAGTACAAAAATAGTTTTGTGCTTTCTGCAATAATATGTTTGTTTAAATATTGCTGGATTCTTTGAAGGCAGAGAATGTAAATGCCAAACAATCTTGGATCAGACACAAGACACAGCTCCTCTTTGGCCCAGTCTTCCAAAGATGCTTGGATGGTGCAGGATGAGCCGCCTGTGAGAGTTAGGCCTTCCTACTTGCTAGTGAAGATTGGGGTTCAATCTGGAGATCGCCATGGCTTAATATTGCTGGTTTGTATCAGTATGAAAAGCTATAACCGCTAGAGTTGGGTTAAATTCTTATCCATAATTTTTTTGTGGGGGTCTTTCCTTGTCTTAAAGGGCTTACTTATATATGACTAGAAAAAGTCTTTGAAATGTACTTCACCACCACCTCTCTTGTTTTGAGAAATATGCTTTATAAAACTGTTATAAAGGCCTCCTATCCCTTATTTCATGCCTTCCTTCGCTTCTGAAAGGAGATTTTCTTCCTGGTTTAAAACAGGACTAGGCCACAACATGTGAGAGTAGCTTCAGAAATAAAGGGTAGAATATTTGATGGTAGAATGATGGTTCACCGTGCCATAGAGTAAAGGTTCAGTTTGTATTAAAATTTTCTAAACCCTGTTTTTAAGTCTTTTTGAATTTATTTCTCTCAAGCTTGGTGGATTCTGTGTCTGAAGAACCAAGATCTCAATATTAAATATTAACCCTTAATCTATTTCCAGCCAATCATCTGGCTGTGACTTGCCCAGGTTACCCCTGGTGCTTCTGCTTGCAGATTTTAATACTTCACACGGGAGGAAAGACTCCTTCAAAGTCTGTCTTCCAATCAGAAAACTGAGTACTGATTGTTCCCTTCTGAATTTAAGCATTTTTCTGTAACGCATTGCACTTCTGACAAGTGAAACAGGGTCTCAGTGCTGTTTTTGGCAACTGAGGCTTTATCCCCTTCTCACAGGCACTCACAACTGAAATGTGGGAGATAGGGGAGTGCTAATGCATATGTAGGATGCAATTTTATTCTTGGGACCAGTTTTTGTCATATCCGACTCAGTGACCAGTTGCTGCTGTTAAAATATTGGTGCTTTAGGGTCATGCTGTAAAGGCTGGGGTTACAATAGTGATTTTTTTTTTCTGCTTCCAGCCAAGGCAAGCAGACCTGGTATTTATCTAGAACTTGGAGGTAATAACAAGCCAAATTCTTGCTTGTTAGCCTTGGACTAATGAAATATAAGCTTTTCTTGCACAATAAGTGATTTTTTTTTTTTCTTTCTTTCCCTCTTCACTGGACACTTTTGAGCTCCTGATATTCCACAGCCTCAGGAAACATAGGAAATATCTAAGAAATTTAATTCTAGTATCTGTCCCTTAATATAAGGGATGCCTTCCAGTGTATTTTTCCCCCTTTTTGCACTTCTCTGCTGATGTTGTGGCGACCTTAATCCAAGTTTGAACACCACATAAAATAGAAGTTTCATTCTAATAAAAACTGGCTTATGAAAGCTCTGTGAGAAGCTGAAAGATTGTGTAGGTCAAGAAATAACTTTTTAGTCTTTAAAAGAATCTCTGAACTGCAGATGTTGGGACTAACATCTTTGGATTCATTTTCAATTCTAGCATGTATAGGGAGTGTTGTCAAAACCTACCTTATTTTGTGTAATGTTTGTACTATTCATGGAGAGGATCTGTTGTTTAAACATGATTTGCTAGACAATTGTGAAACTATTTCTTTGGAATGCGAACTACTTAAACCTTACTTCTCCCTCATCTTTGGATCAGAGATTGTCTACTTTCTAGATTTTTCTGTAGAGAACTTCAGCACAACAGGTTGCTAGCTAATTGCTAAGCATGGATTCCTGAAGATCTGTACAGATAAGATGCTGTAATAAGCTGAAAACAGTCTCCTGCCATGAGTAGGATTTTTCTAGTACCTGTCTTTCAAAATATGGACAAGTCGATAGTTACAGGAAGCTTGTTAATTAAAGTTCTAATGCTGGACTTAAGTTAGCATTCTGGAAAGTTGCAGAATAAATACTCTGTACTTGGTGCTAAAAAGCATGAAGTCCAAATAATTTTCTTCAAATGCCCACTATCAAGAACCTTTCTGGGCTCAAAATTGATGATAATGGATTAATGTTATGAGGAATGCTTAGCTGCCCCTACCCCCCCCAAAAAAAAAACCCAAAAAAACAAAAAAACACTTCTAACTTTAGGGCGAATAGATAAGTAGTTCTGTAAGTAAAATATTCTACTTACACTTGGAAACTAAAATATTGCAATGCAAGTTTTCTTAGATAACATAAAATGTTTGCATTTAAAAAGTCTTCTAGTTATACTTGAAGCAAGACTTGGTTGGGATGGAACAGGCGAAAAATGCATGTTAACTTAAAGCAGTTGTGTGATGTTTCAGTTTTGAAATGCTTCCTGGATGCTCGAGAAAACACCAGCAGCAAAAAAATCAAGGTGTCTTGCACTTGGAGTCTAGTAGCAAAATGGATCTGGGTCTGAAATTAGTGCTGCTGGGGTAATTAGCACTTTGGCTGGCTGAAGCAGAGGCATTTTAAAGGACTTACTTATCCGAAGTGGAATTTTGACTTTAGCTAATCCTCTTCTGCTGGTGTCTGGCAAGTAAGTCTTTATGGGATTGTTGGTAAAATGGGTTCTGTACTTATGTTCAGTCAAGTCTTTAAGTGAAATGTAGGAAATAATCTGAAGGGGAAAAGGGACCTACTTATTGTTACTGGATGGCTCTAGGCAAAATTACATGAGTTTGTGTTGTTAAGAAACCCTTCACATCCATCCTATGAGGAAATAATTTGAAATCTTCTGATCTGTCCCTCTTTATGCAAGATGGAACTTCCAGAAACATAAGAAATTGTTAGAAGTGTTTAAAGCAAATGTAGGTTTTCTTCCCAGTGAGATGAACTGTTGATGGAACATCTTGTCCTGCAACATGCAGAGGAGGAAGAGTGGGCTGAAAAAGATTCTGACTGTTGCCTTCTTTTAGAGCCAGGGAGAGATTTTTTGAATTGGCGTCATATTCTTCATAAGAATTCTTCATCCTTCTGAAAGAAGGTTAAGTTGGATTACTCCCTGCTATCCTTTGGTTTATGGAGGCTTTCCATCTTTTGGGTAGTCTTCCCCCTAGAAAGACACCAGTAACATCACTAACAAAGTACTGAATTTGTGACATGAGTTTATTTCTGTCTCTGCCTTTTGGCAGAAATTTTAAAAGTGTTACTACTTGTAATAAAAAATAAAACCTCATTTCTTTTATAGTACTGTACAGAAGGAATAGTAAATCTAAACTTTCTTCAGATTTCAGAATATATGTGTCATAGAATAAAATTTTAAGTCAGAAATAATGGTGATACTGATTTCCTCAGAGCCCCTTCTCAATCTGGGAGAAGTGTTAGCTTTGGCTTGCCGTTGCATTTGGAGGCTTTCCTATATGTTCCATTTTTGTTGTTGTTTTAGATTAACTTTTAACCTGTCTAGCAGCAACTAAAAATAACTTCCCCAACACACACATACTTAATGGGATCCCCATAAGATGAGGTCTCTCCCAGAACACAGGGAGAGGCTAAGGTCGTCGTTGTTCAGCAGGTTAATCTTGGATAGCTCAGCTTGCTCACTTTTTTTAACCTAGTTGAACTCAATAATGGATGATGTGATGAAAGATAGTCCAGGACCTCATCCAGCTCTTCTTTTAAAGATATGTTATTGTTACCTCAAGATATAGAGAGTCTTGCTATTGTGAGCTTGTGTGCCTCGCTTGGCTGCTAACAACTATAGAGTCTTGGTGACAGCAAGGATGTGTATCCCTGGGGAACTCTTACAGGTTGTAGAGGAAGCGGGGATGGAGTTGGTTGCCTTTAACCAATTCTGAGAACTCGGTGGAACAAAGTATGCAAAGCAGAAAGCTTGCCATCTATGGCTACTTTGCATACAAACTGTAGTAGTGGATCTTGAAAAAAGGAGAAAATGAAGCTACTGTGAAGAAGTCTTGTATGAGACTTGCAGCTAAGTGCTGTCAAGGGCCAAAAGCTTGTGAGATTTCACAATATGTTAATGTATTAGTGAGGTTTTAAAATAACAGCATTGCAAAACTAAAATGGCTGTTAATCTCTTGCATCCTAACAGCCAATACTAATCAAATATGAGAGGCAATTCCATGGAGAGTAAAAATGAGCGCATTGGAGTGTCCTAAGCTTTCCGCCCTTGGGGGTAATGTGCTGGGGCTGCAGGGGAGACCCCAAATCCCTGGGAGCTTGTAGCAGTATGACTAGGTGGAAGAGCATGACTAGAAGGGGTAATAAGAACAAAAGTTCAATCTCGCTTTGGAATGGAAGATATAATTCCTAATTATAGGAGGATCTAATTTGCTTGGTGAGGGATGCTCATGTCAAAATTTTCTTGTGTGGTTTTCTTCTTTTTGAAGTTGTAGTTGGACAGGGACTTTGGTCAGCAGCTCCAGCCTCCCAGCATGTGCCTGTATAAGCTTTTGTGCTCACGGCAAGCTAGACTAGGGAGCTGATCCAGCTGGAAAGCAACCTTCGCAAAAGACAAAAGGAAGTTTTATTTTTCCAGCTAGAAGAATTCCTTGATCTAACTCTTTGTGTAGCAGCACAAACAGTTGTGCTGGCATACTGCAATGGACAGCAAACAGGCAGAGAAGAAAACAGCCACATGTGCTGGCAGTTGAGCATGGCAGAGTGATGGCAGTTGAGACGTATCAAACTGCAACCTAAAATAACTTTCATTTATCTGAATCTGGTTACAATATTTGAATCTGTTTTCTTTTAAACATCATTCATCATGTCATTATTAGCAGGAGATGTGGCCCAGTAGGAACAGATTTGTAGAGCGGAACAGCACTGATGCCTGGGGCATGTGCATGCTGTGATCATGAGGACTTGCTTCAGACCAGTGTGAGTTGAGAGCAGTGTGCTGGACACCTAATGGTGGCTGGAGAGCACATCCTGGTTTTGTTCCAGGGCGGATTCCTTTTGAGTGAGGCTGGTCCATGATATAAACTAAAGCACATTAAGGAAGGATGAGGACGAGGTTCATGTCCAAAGCATACTTCTGATCTGAGCTAAAACTCCTACTTTAGACTTTGTGCCTATATAGAAAAATGGAATTTACTCATTGGATAAGCAGTAGCAAGCTGGTGGAAAGGCTTGTCTAGGCAACATGGCTTTTTCATTCTTGTAGTACAGGCTCTGACCTGTGGAACCCTTAAATATATAGTTCAAAGAAATCCTTTCTTGATAGGGGATGTTTTGCATTAGAAACAAGAAAAATGATGTTGTTGGTAAACACGCGTTTCTGAAATGAGAAACAAAATGTTAGGAATCTATTTTGATGCGTTCCAGAAGAGACTGGATTATATACTATTTGTCAAGGCCAGAATAGCTGCAGTTCTAAGTAATATTTGCAGTATTTAGTAGGGTACAAGTAGGGTGATCATCCTGCATACCAATTTCATTTTGAAAGTGCTGTGTTAACTCTGATTTTTGAAGTCTCTCCCTCCCTTTACCCTCTCATACAACTGAATGCTTCATTAAGACTAATATCCTTATCTTTTCTGTCCTTATTCTGTCCTGAGTATGACTCAGACTTACATTTTGCCTAGTATCATTGAAAAAATTTAACTTTATTATAATATAGTCTCTTCACAGATCTAAGTCTTCCCCTCCTTTATAGTTTTATTGGATTTGCTTATTTTCTTTCTTGGTCAAGAAACAATCAAATTCTTGTATCCCTCCTATGCAGAAGAGGAAGTAAAGAAACAACTGAAAAGATCAGCAGTGTTGATAGCAGTTTGTCACACTAATCTTAAACCATAAAAGTCTTTACCAAATTAGTTACTCAGTTTCAGTATATTTTTAGTTCAGTGTCATCAGTGTATGTGATATGTTGAAGAGAAACAAGCAGATAAATAAGGTTACCTAAACATCCAGTTTTTATAAGGTAGATAGCAAGGTCTTGTAGCAATGAACTTGCACACCAGGATGAGGACAAAAGTGGGCACAAGTTATGATTCTGTTTGTTCCAGGGGTACTAGAGGCTGTTATGTAAAAGACATCTCTGAAGGTGAAATGGTATAGGGTTAGCATATGAAATCATATTTCAGGATGTACTTGGAAGCAACAGGTTTAGAAGATAATCTGCCATTTTCATTAATACTATTAGTATCTTATTTTCAGATGGGTTTAACTTGGGTCATGGACCCAAGTGACTTTTTGTTACTACAGCTGATTTAGTAGCAGTGTGTAAAAAGCAGTATTTTACAACTTTCATTTTGTTGATTATTCTTTGCTGTTCTTTTACTCTTGCTAGCAAACTCTTGCTAGCATCAGAAATGTCTTATGCAGGATCTCATTATTTTATTTGACCTTGCTCTTTATAGACCAAGGCTCTTTATTCTATAAAGGCAGTCACTGATGAAACTTGACCAATATAAGTTATAAACTAAAATAGCTAATTCTCAGTCTGCATGAGCAGACAACAAAGTCTGGGAACCAGGGTACTTTTGAAGGTGGTGTGAAGAAATTGCCACTAATACTGATGCAGTTTGGCCTCTGAAAAATGGCCATTTGTTTTTGAGACTTGAGACTGATTTGGGGCATAGGGAAGTAAGGAAGAAAAGTTGCTGTATTAAAAGTAAGCAGCTAATACTAATACTCTGTGAGGTTTTGTATGTACATGTGGTGGGAGGTGTTTCTGTTTTTAGCAGGCCATAAGGATGAATACTGTAATGGTTAAGAATTGCTGAGGGCACAAAGGGAGAGAAATCTATATAGAGGATTTTTAGAAGAGAAAGAAGCAGCTAGTCAACTTAGTGTGTTGACTTAAATTGCTGCTCCTGGAGTGAGGATATTTAAGCCTTTGTCGGTGATATTTATCTGTTATGATGTATATCTGTTGTCTTGAACCTTTAAGCAGGATAAATTGGGGTGTTTGTTGACAAATAGTATTTATATTCTGTGTGTTCTTTTTCAGTAAATTTATATATAAAGTAGTTAAAGACTAGGAGAGTAGGTATAGCTACTGACTATTCCTCTTCTGAGAAAGATATAATGACAAAGCAAAAGGGTAGAATCTCTTCTAGAGTGGCAAATAGTGTTAATCATAGAGAACAGTATAGTAAGTATTTGCATGCTGCTTAGGCTGTTTTAGTTCACCTAGCTATTTTTTCAGCTTTTTAAATGGGAGGAACACTTGCTGCTTTGACTTGGATAAAGTTCCTAGGTAGAATCAGCCTAATTATAGGAAAGCATGTCATCTTTACTGTGTAAACATGGTTCTTACCTCCTTTTTAAAAGTTGAGACCAAGGAAATTTCACTAAATCTCCTTTATGAAAGGAGGCCTATAATCTGAAATACTAAGCAACCCTGGTCATGTTCTGAGTGGCGTGTTTCACAAATGGGTATGCAAGAGTGGGCCAGTTATTACAGCACTACAATTGTGATTGTGTGTATACAAGAATGTTTCTGACTTTCTTTTTTTCTGCCCCAATTTTACAGAAAAGCAGACATGATACATTGACAGCATTTGGAAATAAACTTTGGCAATAAGATGGAAGCATAAATCTTGAAACCAAAACAGCAATGGCTCAAGAGTATTGAAAGAAGACACCGAAGAGCTTCCAACACTTCAGTGTGAGCAGTGGAAAAGGAACAACTACCATGGTAACACTAATAACAGAAAAGCTGCAGAACCAGAGCTTGGATGATCTGACATGTAAAACATACAATATTAATCTGGTAAGAATGTGCCAAAATAACATATGAATGTGAAATGCAAAATGGTTTAAGAACTCAGAAATACACACCAAATCCAAGAATGTAGATCAGCCAGAATTAAGCCATTGAAACTAGGATGACTCTTGCGAGGTGGGTGAGGGCTTCTGAAGGGAAAAACGAAACTTAAGTGGGTGGTCTTGCTGTCTGTGGTGATTCTTTCATATCCTAATTATCTTAAAAAGTACAGAGCTTCACTTTAAGTAGTGGAAAGCCTGTTCTCTTCATGGGAGGTAAATCATTTTGATCTCAAATATTTTGTTGAAAATTCTCAGGGTTCTTGATTCCTAACAAAAAGATATACTAGTAATAGGGGAAGATTCTTCACTTAGTCATCAAGCAGTTAGCCTGCATGACAACAATATTTACTAAAAAAGTGATCATAATGTAGGCAATTTTCACAATGTACAAAAACAGCACAGATCTTCTGTTAAATGTTAGCTGAACTGAAAAGTCAAGTTTCTGATTACCAGCGTGTTGACACCCGTAGGTCCTTGCTCATCAGTGAGTAGGCTGGTGCTCTGAATAGTTTTGTAATATTTACTGTTTCCTGCTGGTTTCATCTGTGGTTGTGACCCAATTCACAAGTGCTATTTAGACCCTAACTGTGGAATCTATTTTCTTTTCCTCTTGCGCACTTCTTCACACCTCACTTGTGAAGTGAGCAATATTATTTCTGCTTCAGAGCGAACAAAGACAAGTTTCCTTGATTTTTAGCTGCCCATTTTGAGAAGCCTCAGTGTGTATTTCTTCGTGTGCTGACCTAATAATTTAATTGACTTTAATTGCAATTCTAAATGAAAATACTCAATCTGCAAACCAAACTCTAGGGTGCAGTGAGACAAAGTCCTATAGAACCATGTGGTCAATCATCTCATGAACTGATCCAAGATTGAGACCAACCTCTCCTTCCTGAGTTAATGTTAACCCTTATCAGTTTCAGGTTCCCATTCACAGTGCAGTTGCACGAATGCTTGTCTTGGCACATGCAGATAAAATAGTTGGGGAGAAGGAAGGAAAGTGATAATGCTTATGCTTTTTTGGAGTGTACCTTGAGACCCAAGTCTAAACTGGTGCATCGAAGTGTAGGAGCCCACTCAAATTCTTTCAAACATTCAGTTGTGGTGCTTTCAAAAACCTTTTAGTATTCTCAGAGGACTTCAGATTTTTTTTTTCTTGATCGTAAATGGAAAGGCTGCAGAGCAGTTGTTCTCTCCAGAACTCGTCCTGCTAGAAGTTGCTTAAGGAAAAGAATATTTCTAAGTTTGATTACTCTCCTGTGAAAATGCCAATTCAAGTCAGCCAATGTGGTCAACATGAAAATGTCCTTGATGAAGTATTTACTTCCTTGTTAAACCCCTCTAGCTGTGTGGAACAAGCATTCCATAAAAACCTTTCACTTCTGCTTAAACTCATCAGTTACTCTTTTTGCCACAGATCTCTGAAGAGTAGTTTTTGCTGTTTATTTTTCTCTCTTGATGGAATTGATGGAAAAATTATTTAATTCAGGGAAATTTTTAAGCAATTGCTAGTCTCTGCAGATAGGTGATCTAAAGTTAATCACAGCTTGGACTGATATTTCTCAGTGAATGTAATTTGGAGGTGGGGGAGGGAAGCACTACTGAAAAAAACTGTGCTTGGCATTTAGCATCTGTTTTTTACATATGAAAACTGTTCTTCCTTTGGTGGAAGTATGGAGCATGTGCTGGAGTAAAAAAAGCATGATTGTTTGGGTAATGTTCTGATTAACTGTGACCAGGTAGACTTCTTCGACTCTGAAGTGTTGTGGGTTTTTTCCCCTGTTCCTATATGTTTTGCGCTGAGATGGATACTGGTATAAATTAGTTTGCATTGAGTCAAGTCTTTAAAGGGATCAAAGAATTCTGTTCTAACTGTGCATTATTTTTATTAGTTCATACGGAGAATGTAAGAACTTGCTTGCCTTTCCCATATATCTGCCTGTCTAAAGAACAAACCTGTTTGCATTCAGCTGGCAGGGCAAAGGGAATGTAACCTAGCTCATAAATGAGGGTTATAAAAGAAGATATATAGCTCTTCAAGGCCATTTACCTACCACAAAGCCCTTTTTTTTTTTTATATACATAAATTTATATGTAGTGCTGTATCCTCTCTCTGTGTAGTCTTTCATTTATATTGTGACCAAGTATGTTTCTTTACCTATTGCATAAGTATATCAAAATCCTGGATATAGTTTCTCCTACTGCTGTGTTCCATGTTAATTTTTATAACCCGTGTACAACAGGTCCCCAGTGTGTGCTCAGTGCATCTGAGCTGCATCCAGCTTAGGAAAAAGCAGCCAAACAATTGTGATTCTTACTGTAAAAGTAGGGGGCCTTTACAGTACAGTTTCCCAACTTTTGTCTAGGTTAAATGCTTGCTATTTGTTTCCTTGAGTAAGATTCAGTACATCTGTGTTCAACTCTTCCCTTTATATTCTGGGTGAGGTTGTAGTGTGTTGCAGAAGCTGGAATTACTTTGTGAAGTGAAAGGGAACAATGCAGGACCTAAAGCTGTGGTATTAAAAGGGAAATATGAATGCCACCTGAAGCATCTGTGGAAGAAAGAAGCTCTTATCCTCTGAGCATAACTCTTTTATTCAGTTGGTTTGTGTTGAAAAGTTTAAGAATTGAGATGGCATCTGCTGCCGCTTGCCTAGTTCAAGACTGGGTGCCCTTTTGAGTGAATAATTTGTCCACATGAAACTGGCAGCTCTGTCTCAAAGCTCATTTCACAAACTCTGATTCTTTTTGAGTGTAATCTCTCCAAATGCAGAAAAAATCTTACTTTTGAAGGAGCACAAATATAGAACCTGTTTCTTGCCTAAAACTAATTCCAACCTTATGTGGCATTTGTGGTTTCATAGTGTAGTGTCTCCAACTATTTTAGAACCTGCTTTTTTCTAGAAACTTTTAGATCTAGACCTCTTACATAAATCTATTCACAAAGCATTAGCTGGTAGAAGCTACTGTGTGAAACTGTCACAGAGGGGAACAGACTTCCCTGTTGAGATTTTTAGCAGTTGTTTTGTGACCTCTTATGCTTGAGAAAAGATGAGCAAGCTTAAAAAGAAGTGTTCTTAATTCAGGAAGCTTCAGGTAGACCTTGATGCAGCAGGGAATGAATGGGCAGGTGGTGTCTAGCCAGGGCAGGACAGCTGATAAGCCAAGTTCAGTACCCTTTACAGGAATATTCAGCGGCCCATATGAGAGCTCTGCTGTGTTCTGTATAAAGATAATCCCTCAAACAATTTACAATTTAACAGATCCTGCTCAACCTTGGACTTTAAGATATCGTTTAGAATATACTGTCCCATAATGTTTCCAAG